>CM035162.1:21747190-22141710 GCA_020205615.1 Panax quinquefolius
TTTAAAGATGGTAGGCCAATAGTATCCCTGACGAAGTATTTTATAGGCTAATGACTTAGCCGCCATATGGTCACCACAAATACCTTCATGTACTTCCCGAAGAGCATAGTCAGCTTCAGATGGAGTCAAACATTTCAATAATGGAGATGAAAAAGCTCTTCGGAATAGATCTCCATCAATTAGAACAAAATTAGCACTTTTATACTTAACTTTTTTGGCGAGCATCCGATCCGAAGGTAAGGCGCCATCTGCGGATACTCTATATATGAGTCGACCGGTGAGTTGGTTTGGTCGATGCACATCTGGATTCATAATAGACACTAGGATGTTGTAAAGTTTGTAAATAAACCGATCCATCAAAGACGTTAACATCCGTAGTGGCTAATTTGGAGAGTGCATCGGCAATTGAATTGTTATTACGCTCGATCCCTTGAAACTCATAAGATTGGAAATACTGAAGTTGCTCCTTCAATTCTGTTAGATATTTGATCATTTTTGGGCCTCGAGCTTCATATTCCCCAGAAATTTGCTTAACGATTAGCTGAGAATCACTAAAGATAATTATTCTTTGCACTTCAAGACTCTTTGCCAACCGTAAACCTGCAAGTACCGCTTCATACTCGACCGTTGTTTTGTTGCTTTGAATCGAAATCGATGGCTGTTGTTGTACTTGAATCCTCGGACTCGTCGAAATAATACCTGCTCCATCGGCGTCAGTGGTAGAAGACCCATCTGCATCTGGCGTCCACGAACTTTAACTACATTGAAGAAGCTGCAATCTGCTTTCGTCCGATCCTTCATCTTCTTCTGACTTCATCGACTTGAAAACGAGCATTCAACAACAAAATCAGCCAAGGCTTGCCCTTTGATGGCGATTCGGGGATGATATTCAATGAAAAATTGTGACAACTCCATCGTCCGTGCATTTAATCTCCCGATACCTCGGGTTTGCCCATAATCTTCTTTAAAAAGGCGATCTGTATATATTATTACCAATCTACCACGGAAGTATTGCTAAGCTTTCGATTAGCGATTATTAAAGCGAAAACAAACTTTTCAATATTCGGTACCTTGTTTGACATCCCGAAGGACATGGCTTACATAATAAACCGGGTCTTTACCCCCCCACTTCACGCACCAAAAGCTGCTCCTACGCCATGAACTAGTTGCTAAGTACAAATATAAAGGTTCGAGGGCAGGCTTCACCAACAAAAGCGCCAGAAGATAAATAGGACTTGATACTCGAAAAGGCGTCTTCACACTCAAGAAGTCCATTGAAACGTCTTTGCATTCTTGGCCCTTTCAATGTATCAAAGAACGGTGAGACATCTTTCCGCCGACTTTGGACATGAACCTCCTTAAAGTCTGCAATCCTTCCAATCGACGTTGAACATCTTTAAATGGTGAGGAGTCTTCATGTTCGAGGATCGCTTGAATCTTCTCGAGTTGGCTTGATTCTCTCTCGACCGACAAGATATCCCGAAATTTGCGGCTCTGAGCCAGAAGGTGCATTTAGTGGGATTCAATCTCAAATTGTGTTGACGAATTGTGCGAAAACATTCTTCCAAATCATCCGGATGTTTATGTATCAACATACTTTTGATCATCATATCGTCTACATACACTTCCATATTCCTACCCAAACGATATCTCGAAAACATGGTTCATCATCCTCGATATGTGGCTCGGCATTGATGAGTAGAAGGTCATTTTCTTATAAGCATATCTTAGAGCGATGCGTAATGAGCGCCTTCTTGGTATATCTTCTTCTTACATATGGAAATTTGATGGTAACGGAGAATGCATCCATGAAACTTAATAAAGCATACCGAAGTGGCATCGATTAGTTGGTCGATGTGGGGTAGAGGGTAGAAATCCTTGACAAGCCTTATTTAAATCGGTATAGTCGATGCGGACTCGCCATTTACCATTTTGTTCATACCAAGCACCACATTTGCCATCCATCTGCGGGTAGTCGATCTCGAAGATGAAATCTGCTTTGCTAATAATTTTGCAATCTCTTCATCAATTATTCACGGCGTTCAGTCGAAAAAATCCTCCTCTTCTGTCGGTCGGACCGCTTTCTTGATGGGTCTACCTCCGGTAGATGTTCGTAATAATATCCTACTTACCCGGCGTATCCGAGGGCTCCCGGCAAAAATATCAACATAGCTTTGCAAGAGCTCCATAAGATTAAATCGGAGAGGTTCGGCGGAATCTGAACCTATTTTCACCGTTTTGTTTGCTTTGCCCGGGATGAGATCTATCTCCTCCGTTTCTTGAGCTGGCATGACCAATGGTTCAGAACTACTTTCTGTGAAAGGTTAGATCTCTATTGCCATAGCATGCTTCTGCTTTGATATTCCCACTCCCGAAGTGATCACAGCATTTCTATAACATCTTCCGCGGATCCAATCCCCTTCACCTCATGCCGAGCCCATGGTAGTAGGAAATTTAATTTTGAAATGAGGAATAGAGGTCACAGCTTGCAAAGCAATTAAAGCAGGCCTTCCCAAAATAGCATTATAAGCAGAATCTACATTTACAACATAAAATTTGCAAATAATTTCTACTGTTTGAAGTAGTTCAGAAGATAATTGGCGATTCAATAGTTCCGACCACCTTAGCAAGGGTCATTACTAAAACCATATAAAGGAGCTTCTGTCCCAACTCCATCTTTCGGCCATCTAGGTGCATTCTCTGCGATAAGCGTGGGCATCTGAATATCTACGAAGACCCATTATCCACCATCATCCGTTTATATCTCTAAAACCCACTTGTGCGATCGACACCAATGATCCTCGTGCGATTCGATAATTTCGAAGGTAATCTTCATCGATAAAAGAGATTACCGAACTTCGGATAAGGTCTGTCGATCTTGAGGAGGTACCGCTTGCTGTCGTGGCCAAATCCAAATAACCAGCTTTTTTTCCAACAAGTTTGCGAAGTACCCCGGTGATGACATCTATCACATGCCTTGCGGTATTCGGGAAGCGAGTAACACTTGTCTTTGAATGGTTGAGCTACGAGAGCAGGCCCTCTGTCTGCTTGTTGATTGGTTACAGCGACCACATCTTTGAATTAAAGCTCACCATACCTTCCTTTTCAATAAAGTCTTTCAAACTAGCCTGATCGTTTGTATCGTGACCAAGCTTGATGATAATCACAATACTTACGAAATTCCCTTTTCCGGGCTTAATGTTATCTCGAGGTGGTTCGAAAATAGGTTGATTCTTAATTTGATCCAAGATAATAGACCACATGCATCATATAAGTGTTGTGTACGCGTTTATTCACTCGTTGTCTTTGGAAGCGGACGACGCCTCCTCCCTATCTCCAATTATTAAACTTTTTGATCCGCCCTCATAGCGGTCTTTATTACCCTCATTCTTTCTATGATCTTTATCATTTCATCCCGTCTGTCTCCTTGGTAGGTCCCAGGCGGGGCGTTTAAAAACATCCATTGCTTCTCTACCACGATATAACCTTCGACTTTGTCGAAAGGCCTCAAAAGACTCTTGGGTGATGAAACATCAACTTCTTCACTAACTTTTTACGATTTGACGGATCTAACCCATTACGAAAACAGTCCAACGACTTGTAGATCATTCAAATCATCACCGCCCCTCTTGCTTCACGGAATCTCTTCACATATTGTCCCAAAGACTCATTCGAAAAGCTGTCGAACTGAGCGATGAACGATTGGTTTTCCCTTCTTTTGTTGCTTGCCAAGCGAGCATGAAATTCTTGCATATATACGCCCAAGATGAAATTGAATTTGAGGGCAAAGTCCCCATCCACCGCCGGGCATCCTTTACAAAGTGTTGTGACGAAAGTATGACATTTAGCGACATCGCTAAAATCATAATAATCCATCGATCGTTCGAGCGCTTTGTTGTGGTCATAGGGATCCCCGATCCATCATAACTCTCCATATGGGCGACTTCTTGGTGGGGTCGACTTTTCTCTAAGAATCTCCGCGAAAAAGGAGATTCTTTCTTTCAAAGTGTCCTTCGTCTTTTCGTGCTTGACAATGATTGCTTAAAGTTCTTTTAACTCTTTAACCAAATAATCTACTCCTTACGGTTGAGGCGATGCTTCTTTTTCCGATGACTCCTTTCTCCCTATGAGTAGGCCGGTTTCTTACAATGAACCTTGACTCTAGAAGGACTTCTTCGGTGTGAGTATCTACTGAGGCGGTGTACCCTCGGTAGACTCTCGGAGTACAATCTCTAGATATGCTTCGTCTTTGTGCTCGGGCACTAAGGCGAGAATGTCTGACAACAAGGGCTCTCTTTGTGGTTTCGAGTTACGATCCTTGGATCGACCTCTTCGTTCCCTCAGATCCTGCTCCTTAGAATCGGCGGGGTGATGTACCTCCTCGATCTTTGAGGAGTAAGGCTTGAGATCTTCTTCTTTCTCGATTTGACCTCGAGACTCTCGTCCCTGAATGAACAGGTTCTTTTCCACTTGGTGTCCTCGCTTTCTTGGATGATTATTATCGAAGTTCTTCATCTCTCAACTCTGTCATTCGGGCCATCTGTTCATCTATATCCTGTCGTTGCTTCACAAGTACTTCCATAGCTTTATCCGCTTCATCAGCCATCTTGGCTAGTCGTGAAGCCTTTTCATCTTGGTCTTCTCGGTATCGAGTTCTAGGCGAAGTGCCTTCTTCTCGCTTCGTTCCGTGCGTGGCGAATGTTTTATCGATGAGGGTAGACTAACCTCGTTTAACCTTACCCATCTTCTTCAATTGAAAATCTTGAGGATTGTTTGACGCCGTGTGCTTGCATGAACACTTATTCTTTGGTCCCCAAAGCGATCTTTAACAGACACTTTCGGGGTGTCGATTCACTTTGGCGACCCTCGGCCGCCCTTGAGTGTAGGTGTTCTACTCTTCTTCCATGAATATTGGCGTAGAACAAACACGGTTTGTGATTGAAAAATATTCGGACACTGTAACTAAAAGCCCTCCTTCTGGCGCTTGATGTTAACGCCAGAGATCTTTCTCCACGTCCCGAATCACCAAGACGCGTCCAATATCCTGCATGCGATTCAACAAATCGACACCAAAAGCTTGGCGGCTGGACCGTCGAGGATAGCTCCGGCGTGAGAGTCGATCTGAGGCGATCACAAGGTTAACAATGGAGAGAAAATATTGTCTAGTGTGCGAGAAAGATAGAATAAAAATTCTAATGAAAAAAAAATGTATGTGTTACTTACCCTCTTATGTGATCTTAGCCCCATGCATGTTCCATTATCCAGGTTCTGTCGTACCACCCACCACCTTTCCTTGACACCTTTTTCCCTTACTTAGGTCCACTTCACTTCATTAAAAGAAATAAGCAGATCTACTTTCATCCCTCTCATTCTTTTTTTATTCTGCATGGGTCATTTGAGTCCCATCCTCATTAATGCCATGCAGCAAAGTGGCAGACACAATTGTCAAATGTCATTTAGCATAATGATTACTGGTCAAAATTGGGATTAAGTGATAATTTGTATAATGGGCCAATATAATGACTAAGCCCAAATAATAAGAATGACCCAAGTGACCAGATCCAACCATGACTTAACATAAAATGATCCAAGGGAGGAGCCCAATAATTTCGGCCCAATAAAAAAAAGGATTATGGCCCAACAATTATTAATAACCACAATCTGTTTATCATGCATGCATGCTTGGACTAGATAGAATTTTAATTTCAAACTTTGGCATTGAAAATTGTAAATCCCTTCCTCACCTAATTTTGATGATCCACTCCAAGGCCAGGCTGCTGCAATACATTATTAGATACTCCGTCAGTATGATTTATGATTTATGATTTATGATTTATGAATGAATGAAAACTTGGTACAATCTTCTACCTCCAACCATCATTAATTTTTTTTCCTTATTTTTATTCATCTTGAGGACAATGTGGTTTTGAAGGGCGGAGTATCGTTACGTGGAACAAGAATTGTATTTTTAATTATATAGTTGATTTCATTCTTACAATTCTAATTTCATATTTCTATTTATTACTAACTACATTTACACATTTATTCATTTTTGTAATTACACAATTGAATACAAATTTCAATTCAAATTATTGATCAATTAATGAAATATTCAATAATTCAACTTGTGCATTTAAGATTTGTTTCATTATTTGTATTTTTAATTTTAATAGTACTGAAAATTTTAATTAGTATATGTAATGTATTCATTCAAATTTTATGTTAATTTTACATTCTTGGAAGTAAAATAGGAATGTAAATTTATTAAAAGTAGTAAAAAATTGGGGAACACTACGGGGTTTGAACACTACTACCCAAGTGGAACTAATTAAGGCTATTTGAAAAAAAAAAAAAAAAAGAGTAATGTTAAAGGCCTCTTAAGATGTTTATAATAAATATTTAAATATTACTATTTGTTATTACATAAAATTAAGTCATAAGTGATCTGAATCTGAATGGAAAAAGTTGTTTGATAATTGACATGTTTGAAACATCTGAACTTTATTATTTTACCTCTTTTAAAAAATTCAAAATTGTTGTAAATTTATTTAATATTACTTAATATAATAGTTTAAATTTTTTTAAATTTTTAATTTTTTTTTACTTCATTCAGCATTCAGTTTAAAAAATCTGATTTAGTCATAAAGCTCGTCTATCTTACCGATTCAACCATTCAGACAAAAAAAATACACTGACCGATTCAACCATCACTGATCAATCCCTAAATCGAGTGATATAGAGCATGCACGTGGATAATTAGCACCCCAAAAAAAAAAGAAAAAAGAATGTGGATGTGGAAAGACTTGAAAACATGGAAAATATGCTTCTTTAGGGTGGGTAAGACAGAAAGATGACTTATTGAATAGGGAATTTGCCTCTTATCCATTACACATTTTTTTTCTTATTCATAATTTTGATAGTAATAATAAAAATATATTAATAGATAGTTGATAAATTAGAATCATTAAAATATTTTTATTGTTAAAAGTTTAAAAGAATTTTGAACTATTGAAAATTTGATGAAAATTTGAAAAAATGTCATGTTACTTTCATAAGTAAATTAAAAGTTGATAATTAAAAGTAAATTAAAAAGCTTAAATTGCGACTAACATATAATTAAAAGTTGATAATTCTACTATCCACATAAATTTATCTGACAACAAATTTTTTGGTTTAATACTAATAATTGAATATTAAAAGTTTTTGTAAGACAGACTTGTAAATTTAGTAGTTTTTTTATGTTGATGATTAGCACCTCCACTAGAAACATCAACCAAAAAAAAAATTTATAATCTTCATAACTATTTCCAACTAATCAGCCATGAGACATCTTCTCCAACCACTCCCAGCACCAGCTGACGAATATTAACAGCTTACATTCGACGACTTTCCGTCTCTAATTCAAATCCTAATTCTTACATACAGCTACTGTTATGTAGTGACAGTAAAGAAATATTGAGAGAGAAAAAGAAATGGGTTGTGGGAATTTGTTCTTCACCTTAGTAATTACCTTCTCTGTAGCTCTCATCACATACAACATAATAATTTCAGCAAATGCTCCTCTCAGACAAGATTTCCCAGGCCCATCTTCCCGAATTTCATCCTCAAAATCAAATGGGGTTATTGTTTTACAAAGGGACCCCGTCATCAAGCTGCCTGTAGATAGAAAATCAGACCCCAATACTTCGAAAAAGGAGAAGAAGAGGCTGTTTCATACAGCAGTCACATCTTCTGATGGTGTTTATAATACATGGCAGAGCAGGATTATGTACTACTGGTTTAAGAAGTTTAAGGATGAACCCAATTCGGATATGGGTGGATTCACAAGGATTTTGCATTCTGGGAAGCCTGATAAGTTCATGGATGAGATCCCCACTTTTGTTGCTCAGCCACTAGAAGCTGGTTTGGATCAGGTATTTATGGGTTTCTTTTAGTGACTTTAATCTGTTTATATGTTTGGGCATCAGTTTTTGTGAGCTTGATTTTTGTGTTCTGGTTTCTGTTTGAGGGTTTAACAAATTATAAACCATAGATTCTTCATAAATGTGAAGTTTAGTAGAGAATTAACTCAATTGATTATGGAAATCTTCTTCTTGGTTTCCCTGAAATTGTTGGATTTATTTGGGAAGTTTGATATTGCAATGGCTATGTATGTGTACATTGATATGTGAAGGTGGAAATACCAGGGAACTTGAAGGAAAACCAATTATGAACCACAAATTCTTTAAAATGTCAAGTCAAAAGGAATTAACTCAATTGATTATGGAAATCTTCTTCTGGGTTTCCTTGAAGTTGTGGAATTTATTTGGGATTTACCAATTTCAGGGATTCAGCTGATTATAATGTTTTGAAATGAGAAGATTTCTCATCATTTCATAAGCAGCTGGTAAAGAAAAAGAAGAAAAAACAGAGTTTCAAAGAAAGTAAAAATGGCGGAAGAACAAGAAATGAGAAGCAATGGGACGAGAGAAATATTGAGAGAAACACAATTTCATTTCATAATCTGGATAGCTCTCTACAATCTGAAACTACATATTTATACACAAACCAACCCCAATCTCTTCTAACTATGTTACCAAACACCCTTCAATTAACTAAGAACATGTAACCAAACAACTATCACAAATACTAAGTTCTAATTATTTAAACTATTTTCTCTATTTTATAACTAATACCCATCTCATAACATTCCACCCTCCTTAAGAAATCCTTGTCCTCAAGGTTTGAAGAAAACAAATTGGGTGGTATATGTTCTACCAAAGTCCTCCTGGATCAAATACGAAGGTTGCCTCATCTGAAATTGAAAGCCATCCCCATTGCAAGTCATTTGTTGGAGCAACCCCATTTCCATATGCAGAGAATTGGACAATCCAAAAAACACTTGTTTTTGTCCAAATAGCAGCTCAAAAGGATTCATCATGATTGAAACATGAACTCTAACGTTACTTGTATCATAAGCTTCAATATTTCCAACCATTTCAAAATATGTTCAATTCAGATTCCTACCAGTTTTGGAGTTGTTGCTATCCCACACCTCTTTCATCTTATCTTCAGATTGCATAAGAGTATTAAGCTTCTTAGCACCCATGTTAGCAATATAATTAGTCTTGTAGTCATCCCATGGAATCTCTTCCAGCTTCCTTGTGCTAGACACCTTTATCTTCTTCTCATTAATTTTCAAAGTAAATTCATCCAATATTGTGACCGTTCCTGTGAAAACTCCATGGCTAGATTCATACTTGAACATGTAAGTCTGGCAAAAATCATCCACCATTGGACTGGTGAACATCCTAGAAGTTGTTGGTTCTTAAATTTCTTAACCATAACACTTATTTCCTTCATTAGAAACCATGAATTCTTCTTCCCATGTACTGGTTTCATCTCCACAAACATCCGAGTGGCCATCTTTATCTCTCAACTTCTGCCCACAGTCACATAATAGGCTCTCATCTTTAGAGGACAGGGAAGGTTTTTCCGCATCTTGTTCCCTTTTATTGTCTTCCATTTCCTTCACAACAATGGCTTTTTGTTGTGTTTCAGATTGTTCCAACAAACTCAAGATAATATTAATGAATTTTAGCATGGCTATAAGCAGTAGAGAGGGATTTTGGACATAAGTTTTGCACCCAACTTCTAAATTCTTTATTTAATTCCTTTATAAAGCACTCAACAAAAATTATCTATGTTAACCTTTGATTCTGATTTGAAACCACCAATTGCAACTTGTGAAACATTTCAATATACTCAAGTACTAAGCCTTCTTGATGGAGCCTATTGAATCTAAGCCTAACAATCTCAGTTGGATCCAACAAAAGCCTAATTTTCATTCATAATTTCCAACATAGTATCAATTGTGTTGCAAGTTGACATAAAAACAACATCTATGTTTTGAACCATTTTGGACTTAAACAAGATAAAAATTAGGACCGTAGATGGAGAAAATTGATATATCTACAAAATTGGGGACAATGATTTTCTAGTTTTAAAATGCCATTGGGTTTAATTGCTGACAAAAAATTGATCAAAAGGAAAAAACATGGAAGTCTAAGGATAAGAGTACAGAAGAATTTGCGAGAAATGATGTAGGCCTTGAGAAATTGAGGAAGAAGAACAAATTGGACCCAGAAATGACAAAATATAAAATAAATGCAAGGATTAAGAAGAAATGAGACTTGCAAAACTTTTGATTATATTCCCCTGTAGTTGAACACATCGAATTTGCCTGTTAAAGATCTAGGGTTTCCAGGTGGCTTATTCAGCAAGTTAGCAGCAACAAGATTATATAACATCAAAGTTTATAGGGTGTAGATTTTTAATGGTTTTTTGGGTTTGAAAATGATAAAGAAAAATGTTAGAAACTTGTGACTCATAAAATAGAAGCCACTGGAAAAGGCTAGTGCGGAGTATAGCGAAGTGGAGCGACGCACTAGCCCATCAGGGTTGCACCGAAGGTCGCGGGGAGCGAAGTGCGAAGGAAGCCCCATGATATCTCTGAAATTTACTTTGTGATGGCGTGGGCGTATTGGGTAAGGCTTGTAGTGGCGCTGAGGTCTTGTGATCTTGAGGAACTCTTGCTTAGGTAGCGCGGGCCGCGCCATGTTGTGCCTATGAGCGGTCTTGGTCACTTGTGATTCAGTGAAAGATTTTTCGGGTTGTTAATTGGAAAGGTCATTATGGGTAATTGACCATGATGTGAAGTAGGGTTGAAATATGATTAGTAGGTATATATATTATCTATTGTAAAGCCCTATGTAACTAAGGAATCATTAATAAACAACAAGCCGCCTGTGGAGTACCCAAATTGGGGAACCACGTAAATCTCTTTTGTTCTTCTTAATTCTCTATCGTTTGTGTGCGTGTGTGTGATCCTATATTCTAACAAAAAAGAATTAGAAGAAAGAATACAAAATTAAAATTGATGGGAGATTGAGATGGAACAGAGTTTGAATTAGAAAAAAGAAGAAGACAACTTCTGAAATTAGAGCCAAGGAAAGGGTGGCTCTAATACCACTTGTTAAGAAATGAGAAGATTTCTCATCATTTCATAATCAACCGGTAAAGAAAAAGAAGAAAAAACAGAGTTTTAAAGAAAGTAAAAATGGCAAAAGAACAAGAAATGAGAAGCAATGGGGCTGAGAGAGAAACATAATTTCATTTCATAATCTGGATAGCTCTCTACAATCTAAAACTACATATTTATATACAAACAAACCCTAATCTCTTCTAACAATGTTACCAAACACACTTCAATTAACTAAGAACATGTAACCAAACAACTTCCACAAATACTAAGTTCTAATTATTTAAACTATTTTCTATATTTTATAACTAATATCCATCTCATAACATATAAGAAGCATGGAACTAAATTGAATTTTTTGAACATATTTAAATTGGTAAAACCTTCAAAATTAGATCCTTCAATAAGAGTATTATAGTTTCTGATTTCTGAGCTTTTAAAGGGTGAGGTTGAAATTAGGGTCAACGAGGTGTTAACGCCAAGAATCGTCCACGTGCCTCAATCACCAATAGCACATCTAATCCTGTACAAAAACGAAGTCACACGGAGAACTGAATAAGGTTAACAATGGAAGTATTAAGCTTTAGTGCTGGAAAAATAACGAAATACCTGAGAATTATGGTATAGTCTTGTATTTATAGTGATCACACCTCCTACTACATGTCCGTCCCCGTATGGAAATAGAATTCCTCATTAGGATAGATACCTTAATGGGACAAAATTGAATCTCCTTAAAGAAAGGAAGTCGGATAGAACTCTTTCCTTAGGAGTTAGAAATTAAATATAGTTAGGAATCTTAGATTCCTTAAACTTCTCTAACTGCCCGAAACAAATTTCTACGTGGGGAGACTTCCTCCACGTGGACTATATTACTTGTTGATCGATTTCGCTTATTGCCCGAATCGCAGCATGACATCTGTGATCCACAAGTAATATAAGTAAGTAAAGTGTCGAACCTACGAAGACAAAGTCTTAAAAGAAAACAAATACTAAGGTAAAGTCGTTACTAATCTTATCTAAACAAGTAAACTAAGATGGTTGGTTAAGCTAAATGTTTAAAGTTAAAGAATAAGATAAGTGGTTGTCTTTAGAAGTCGAGATAGATTCTGACTCCCCAATAAATGCGCCTAATCTCCTAACTCTCCACATTACAAAGCGAATCGATGAATGGCCAATAGGAGGCGTAATACGCATAAGCTTCTATCGAAGGTTAAATCGCATCCCTAACCAATTAAAACACAATATACATTATTGGCAATAACTAGGTCGAGGTCGATAAGCTAAGTCTCGAGGTCACACAAGGCGAAATAGGGATATATACATCCTATGAGCATATTATGCACACATTCCATTGGCATGGTGCATAACAAGTGTTGTTGCATTCGGAGATAGATAATAACGTCCATTTGTCAATTTTCATTACTATCAATACCAATTTCTTTATCAAGCAATCAGTCATTAAATAAGAACAACAACAACCCATTCCAAAATGATTCATTATATAAAATAGGAGAGAAAGTTAATTCAGCTAAACAAAAGGTTACATTGCAATCCTAAAAATGGAGTTAGTTCATAACTATGGGACTAACACACATATTTAATACATTCACCATACTCAGTAATACACAAATAAATGGAAGATTTGGAATAAGAAAACTCATGTTTAGAAATGTTCTGTCTCCAAATCTTCTCTTCACAGTGCAAAAGTTGAGCCGTGGTCGGATGCAATAACTTTTCCTCCTTAAAGCACAGCTTCTTTCTCTTCTAGAAAGTAAAATGACAAAAATAAAATCCTAGTCTAAGCTGCAATAAGTTCTCTGTCGAAGTTTATGATCTTCGATCCTCAAAGCAGGCTGCTTCGCTTTCTATTTATACCTGGCCCCTCTTTCCTCTAGGTCATTAAAGACTCTTACTGTTTGGGCCTTGGGAGGTCATGTATGCCCAACCTTAGCATATGAGTGGTGTTAGAGCCACGCGTGGCTTCAAAAGAGGAGGTTCTTATTTCTGTGGCTGACTTTAATATAGGGACATCGGTATTTGAAATTGAAATGGGCGCCATGGATGGTTTGGGCACGAAGTTGAAATGGGCATGGCGTTGGGGCGCCAATTGCAGATGTAGCGAGGCGCGACACGAGAGTAACTTTGTCTACAACATTGGCGCTTTCTGACGCTGAAGTTTGAGGTATTTGGTATGAACTCTAAAAGCAACTTTGACGCTGCGGCGCCAACACAGTGAAAATGACCCGAAATGGAAGAAAGGACCTGCAAAGCACAACTAAGACATAATAATAATAAAAACAATGAAAATATAAATAACAGCTAACTAAGAGACTGAAACAGGCAATAACTTGAGCCACAAAAGAACTAATTCGTAGGAATGAATCCCACTTATCAAATACCCCCAAACTTAAGCTTTTGCTTGTCCTCATGCAAACTAACAAACTGTCATACCTATAATCGCAAGATACGAATGAAGACTACTCCTAAAGATTAACCATATGGCCTCTAAGCACAACCATAACATTCCCAGATAATAGAACAAAATGCATGCAACCAAGGGGATAATGACTTTTAATAAACATGAGACTGTAATTGATCTATACTGTGTGTGCGTGCATACCAATTATCAAAACTAACCTGAACCCAAAATAAGATTACACAGTCGATTGTGATAACCAATAAGCTTACTATGCAACCCACATAAAACAAGCATTAAGAACAAGAAGCAAAAACAAGAAAGGATCAAAAAGTTCTAGAAAAATGAAGTAAATTCTGACTCAGACAGTACTTGATTACTTTTAGGCAAAACAGAACACCCATTATCAAGCTTTCGATCAATGACTCCCAAGCCAGAAGACTTTAGGGCATTAAGTGTAAAACACCCCTAAGAATCTAATAACTCAAGCACAAAGGCCACGTAAACAACATAAGTACAGAATAGATTTTACCAGCTTGCGTTTATGGGCGAGTGCGTTTCCATGCTCCATCTCAACCCACCGTAGGACTGTTATTATAAGGTTTTTTTTTTTTTTTTTTAATAGACACTTTAGACCCGAAAGTGTAAAAGCCTCTCAATTCTTTTATTACCTTGAAATCAATAGAGTTTTTAACAGTGCACAAATTTTCAACACAATAACAAGACAACCTAAATTTGGACACATAGCTAGAAAAGTCAATTGGCCAGTGCATGCTAAACAGACGGATCCAAAACAGTCTCGATTTATAACACGCCCCTAGCTCGCATAAGTTTTACACTATTCTAAGAGAACAAAGTAATTATTGTGTTTATCATAAGCCATGATCAAAACTTAAACGCTAAACTACCCTAACCTAGCATATAGACAATTAGAGACTGAGGGCTAGAGTTAATCAAAAAGTAATAAGCAAAACTATAAACTATAAAGCACCGTTTTTAACCAAAGGGTAAAGCCATACACATGGCATCAAGTATACCAATTAATTAGTGTAAACCCAAAAATATAAGGCCTTAGGCAAAACAATAACTGACTTAGCCAAGATATTGACTTAGTCAAGGTATTCCCAACTATGCAATCCCAAAATGATAATAACACTGGGCATAAGATATATAACCAAAAACATGCATTCATATACAACTTTAAAAAAAAAATACTATGTAAAGCATGCATCAAAAAATAAGCAATTAAAAACCAACAATTTAAACACAATAATACTAAACCTTTTATTAAAACGTAGTTAAACAATAAGTCTGGGGCTTTTAAGCCCAAATTATTCACTCCAAACCTTAACTTAAACCAAGCAGTTCAGACATTAACAAAACACAATTCATATATTAAATAAATAACAGGAAGTCTTCCCCCAAACTTGACAAATGGCCAGTGTCCTCACTGGCCACCTTCATCACCGTCTGCACCATCAGCATCATCCTCAGCACATTCATCACCAAACAGCACATCATCATCTGCACCATCATCACCAAACAGCACATCATCATCAACACCCTCGTTACCAGCAGCACCTTCGAGATCATCATCATCACCATCATCCTCCATGTTAACTGGTGCATCAGCGCGGGCCCCCTGAGCAGGCGGAAATTGAGGCGGATAAGGAGCGTAAATAGGAGGAGCTGGAAATGGGAATGACATGAAATCAGCATCGTCGCCTCCCTGAGCATCATGGATGTTGGAAAGCGTGTTCGCGAACTCTGCATGAAAATGGTGGAATTGATTTTGCCACCCGGCGACATGGTCAATCTTGCAGTGCAGGAAAATCAGGCTATTCAGAATTTCCGTGAGGGTCTCAGCATGAATGTTCTCAAAAGACGGGTGCTCGAGTATGTGCGAGGAGGTACCTGCCTCAGTGGATGGTGGCGGGTCACTGGCTGGCAGCGGCCGAGGCGCTGGCAGAAATCCTGCTCCGCGGGGATGTGATGGTGCTCCCTCCAAGACTGCATAGCGGCTAATGAGATGATGATCAATGACCGACATTGGAGGCAGGGTGACATCTTCTTTCTCCCATTGAACACCCGCCCGTTTGCAGAGACGGGTAATAAGAGATGGGTGCGGGAGACCAAACATGACTTTGCTCTTAATAGGCTTCTTGATGGACTCATTGATTAACACACCAATTTCGATGTTCAAACCAGTAACAATGGCGTAGAGCAGAGTCGCCTATTCCCGAGTTACATCACTCACATGCCGGGTAGGCTGGAGATTTGCACAGATAAAAGCGTACCACGCCTTACCATAACGGTTAAGGGCCTGCTGGGGGAACGATGTTCTTTCAGCAGTGTACTCGTTCGTCTTACAAACCGTCCCAGGCTTACAGAGTTTGCTAACAATCTCGTCATTGTGATAGCCCCGAATTCCATTTTCTCGATAATCGCAGCGGTCTAAATTGGGAGTCTCATAGACTTCGTTGATAGCTTTGCTATCGAATGGGATTAATTTGCCCCTGACTGGCGAAGCCGGCGGACCATTTGGAATGGCATTGGCATAGAATTCCTTCACTACTGCGACGACGGCGGATTCCGGCTGCTTGGTGAAATGCACCCATTTCATTTTGGAAATCATTCCATTCATCTCACCATCCAACTTATCATCAGGCCGAATCCCTCTCTCAGGCACCAGACTTCGAGATAAAAAATTTTGAGTGTACCTCTGATATGCCTCCTCCGTTGGGAATTTCAGAGCATCCCACGTCTGAGCACGGGAATGGGAGGATGGAGGAGGGCCAATACTTGTTCTAAGACGCTTAGAAGCCATTTGGTTTCCAGAAAATCTCAAAGAAAAATTGGTAAGGTACGCTCTGTAGAAAATTTAGAAGCCAACGATAGAATCTGAAGTATCTGAGTGTCTTGGCTTTTAAAGACAAAAAAATGCAACGACAAGGACAGAACAGTTGGATGCCCACGATCGTAAGCTATAAATCGGTTGAAATTTGCTAGCTTAACTCTGGGGAGAGGAGAAGGCGTCTGGAAGGAGAGGCGTCGCTTGGAGAAAGTTGAACTGATATGAAAGAGAGAAAGTTATCTTTGATTTAAGTGAAAGCCTGCGTTTAAATGTCAAAAACACGCCTATGGTATTTGAGGTCAAACCAATTATGGCGTTGGGCGCAAGAAAAGCAGTGTCGGTATGCGAGCTCAGGTGACCGGTATTTGAGGCGCCACACTGCACGACTTCAATAAAAGCGCCAAAGGAATGACTTTACTAACGATTAAGCGCTTGGTAGCGAAAATGGCGCCGATCTCAGTGACTAAGGTCTTTGAGGCGCCACACGCAGACTGACTGGGGGTAGCGACACGACAGAGCTTTTCTACCATGGTATTTGTATGCGCGGTGGTAGAAAGGTTAGGCGCCGAACTTGGCGCAGGGGCCATACATGGCGCTGGGGTGTGGGCTTTAGAAATTTCTAAGCTCAACAAAATCCTGCCTGAAGCGAGAATTACATTACAAAGAAATGCAAACCAACCTGATATTGGCAAGTTCTAACTAAGTACAACTGAAGCAATACTAATAACACGCACCTTATCCAAAACAAACAAAGATGCAGGGCGAGAATTAAAACTTACACACATATACTAACATACTATGCAGATTACAGCTATACTAAAAACTACAGAAAATAAACAATCAAAATGAGACTTAGGTAATAAAGATAAAAGCAATTTTGTTGATACTGAGATGGTGATGCCTCCCATCAAGCGCTTGATTTAGAGTCGTCGGCTTGACTGTTTTCCCGTCTTACACCGGGTCTCCCAATGTAATGGAGGTATTCTGCCGGTCGACCTCGCCGCCCCAGTAGTGTTTTAATCTCTGCCCATTGACTTTGAAGGTTGTGTCAGAATTTGGGTCCTCAACCTCCCCATAAGGATAAACCTTGGCAATTGTAAATGGGCCCGACCATCGGGACTTAAGCTTTCCTGGAAATAACTTTAGCCGGGAATTGAAACGAAGAACCTTCTGGCCCGGTTCGAAGTGTCTCTCGAGGATTTTCTTGTCGTGCCACCTTTTGGTCTTCTCTCAGTCTGACTTAAGCGTTTTCATACGCTTGCGCATTTAAACTCGTCGATTCATTTAATTCTGAAGTCTCTTCTCCCCGGTTGCCTCAAGATCAAAGTTGAGCTTACGAATAGCCCGATAAAGCGTTGTGCTCCAATTCAACCGAAGATGACATACGCCTTACCATGAACGAAACTTTATCTGGAGACATTCCAATAGGTGTTTTATAAGTCATCATGCGGTAGAGCCCACAATGCATCATCGAGCTTCTTAGACCAATCCTTACGATTAGGGTTTAAAATCTTTTCCAAGATTCGTTTCACTTCTCGATTTGATATTTCAGCTTGACCGCTGGTCTGTGGGTGGTAGGCAATGGCGATCTTATGAGTCACCCCATACTTGGCTAGAAGGTTACAAAAGTGCGACCCTTCATCGCTAATGATAGCCCGAGGTGTGCCAAAACGGGTGAAAATATTCTTCTTAAGGAACTGGAGCACCACCTTAGCATCATTTGTCGGCAAAGCAACTGCTTCCACCCACTTAGAGACATAATCCACTGCCACACGGATGTAGAGATTGTTGAAAGAGGACGAGAATGGACCCATGAAGTCAATGCCCCATACATCAAATAATTCCACCTCCAGGATATTCTGCAGTGGTAGCTCATGCTGTCTTGATATGGTGCCCACCCTTTGGCATCTGTCGCAGTGCAACACATGTGTGTGCATCCTTGAATAGGGTGGGCTAGTAAAATCCCGACTGAAGCACTTTAGTTGCAGTTCGTTGGCCTCCAAAATGACCTCTATAGTTTGAAGAATGGCAGTGATGTAGCACACCCTCAATTTCTTTTTCCGGCAAACATCTACGCAGAATCTGATCAGAACATTGCTTGAACAGGAAGGGTTCATCCCACAGATATTGCTTGGCATCTGTTAGGAATTTCTTCTTTTGTTGATAGCTCAGATTTTGGGGAAGCACTTGGCAAGCGACGTAGTTGGCGAAGTCCGCATACCACGGAACTTTTCCATTGACAACAAAAAGTTGCTTGTTCGGGAAGAAGTCATTTATAGTTTTGTCGGCATCTCCCGAGGGCGTGGTGTTTTTCAATCTTGACAAGTGATCGTGACTGATTTTCTCTCCCCTTCTTATCTCGGTTTCAAGTCGAACTCCTGGAGAGCGGAACCCACCATATCAATCTCGGCTTAAAGATCCTTCTTTTCTATCAAATACTTGATTGCGAGTGATCGGTGTATCTGATCACCTTCGTTCGAATGAGGTAGGAGCGGAACTTGTCAAAAGCATAGACTACGCGGCAGCCTCCTTCTCGGTGGTGGTATAATTTAACCGAGCATCGCTTAATGTCTTGTTAGCATAGTAAATAGTGTGAAAAACCTTCTCCTTTCTACGACCCAACACGCCCTTCGATATAGCGAAGTCATTTGGCATCACACATTAGCTTCAAAAGTGGTAGTCGATCTGGAGCTATCCTGATAGTGCCGTGACAAGTCTTTTCTTTAATAATTGAAAGCGTTTAAGCGAGACCTCATCAAACCGGAAGGCATGTCCTTTTCGATAGAGTGCAATGGTTTGGTAATCCTTGAGAAGTCTGGATAAACCTTCCAGAGAACCCGAGCATGCAGAAAACTTCTCACCCCTTTCACTGAGTTGGGTGGAGGAAGGTTATTGATCACATCAATCTTTGCCTTATCAACCTCAATTCCTTTGCGAAACCCGATGACCCAAAAATAATGCCCTCTTGACCACGTAGTGACATTTCTCCCAATTCGAAGACCGAGTTGGTTTCGACACATCGATGGAGAACGGCAGTCAGATTTGTCAAGCAATTTTCAAAAGAGATCCCAAACACTGAGAAGTCATCCATGAAGACCTCCAAGGTCTTTTCAACCATATCAGAGAAGATCGACATCATACACCGCTGAAACGTTGCGGGAGCATTACATAACCCGAAAGACATTTTTCGAAGCGAAAGGTCCCATACGGACATGTGAGCGTCGTCTTCTCCCGATCTTCGAGAGCAATAAAATCTGATTGTACCCCAGTACCCATCTGAAGAGACAATAATATTAGGTGCCCGGCCAACCGGGTCGAGCATCGATCGATGAATGGAAGGGGAAATGATCCTTACAGTTGATTTGTTCGATTTCACGTAATCCATACATACTCTCCACCCGGTCACCGTCACCGTGGGAATCGATTCGTTGTTCTCGTTGGATCTGATTGTCATCCCTCCTTCTTTGCACGCATTGAATAGAATGAAACCAAGGGCTATCGAGATGGGGTAGATAATGCCCGCATCTAACAATTTAATGATCTCCTTCCGGACAACCTCTTTCATAATGGGATTAAGCCGCCTCTAATGCTCTATAAATGGCTTCGAGCCTTCCTCCAATAATATTTTGTGCATGCATAGAGTCGGGTTGATCCCTTTTATATCAGCAATAGACCATCCCAGGGCAGTTTTGTATTTGTTGAGCACCATAGTTGTTAAGGCGTCGCCAAGGCGACCAGGCGTCAGTTTCAGGCAAGGCGAACGACCGACTTGGTCGATGGTGGAAAGGCGAGTGACTGGAAAAAAGCGCGTCGCGGGGCCATGCATGATGACTGACGCCTAATGCGAAATCGACCGACTTGGTATCGACGGGTATGGATCGACCCAAAACTGAACTGGGTAAAAAAAAAAAAGACAGTCGAAGTATAGAAAACAAACCTAGATCGGCAGGAGAAAAGAGAGAAAATAGATCGATCGAGTCCAGCAGCTCCAGCTCGAGAGAAAACAGAGAGGCGATCGACAGACTTCGTTAAATCGCGACCAAACCAGAAGGCGAGATAATCGAGCGACGATCGCGAAGTTAGCGGTCGAAATGAGCGAGCGAAAGGCAGCGAAAGGCAATTGAAAGAAGCAAGCAAGTCGCGAGTTGGCAGTCGACACTCGACAGTCGGCAGGTAACTTGCAGCTTCCCCTTTTCCGATCTTCTTTCCTCTTCTCTTTTTCTTTTTCTGGTCTCTCTTACTAAAACATACGCTTTGGTTTTTTTTGCTTTGCATTCTGTAATATTCTATATATATTATAGTTATAGTTATACATATATATAATATTCTATATATATTATGGTTATATTTATACATAGATATACCTGTTTGGCTTTAACTTGTTATGTAAACTGTTTGGCTTTATTTTTTTCCATATCATTCATTTCTATTAATTATATCATATCTTTTTTTTTAGTTTTAGCAAGTACATATGAATTATATTGCATGTTAGTAGTTACTGCTATAAATTATATGTAAATTATTACTACTATTATTAGTTATTTGATATCACTATATATATGTGGGTGCATTATGAGATTGTGAATTCTATATAAATATTATATTATATGTTTGTCTTAAATTTTTTTATTTGATTGTATTGTGTAGATAGTAAAATGGCGGAAAGTTCGGGGGCCGATAATTATGATATAACGAAGGACCCCAAAAGAAAAGCTAAATCGAACGATCCGGGTTGGAAATATGGATATTGGCCGGATTTAAGTAATAAGGATGTCGTTCAATGTATACTTTGTGGGAAGAAATGTCATTCGGGCATCAAAAGGCTCAAACAACATCTAGCTGGAAATTATGGAGATGTAGCTAAGTGTCCCAAAACAACAATGAAATTATGAGGGAGATCTGGCGGCTTTGAATAGTAGAAAGAGGAACAAGCCACTTGAGCTAGATGGCGATGATGATGATGTAGTAGAAGTGCAAGAAGCACAATCATCCGCTTCGTCCAAGCATGGCTTCCAATACTTCTTCTAACACTATCCCAAGTTACGGGACGACTTCTAAAAGGAAGAATGTTGTATTTCAATTCCAAGTTCCACAACCAAAAGCTAAGGCGGTTGAAACACTTCTAAGGAAGACTCCAAAGAAGTTGTAGAGAGAGACATGCAAGCGTTTGAGCCAAACGAGTATTGAAAGTCGGTTGAGGACAGGAGGAGGAAAGGAGAGAGTCCAAATGCTGCGTTCTTGGATTTTTTTCTACGAATGTGGCATACCATTCAATAAGGCAAATTCAAGGAAATTTGAAGTAATGGTCGAGTCCATAGGGCAATATGGGCCGGGTTTCAAGCCTCCAACATATCATGAGTTGAGGGTTCCTTTACTTGAGAAGGCAAAGAAGAAAACCGATGACTTAAAGAAGAAACATGAAGTTGCTTGGAAGGAATATGGCTATTCACTCATGTCGGAAGGTTGGATAGATAAGAGGGGAAGACACTTGTTGAATTTTCTTGTTAATAGCCCGGAGGGGACTTATTTCATGGGGTCTGTTGATGCCTCGAAGTCGATCTCAAGATGCCACAATGTTGGCGAAATATACTTGATAGCAAGATCGAGAAATTGGCCCAGTATGTTGTTCGTGTGGTCGCGAATGAATGCCTCTAATTACAAGCGATTGGGCGTATACTAATGGAGAGGAGACCTCTACACCGTTTTGGACACCTTATGCCGCTCCGCGCTGCCTTGACCTTATGTTAGAGGGCATAAGCAAGTTGAAGCAATTTCAGCCCACATCCACAAATCTGAGGAGAATTACAACATTCATTTATAGGCATGGTCATCTTCTCCGGTCGATGAGGAGAAAAGCGAATGGGAGGGATCTTGTGAGACCCGCGATTCTTTGGATTTACTCTGACTTTCCTCACCTTGCGAGTTTGTCTGAGAATAAAGATCGTTGAGGCATTTGTTCATCAAATGAGGATTAGTCAAAATCAAAGTTATTTGACTCTTGAAGCGGGGAAGAAAGTATGTGATCTTGTTATTTCAACAACATTTTGGCATCTTGTTGAGGATTGCATTAGAGGCGTCACGTACCCACTTCTTATAGTCTTGAGGATTGTTGATAGTGATGAGAAGCTGCTTATGCACAAGTTATTCTTTGCTGCGATGGAATCTGCGAAAGAAAAAATCAAAGATGCATTTGATAACAAACAAAGGCTGTATAAGAAAGTGATTGAAATTGTTGGTGGCGATGGGAAAATCAAATGGAGCAAAAATTATATGGGGTTGCGTTGTTTCTCGATCGATCCAGTAAGTACTTTGATATCAAAGAGGAACGTCGGTTGTTTGCTAATGCTTTACGAGATGACTTGATGACGTTCTTGCAAAGATGGTGCCCGAGTTAGATTTGCTAAACCAAGATAAGCAATCTAGCAAGCAACTATGATGCTTCTCGCGATACTTTTGCAAGAGAAATGGTGATTAGGCAACGGAAAATAAAGAATCCTCGTACATATATTAAAATATATATAATAAGATATATTTTGATGGTGATTTATATACATTCTTCATTTCCTCCCTTTAAAAATATTTATATTTCTTTTAAATGTTTGCTAGTTGATTGGTGGAATGCTTTTGGGCCTTGAGCTATTGAGCTATCCTCATTTGCAAAAAAATTATTCTAGGCCTATGTTCTTCTTCTTAGGTCATGCGGCCTTGATTGGAGTACATTTGAGTTTGTAAGTACTTTCTATTGTTAGTTCAAATTTCAAAAGGAATAAATCATTCACTATTAATAAAATTTTATCATTAATATTATTATTTTTTGTTCTATTTATTTTAGATTAAATACGAAGAAGAGGAATAGATTGGAACCTGACGATTGAGTGACTTGGTGTATGTCAATCTGATCGAAAGATCGACTCGAGGTTCCAAAAGAAGCGAGAACTTGGCGATAATTTTGATCCATTAGTCGTTGATGACTTTGAATGGGGTAATGAATGGATCGATAATGATGCCGATGTTGTTCATCCGGGGATCTTACATGGAATGATGTGGATCGAGCGACGGTGCATCCAACACGCTTGAGGGTCGCAATCTTTCAAGGAATGCTCGTCTTAATACTAGTAATAATCTAGTGACATACTCTCGACGTGGTGGTGGTTCAACTTGAGGAATCGAGGTTGATAGATTCCGCTACGATAATGAAGTTGATGAAGAAGAGAGAATTCAAATGATGATGAAGATGTGGAGGATGATTTTGGAGAAAGACCACCACTACGCCTTTGAATGAGAGTAGTTCTCGTGGAAGAGATGGAGATGACCTTTTTATGATGATTTTGATTGAATGATGTTTTTGTAGACTAGTGTAGAGAGTCTAAATATTATTTTGGCTTGCTATGGTGGGGTTTTATTAGTTATTAGACTACATATTTGTGATGGTTGGTTCTGACTCTATTTTCATGTGGTGTTTGTTGAATTCTTCAACTCTTTTACTAATTTTTAATATCAAGCGAGTTGTTTTGGATTGTTATTGATAAGTATTATGATAATTATGCCTTTAATGTTATTCCATAATGTTATGTTTTGAGTTTTAATGTATATAAAATTTTATTGCAAATATACTTGTTAAGTAAAATAAATAACATATAAATTGCACATTATAAACGACTTGTCGCTTCTTTACAGACGCCATGGCGATCGCCTTGTCGCTTAAGCGTCGAGCGATCGGCTATCGCCGTGACTCGGCAGCGTAAGCAGAACAACTATGTTGAGCCTGAGAAGCGACTTTTCTTCCTGACACTTAGTTAGAGAAGTAGAAATTATCACAGGTAAAGAAGATGAATTTCCTAAGTAAGCATACCTTAGGTGATTAGGCAATGGTTTGAGCTCAAGGACAGGAGGTTCGACGATCGACGGCTGAGCCTTGGAAGTAGATGCCTCATTATCATTCAAAGACTCAAACTGTCGGTGAAATTGTTTTGATCTTTGGGTCTCATTGAGCCACTTGGCACATTCCACATGTGTGGGCTCTTCCGTAGTGTTGGCCCCAGTTAAAGTGGCTTCCAAAGGGTCTTTAATGCAAGTCTCTGAGAATACTTCCTTTATTGAATTATCAATTGTAGTAATCTGGAAGCAATCCTCAGGGGTATTAGGATACTTCATTGATCTGAAAACATTAAACGTCACTTCTTGATCCTGTACCCTCATTGTTAACTCCCCTTTCTGAACATCGATCAGGGTCCTACCAGTCGCCAAGAATGGCCTGCCCAATATTATCGGGACCTCCCTGTCCTCTTCAAAATCTAGGACTATAAAATCCGCTGGGAATATGAACTTGTCAACCTTAACAAACACATCTTCTACAATCCCCTTCGGGTACGTGAGAGACCTGTCAACCAATTGTAAAGTGACGCTGGTAAGCTTGGCTTCCTCGAGGCCCAACTTTTTATAAATAGAGAGGGGCATCAAGTTGATGCTTGCCCCTAAATCACAAAGAGCCTTGCCAATAAACTGGTCCCCAATAGTGCACGGAATTGTAAAGCTTCCCGGATCTTTTAGCTTTGGCGGAATTTTGTTTTGAAGGATGGCACTACACTCCTCTGTCAGTGCCACAGTTTCGTAATCTCCCATTTTTCGCTTTTTAGACAGAATGTCCTTCATGAACTTGACATAACTAGGCATTCCCTCCGATGCCTCCGTAAATGGGATATTTATGTGCAGTCTTTTGAACACTTCCAAGAATTTGGAAAATCGCTTATCCGACTTCATTTCTGCAATGTTCATCTGGGGAAAAGCAACCGAGGAGAGGCGATTTACCATGCTCACGGGAGGAGATGGTGTTGAAGGGCTATCTTGTCTACTTCCTTCACCGCTAATGTCTCCATATTCTCCTCCACTTGGTAGGTTCCTTTTCGTTCACTATTCTTCCACAGGAGCACTCTCTCCACTTTGTTCCTTAGTAGTTCTCCCGCTTTTAAGGGTCGCCGCTTCTGCTTTGTTCCTTGCCTTCCGTTTGAGGGTTGACATCGGTGTCACTAGTGATGTGCCTTGTGGAGACATCGTTTTAAGCGATGCCAATTGTCCCATCTGTATTTCAAGATTTCTAATGGAAGCCTCTTGATTGTTACTTGAGTTTCATTCGGGCTATGTACCTTGACAGGAGATCTTCTAAACTTTGCTTCTTCTCCTGTTGAGGAGGAGGTTGGTGGAATTGATTGTGAGTGTTCTGATGCTGTGGGGTGAACTGATTCTGAGATGGGAACCTAGGAGGGTTAGCATAATTCGGCATGGTAGATGAAGGTTGTGGTTAATTGGGGTTGTTACTGTTGTTGTTGTTGTTGTTGCCCCATGAGAAGTTTGGATGATTTCTCAACCCCGGGTGTTAATGAGTGGGAAGATTGGTGTTTTGTTGCACCGTAGTTGAAAACAAATTGAGAATCGACTCGTGGCTTATCGCACACTTGATCGATGGGGTGGCTCCCTTGGCATAATTCACATTGAACTACGACACTCTGCACATTCTGAACCGCTGAAGATCCCATAGTGTCTAGCCTTTTTGTTAGTGCTGCTACCTGAGCCACTAACGATGTGAAAGAGTTAACTTCATAAATCCCCGCTGCTCTTCTAGGGGCTTGCCTATCATTTGGCCATTGGTAATTATTGGCCGCCATTGTCTCCACCAACTCGTATCCCGCTGTGTGATGTTTGGCCATGAAGGCTCCTCCAGATGCGGCATCAATACTCGAACGAGTTGAGCCTGACAACCCATTGTAAAAGGTCTGGATGAGTAACCATTCTGGCAAACCATGGTGCGGGCATTTCCTTAGAAGATCCTTAAACCGCTCCCACGAGTTGTATAAGGATTCGGATTCGAACTGAACAAAGGACGTGATATCATGCACGAGCTTTGGCCATTTGTTTTGGCGGTAAAAAACTTCGCCACAAATTTCTGTGCCATGTCAGCCCATGTGGTAATGGAGCCTGACGGTAATGAATGAAGCCAGCTCTTGGCCTTGTCCCTTAATGTAAATGGAAACAACCGGAGTCTGATGGCATCGTCAGACACTCCGTTGCATTTAAATGTGTCACAAATCTCCACAAAATTAATCAAGTGATCATTGGGATCATCATTCGGTAGTCCCCCAAACTGAATGTTGGTGCACATTTGAATGGTTCCCGACTTGATCTCGAAATTATTAGCTTGGATGGCGGGCCTTAGAATGCTCGCCTGGAGATCATCAATGCGAGGCATAGCGTACTCCCTCAGAGATTTCTGAATTTCCTCAGCCATTATGATAGGAGCAGGTATTTCCTTAGATTCTTCTCTCCTCAGTCGTCTGTATGTCCTTAGATTCTTATCAACCTCGGGATCGAGAGGCGTTATGTTCCGACCTTTCCGAGGTGGCATAAACAGTGAAGACTACCTGAAAAGAGAGTTAAACAGAAAAATCAGTTTAAAGTAAGATCGTAATGACTTAGTTTTAATATTGAGAAACAATTAATTCTAAGTCCCTGACAATGACGCTTAAAACTTGTTGGTCGATTTCGCTTATTGCCCGAATCAAGCCTTGTAACATCTGTGATCCACAAGTAATATAAGTAAGTAAAGTGTCGAACCTACGAGGACAAAGTCTTAAAAGAAAACAAATACTAAGGTAAAGTCGTTACTAATCTTATCTAAACAAGTAAACTAAGATGGTTGGTTAAGCTAAATGTTTAAAGTTAAAGAATAAGATAAGTGGTTGTGCTAGGAAGTCAAGATAGGATTACAACTCCCCTAATGCGTCGCCTAATCTCCTAACTCTCCACATTACAAACGAATCAAGGAATGACCAACCGAGAGCTGTAAATACGCATAAGCTTCTGTCGAAGGTTAAATGCACATCCCTAACCAGCTAAAACACAATATGTCTATTGGTGGCAATAACTAGGTCAAGGTCAGTAAGCTAAGTCTCAAGGTCACACAAGGCAAATAGGGATATGTCTATCCTATGAGCATATTATGCACACATTCCATTGGCATGGTCATAACAAGTGTTGTTGCATTTAGAGATAGATAATAACGTCCATTTATCAATTTTCATTACTATCAATACCAATTTCTTTATCAAGCAATCAGTCATTAAATAAGAACAACAACAACCCATTCCAAAATGATTCATTATATAAAATAAAAGAGAAAGTTAATTCAGCTAAACAAAAGGTTACATAGCAATCCTAAAAAGAGAGTTAGTTCATAACTATGTGACTAACACGCATATTTAATACATTCATCATACTCAGTAATACACAAATAAATGGAAGATTTGGAATAAGAAAACTCCTGTTTAGAAATGTTCTGTCTCCAAATCTTCTCTTCACAGTGCAAAAGTTGAGCCGTGGTCGGATGCAATAACTTTTCCTCCTTAAAGCACAGCTTCTTTTTCTTCTAGAAAGTAAAATGACAGAAATAAAATCCTAGTCTAAGCTGCAATAAGTTCTTTGTCGAAGTTTCTGATCTTCGATCCTCAAAGCAGGCTGCTTCGCTTTCTATTTATACCTGGCCCCTCTTTCCTTTAGGTCATTAAAGACTCTTACTGTTTGGGCACGGAGGTATTATTGGGCCAACCTTAACTATATGTGATGTATTTGAAACTGGCGCCACGTGGCTTCAAAAAGATCGGAGGTCGTATTGCGCGACTTTAGTATAGGGACATCGGCTATTTGAAGTGCTGAGTTAGAAGTATTGAGGCGCCATTCAGAATGTAGCGGTAGCGACATGACAGTAACTTTGTCTAGCATTGGCGCTTCTGACCTTGAAAATAGTATTTGAAGCGCGAACTCTAAGAGAAACTTTGGCACTGCGGCGCCAACACAATGAAAATGACCCGAAATAGAAGAAAGGACCTGCAAAGCACAACTAAGACATAATAATAATAAAAACAATGAAAATATAAATATCAGCTAACCAAGAGACTGAAACACGCAATAACTTGAGCCACAAAAGAACTCATTCGT
Source organism: Panax quinquefolius (assembly GCA_020205615.1). NCBI lineage: Eukaryota > Viridiplantae > Streptophyta > Magnoliopsida > Apiales > Araliaceae > Panax > Panax quinquefolius. The sequence continues at coordinate 21,775,469 of CM035162.1, forward strand.
AGGAATGAATCCCACTCATCACCCACCGAATCATCTGGGCCCAAATAATCATGCCCCAAAAGAGGGTTTCTTATTTCACTTTGTCATATTTGTAATGTAAAAAATGATTAGGTACATACAATGCACGTGTAATATTCACATGGTTGCATTCTTTGTGCGGAACTAGTGGTGAGGGTTAGCTGAAATAAGGACATAGCAAAGCTACATTAGAGTTGGAGTATAGTTTTTTAATAAAGAAATAATTAATATTTATACATGCAAATTACATGAGTCAATTCGTGGATATGCTACTTGTTTTTCTTGTATTCACGATGGCACAAATTAATTAATTTCCCCAAAAACTTCCTGCCCCTGCACTTAAAATGATTTCTCAAGGACAAATAACTTTTAGGAACACTTGGATCACCTTATGCTGGTCCAAAATTCACTAAAAACTTATTTTCTGTTTATCGCTATTTAAGAAGCATTTGATGCCCATAATAAGTATACAGATTATTTATTCTTTGCAATTTTGAGCCTTTTTTGTTATATCTGCAAATAAAGCAATGCTTTTCTTTGGCAATCGAGTTCCTGAATTTTCCCTTTATACATGCTTTGCCAGCTAAACCAATTAGTTTCCAAGAACATATATTGGTCAAAGCTGGGATTTTTAAACTTGTGAGGTGAATATATGATCATGAGTTGGAGGATGCGCTACCTCTTCTTTTGTAGATTATCACATTTAACTTAGAGCTATTTTCAGATAAATTATTTAGTTGTATTTATCAAATCTTCATTATATATTTATATTGCAGGGTTATATAGTCCTCAATAGACCTTGGGCCTTTGTACAGTGGCTGCAACAGGCAAACATTGAAGAAGAGTAAGCCAACATTAAACTTTTTGCTTTAGCTCAGTTTTAATTCTTAAACATTTTCTTCTCTTCAGGCAATGTGTATCATTATGACAATTCTTATCTTGTATGTAGCTACATATTGATGGCAGAGCCAGATCATATTATCGTTAAGCCCATACCAAACCTATCTCAAGATGGCTTAGGAGCTGCATTCCCTTTCTTTTATATTGAGCCTAAAAAGCAAGAGCCCATACTCCGAAAGTTCTTCCCTGAAGAAAAGGGACCAATAACCAACATTGATCCAATAGGAAATTCCCCCGTCATTGTTGGGAAGGTACATATGTTTTTTATGACACATGCAATAGTACTGGTATGCTCCCAGTTATCTGAAGAACTTGTCTCTTACTTATTTTTTGTGAAATTGATGATAGGAATCTCTTAAAAAGATTGCTCCAACTTGGATGAATGTTTCCTTGGCAATGAAAAAAGATCCTGAAGCAGACAAAGCTTTTGGCTGGGTCCTTGAGATGTAATTTCACCTAAAACCTGACCACCCCAAGTTATATGTTTCAGTTCTATTTTTTATTTTTTTTCTAACTATAATCACACAGGTATGCTTATGCTGTTTCATCTGCTCTCCACGGAGTGGGTAACATCTTATACAAGGACTTCATGCTTCAGGTTTTCTATATTTTTTAATTTCTTTTTTGAACACAAGACTTGATAAGTTGATCATTCAACTTTGGCATTTTATTTTTATATTTTCTAACAGTAGGATAAGATGTTGTATATATGACATCCTCATCATGACAAGTTGATTAGTTATCAAAGCACCCTTGCACATCTTGGACTGCACCTGTATAAACAAATGCTTAAACTTAGCCATATTTATTTGTCCAAATAAGACTATAATACCGAAAGATTTCGAAGTTGCTACATATTAAGTATCACTCCATAGCTCTTAAACTTCCCTGAAAACCACTATCATACACATTCCTTTTATTAGGTTAACATATTTGTAGCATATAACTGCACAAGTGACTAAAGGTTAATGCAAAAGGTTCTAGTTTTGATGATATTTATTACTAATCAGAATAAGACAAAATTAGTGATGCACGCTGCTGCTTGCACTGGGTTGCTTTCAACTCAAATTTCTCTTCCCTTTTATTCTGAATTTTTTCATCTCAAGCTTTCTCAACTTCATTATATATGCTCACTTAAGATCTGAAAACTAATTTAATATCATCACCTTAATAATTCTCAAGTCCTGCTTGGGAATTCATGGGGATAATAGGTCTGCTTTTTTCCTTTGTTAGTTTAAACTAATTACTAGCATGCAAGGTAAGTGTTCAATTAGCATCTTCGATCACCCTTCATGTTTGGAATCATTGGTCTGCTATAAAGTTCAAAAAGTATACAGAAGTAACTCATAGAAAATGTCTGAGATGGTATTAAACTGTTTCCAGCATTTCTTCATAAAATCTTGTCAAATTTTGATTATATCGACTTCTTTTAGTCAACCCAAGGGGTGGGAAAAATGGAAGAGGCTTTGAGGAATAACCTCAAGGTAGCTAGCTCCAATCCCCATAGGCCCCCATCCTTGGGGCCAAATTACCTATAAAAAATTAAAAGATTATTTTTAGTCACAGCTGTTGTCATTTTTCTACCAATGCACTACTAGTTGCTGATAATTTTTTGTTTCTGATTTGTATGATACTATTGTACTGGGGATTCCTATATCCTAATTGTATACTACTCAGCTTCTTACATACTTTGATTGTCGCAAGTGTCTCTGTGTTTCCACTTCTAATTTTACTCGAGAATAAAATTGTTTCTTGTTTACAATGTACAGCCTCCCTGGGATACAGAAATTGGCAACAAGTTCATAATTCATTACACTTATGGGTGTGATTATGACATGAAGGTATTCTCTTAGTAACCATGTTTCTCGTAATCCAGAGTTATGTAGGTCTTTCATAAATAGCACTCTTTCAACTTACCTAAGCAAAGAATAAAAATAAAGAAAAATTCCCCTTTACTGTTGGATGGTGGCATTAGGTTTGAGAAATTTTCTCATGATTTTTTTTGCTTTGGCTTATTAAGTCAACATTTCTTCTTCTAATATTCAGGGTAAACTGACTTATGGAAAGATTGGAGAGTGGAGATTCGACAAAAGATCTTATGATAATACCTGGCCTCCAAGGAACCTCCCACTGCCTCCACCTGGTGTGCCTGAAAGTGTTGTAAGTTATCTTTTCCGTATTTCTGTGTTACTATTCTCTAAAAATGGTATGGAAGGATAGTACATGTTCGGTTTAGTTATTAAGATGCCTGTTTTTTACTTTTTTTTTGAAGCTTAGTTAGAGCATTATTATCTCTCTTAAGTAGTGTTAAGATTGGATCACACGCGCACACGACAGTAAAGATTTACGTGATTCTCCAATTTGGGTATATGTCTACAAGAGTGGACAAGGGTGTTTTATTTGTTATTTGAGTACATAGGGTTTTACAATAGAGAGTATATATAACCGCTACTTCTATCCCAACCCTAATTTGCATTATAGCCTAAACACCCATAATGCCCTTGTAACATCGTACCCTACCGTCTACCGTGAGGGGCTACACCCCCCAAACCTTCGGGCCAACTGCGATGGGCCAGTGCCTTGCTCCGTTCGGTCGTTTCGCTTCCCTCACTCCCCTTCGCTCCGCACTTGGCCTTTTTTAAGAATTTCTCAATACCTCTCATACACACCATATGAGCCACAAGTTCCAACAATCTCCACATTGGCGAATATCCTTGCCCATTCAAAAGATAAACATCTTGATCCAACCGGTTTGAGGGAACGCCTCCTTGTCTAGCACCTGGAGACATTAACCAAGTCCAAGTATCAGAGCTCATGGTTTGATAGGCCCAAGTATCAGGTTGACATTCCAGGGTGGAGTATTCGTAGGCCGCGTGTTACTCAGTCCATGCGGTAGAGCAAATAGAGTTGAGTCAGGTGGAGCACAAGATGATCACTCATGCGCACTCGTAGTGAAGTATGATTTGAGTTGGGTGGGGTGGAGTGGAGTGGGCTCAGAATGACTCTGGAAAAGCTGCTTAGGGTGAAGTGTTCACAAGGTTGTACTCTCACGTTTGCCTCGGGCGTGGTGGAGTAGTATTAGAGTCGAGTAGAGCTCTTGAAGGACTCAAAGAATGTGTGCTTAATGGTGACTACTCTAGTATGATACTTGTGTTGGGTATTCATGTGAAAGGTGGAGATTGTTGGATATTTCACATGAATCCCACATCGGATAAATTCAAATGTAAATGGGTTAATAAGTATGGTGGAGCCTCAACCTAATAAGTTAACCTTTTAGGTAAGGAGTTAGTTCAACATGCTTATTGGGCTAGTCTACACAATTGGATTTGTGTGACACTTGTGTAATGTGAGTATCACATAAATCAATAAAAAAAAAACCTAAATTGCTCAGCATGTGTCTAGATGAGAATTTGTCAAAAACATCTGATCTCTAGTTACTTTAGGAACGGATTTTAAGATCCAAAACATCCTTTTAATGTCCACCTAAAAATTCAAAAATACTTTTGAAATTTTTTTTTACATGGAACGTTTGTAAATCATCTAAAAATTATAGTTCCCTGTCAAATTACACTTGTCCAACCATACTAGTAGAGGAATCGCATGAATCAATTTCAGAAGGAAGGGTGTTTTGAATAAATAGTACAAGAGGACATGAAAAGAAAGTGAGTTCAAAATAATGCTTAATCGATATCGTGTCTGTCAGTTAATTATTTGACAATACACATTAATTATGTAATATAGTTTGCTCTGTATCATTGGTACGATGTTACCTGTTTATTACCCACGATGTCATGTGCATGGATTATCAGACTAATGAAATTCTCAGATTTCATTTCTATATATAAGGACTCACACAAAATATATTACCCCAAGAAATCTCATCTCATTAAAACTAAATTGCTTGTGCTCAAAATGATTGTTCCTCTCTATCCTACACATCTGATTTTTGACATGACAGGTTACTCTGGTGAAAATGGTGAACGAAGCCACTGCAAACATTCCCAACTGGGGAGAATCTTAAAAGTGGGATGAAGATTTAGGCACTTTATACTTTACAAAATGCCGCAGAAAACTCTCTCTTTCCTAAGCTTGTTTACAACTGACCATAATTTGTTCTGCAACACGAGGTCAAGAATCGGTCTGCCAAGCCATAGCTTGTATTTCAATTTACAAATTATAAAGTAGTGTACCAGTTAAACTAGTTTCTATATACGACACTCAGCCGATCTATATACGGACTTTCAATTTCATAATTTTAAAGTCTCTTCCATTTTATTTATATTTTATCATTTATCAATAAATTGATAAAATATGGGTACTCAAACAACACTACTTAGAATGTTCACGTCAATAATGTTTTTCAAACTATCAGTTTATCTATGGGGACAAGCTATCAATTTTGAGAAATCGGCTATTCTTTTCACCACTAATACTACTAGGGGGTGTTTGTTTAGAAATTTGAATTGGTGGGTGTTTGTTTTTTGTGCAAATCATTTGAATCAATAAGATGAATGTTCGAATTAATAAAAATCGGCGGTGAATGAATTAAAAAAAAAATATTAACTATTATATTAAGCAATATTAAATAAATTTACAATAATTTTGAATTTTTTCATAGAGGTAAAATAATAAAGTTTTGTCATTCAGATATTTTAGACATGTCAATTATCAAACAACTTTTTTCATTCAGATTCATCTAATTTTTATCAAACACCCCCCTCATACGTCATCTCTAATGCTCTCAATTAAGTTCAACATCTTGGCTAGTGTTTCGGCATCCCAAAATCCCCATTTGTCCCTCTCTCCTTTCTGATCGGAAATTACAAATTTACATATATTAAATTGCCTACAAATTATATTATATATCTTATGACTTAGTTGCCTACAAAGAAAGGGATATGAGATAATAAAAGTTAAAATATCAACTAATTAAATACAATTATATATAGTTTCACGAGTCAATTCAGATCAATACTAACCAAAATATCTTAGTTAACTTATACAATAATACGTTATTTGTGCTATTATACTAAAAATAATAAATGAGGGTATACATTCTAAATATTTGTTATGATACAAACATACACATATATACATACCTATTATGGATCTCTTATATATATATATAATATATATACACATATTTTTATGAGTAATCTTGTTGAGATAATAATTATAATATATATATATAGAAAAAAGCGATATATCTGGCGGTACCAGTGTAGATACTGCGTAGGCGACGATGAGACATTCTACATCTGTGTATGTATATTAATATTATTAAAAAAAAACAATTATGTTGTATTACAAATCTTCTTACATTTTATCTTTTTGAGTTTAGTTTTATTATAATTTTATTTTTATTGTTTTATTCTATCCGTAGAATTTAATAAAATTCTTACTCTATAAACAATGCGTGTCACTAAGACTACGATATATACATTCTTATGATTAATCTTATTGAGATTATATATAATAATACATTTATTTAATTAATTAAAATATATTGTATTAAAAAAATATAAATCTAAAATAGTCGCAGGGAGTGATATAGAGAGAGAAGATAGTGGAGTAGTATTCTTTTATCTTTTGTGTGCGTTTGAATGCGTCACCGAATGTGAAAATCAATTAATAGAATCTTTTGATTCTTTTCCATAGGTGATAGGTCCTTTGGTCTTGCTCAATTTCTTTCCTCTCCCTCCGACTCCAAATGCAATTACTAAGCAATGGTGGTCCAGCAGATTCAGAGGGGTAAATCGTTCTTTGAATCCAGATTTTTAGGTAAATTTATTTCCCTTTCCCTTTTCAATTTCATCCAAAAACAAAAACAATTGTTAATTTGTCAACGGTGAAATGATTCGTTCCCAATCGATACGCTTAAAGGCCTTGAATGGTCTTTATCCTCTTATTTGTTTACATTTTTAGGGTTTGCTTGATTACTAGTTTCATTTTTATGAATTGTATTGTGCTGTATCCACTCTCTGTGTTCATAATTTGGATGAAACCCATATCCTCTCATTCCAAATTTTATTTATTTATTTATTTTATGGGCAAACTTTATTTTGAGTTTTTTTGGCACTGGTTTTTAAGATTTTCAAGAAACACATTTTGTGTTAAATCTTTTACTATATATTTTTAAAATAGTCAAAAAGTTAATAAATAAAATATTAAAAAATCTAAAAACAAGGGAAAATACAATTTACAAATTGTGCTTTGGACGTTTTAAAATCAATGCAAAAAGAACTCAACAACTTTTGGGGTTTTTCTCGCGCTGGGCTTGCTTTGGAATTTGATAAGCATATATATGGTGGTTCCAACTGTTTTCACTCAAATAAATAGAGTTGAGTCAAGTGCATAGTTGCTGAAGCTCAGTTTATATAAGTAATTTAGAGTTTTACTTGAAACATTATGGTTCAATCTCAAATGAGCTCGGAACCTTGTTTATGGCTTGTTCCTAAATGGGTTTGCTTTAAAGACATAAACTCGATTTGAAATACACAATTCAAAATGTTGTATGAAGACTATTTCACCCTTAAAAGTACTTGACTAGGTTCCATTACTTTTAGGTAAACGAAAGAATCATATTGTACTTACGTGGGGTCAATTGCGTGTAAAATTGAATTTTTTTATTCTCTTTCCTCTGTCTTGATCTTAAGTCATCTTTTATTGGATGGAGGGAGTACTTCTTAACACAATTTTTTCTCACATTTTATACTATACTAGTTAACTGCACACACACGTAGAGTATAAGAGAGTGGGAGAAAGTGGGAGAATAAAAGGGATAAGAGAGTGGTAGACAAAAAGTAGGAAGGAAAAAGAGAACAAATAAGGATGTAAAGGATAGAAAAGAAAACACAAAAAAGCTTCACAAAATTGTTAACACCGAAAAGCGGTTACTTTTTCCTCCCGCTTTTTAGTATAGATTAATATACTAACAAACATGGAAGAAGTCTAGGAACTACTCAAAAACATGATGTTAGCTAATTCTAATCCAAAAAATGCTATGTTTTATATTCACATAACAATCAAATCATATATAACTTGTAGCAAAACAATCATATGTGGCACATTATGTTTTAACTAACGGAAAAGATTTATATTGTGACAAAAAATATGTCAATTTCTGTTGCGAGTAGACATATCAATTAATTTTCCATGTCTTTGAATTAATATATAGATCATGTCATTGTGTCTAACTCACAACAAGAATCGACATGTTTTTGTCGCAATATATAGGACTCTTTAACTAAATATTCATATGTTGTTCCACCTCAAAAAAAAAACTTTGAATTCAAAATTGTTTAAATGGACAGTGTAGCAGAACTACGATATACTCTCACTCACTCGGCAATATCTGTTATCTCAACTAGAACTAGTTGGGGTTGATTGAAATGAATCCTATATGTAAGCATAAAAATATGAAAATAAGAAGAAAGCTAAAAAGATAAAACAAAATAACTAAGAAAAGATTAAAATAAATAATTAAAATAAAAGAATAGGAATGGTTGGAGATTAGTAAAATAAAAATACGCCAATGTATAGAATAATACATGCATACATATAGATATATAAAGCTAAATTGAAACAAAGAAAAGAAAAAAAATGTAAGGAAAAGAGAGAGACATAGAAAACATAACAATAAGGTGAAACACCCCACTTGGCCTTCAATGAGCAGGTTACATTCCTGGCCTTAGTCATATATTGCTATGTCAAGTACTCAAGTCTTTTATACAACTTTCTCCCAAGTAATTTTCGCTTACCCTCTTCTTATATCTTCCTCCTAATGCAAAACATTTCTTCTCATTGGTGCATCTAGGTTGACATTATATATGATCAACCATTTCAAACAATATCCACTCATCTTCTCCTCAATCGGTGTCATGCTAACCTTCATTTGTATGTTCTCATTTCTAATTTCATCCAACATTGTATGTCCACACATCATTAACATACTCAATTCAACAACTCCCATCATAAATCAAATGTTACTTCTTGGTCGCCCAACATTAAGATCCATACATCATTGCTAGTCTATGCTGCCTAATAAAATAGGTAAATGATATTTTCCAAGTAGAAGTGATTTTTCCACAAGATCGTCTCTCACGGATGACGGACCACTTATTCTTCATGTGAGAAGAGCCTATTGGAAATATTTACTTTTGGAAATCTCAATACCCTAAAAATATGTTTTTGATAATGAGTAGTGCAATAAAAATTGACGAAGTAACTGATTTGTCTCGCAGTCTCTGTCTCTCACTAGCAGAAAGAGAACCCATAGAGAATGGTGAGGAGAGAAAAAAATGAGAATAATGGGAACATCTTCGTTTCAAACTAAGATTCTGATGCAATTTTCTTTCTCTTTTTCTACTTGCGGAACGAGAAAACTGAAAAAGATAAACAAATTCAATCAACTTGTATTCCTGAATGTGTCTTAACTACTTTGTACAATTTTATTATTTGACTAATGTTGTTTTTCTCCTTCTATTGATTTGAATTGTTGTACATCGTTTAGGTTTTTAGTTTCAAGTTTCTCATGGTTCTTTGTGGTTTCTGTTTGACTTTGGAATTCTATGTTAATACACATAAGAACCAAATGCAACCATTGATTCATGAATGTAGGTTGAATTTCATGAGACGCATTTTGGACACCCATTTTGTGAACAAGTTTCGTTGCTTTACTTGGATTACGATCAATTGATTTTCAGCCTGTAGAACTTGGGTTAACTTGATTAATTTTTGTAAATTTTACTGCCTCAAAGATGACCACAAAGAAAATTATAGCTATATGTCAGTCTGGGGGTGATTTTGAGATGGGGAAAGATGAGTCTTTGTCTTACAAAGGTGGAGAGGCTTATGCAGTTGATCTTGATCAGCAAAGCCTGTTGAGTGCTTTCAAGCAAGAATTAGCTGAAATGTTCCAGTATAGTGTTGATGGCATGTTAATCAAGTACTTTATTCCTGGAAATAGAAAGACACTAATTACAGTATCTAGAGACAAGGACCTCCAGCGCATGGTGAACTTCTATGAGGATTGTGGCCAAGTGGAGGTGTTTATCATTACCGAGGAAGGTGCTGCCCGAAATATGTCAAACATGCCTCACAGTAGGTACTTACGATTTGATCCTACTTTATTCATTTTTATAATTGCGAGCAAATGTTTAATCTGTAATTCTGTTCACAAATTAAGTTTTCTCCACATTTGCAGTGATTCCTAAACATGTTGTGGTAGCTATGCATCCCCGCAATACCTTGATATGGCTTAATGATTCGATGTACTTTACAAATTCAACTGAATGTTTAAATTGTGCAATAAAGGAAAACACGAAATCAGTGCAACTAATGGAACCATTTAATCATGCAGGTCAAGCAGGACAACTGCGCCGGATGCAGTTGTTCTTCTAGATGCACCTTCATCTATGGCCCAAGCGGAGGATATCATTGATATAGAAATGGACGCAGACAATGAATCCACCCTAGATGCAACTGTTAGTTGTAGCAATGATGAAAAGCATCGTACAGCTGTAATGCAGTGGGAGAACCTCATCACCGGCGTGGACCAAAGGTTTGCTAGTTTTACTGAGTTTCGTGAAGCTCTGCATAAGTACTCAATTGCACACGGATTTACTTACAAATTCAAGAAGAATGAAAGTCAGCGAGTAGCTGTTATATGCAAATCAGAAGGTTGTCCTTGGCGTGTATGGGCGTCAAGGGTAGCCAGCACCCAGTTAATCTGTATTAAGAAAATGAACACTACACACACATGTGGAGGGGCAGCTGTAAAAGCTCAGCATCGGATAGCAAGGGATTGGGTGGGAAGTATCATAAAGGAGAAGTTGAAACTTTCTCCAAACTACAAGACCAAGGAGATTGTCAGGGATATCGAACGAGAATATGGGATTAAAATGAACTATTCTCAGGCATACCGTGCGAAGTTACTCGCTAGGGAGCAACTTCATGGATCTTATAGGGAGTCTTACAATCAGATACCTTTCTTCTGTGAGAAGATAATGGAAACTAATCCAGGTAGTGTTGCTACATTCACTACAAAGGAGGATTCAAGCTTCCATCGTCTATTTGTATCGTTCCATGCCTCAATATCTGGTTTCCAACAAGGGTGCCGACCACTACTTTTCCTTGATAGCACTCCATTGAACTCGAAATACAAGGGTATGTTGTTGTCTGCTACAGCTGCGGATGGAGATGATGGTATTTTTCCTGTGGCTTTTGCTGTCGTGGATGATGAGACTGATGACAACTGGCATTGGTTTATATCAGAACTGAAATCTGTAGTCTCAACAACTCAACAAATTACATTTATAGCAGATTTTCAGAAGGGATTAAAAGAGTCTTTGCGTGAAATATTTGGTGGAGGGGCTACCATGGCTATTGTCTACGCTATCTTGCTGAGAAACTCAATAAAGATTTAAAGGAGCCATTTTCATATGAAGCCAGACGTCTCATGGTTCAAGATTTGTATGCTGCTGCTAATGCTCCAAAACTTGATGCTTTTGAACGGTGTACTGAAAGCTTAAAGGCTATATCCCCCGAAGGTTACAATTGGGTAATACGCAGCGAGCCTGACCACTGGGCAAATGCTTTTTTGGAGGTGCGAGGTATGATCATGTTTCATCCAACTTTGGACAACCGTTCTACAATTGGGTATCAGATGCAAAGGAGTTTCCCATAACTCAGATGGTTGATGCATTGCGAGGGAAGATGATGGAACTATTCTATAAACGACGGGTTGATTCCAGTCAGTGGGAGACGACGCTAACACCATCTATGGAAGAAAAGCTAAAGAATGAAACTTCAAAAGCACGCTCATTTCAAGCATCACTCTTGCATGATAGCACATTCGATGTTCATAGTGAATCTGTTGATATAGTTCAGAGTGAATCTGTTGATATTGATCATTGGGATTGTAGCTGCAAAGGATGGCAGATTACTGGATTGCCTTGCTGCCATGCTATTGCTGTTATCGAAAGTATTGGTAGGAGTCCACATGATTATTGCTCCAGATACTTCACATCTGAGAGTTACCGCCTAACGTATTCAGAGTCAATCAATCCGGTACCTGATATAGAGAGACCAGTGACGACTGAACTGACTGAGCAAGCTATTACTATAACTCCTCCACCAACTAAAGGCCCAACAGTCAGGCCAAAGAGGAAGCATGATGGAACATTTGATATAATTAGACGTACACTCCAGTGTAGCAAGTGCAAGGGCCTTGGTCACAATAAGAGAGCGTGCAGGTAGGCTGTTTAAGGGAGAAAATTTCATTTCCAAGTACATATTTCTATTTGTGCCTCGTCATTACACTTAGATTCTTCTATGGCATAGGTGGTAACATTGCTAGTGCAGCATAAAATGTTATTCACGGGAATAATAATAACAATTAATGCTGATGATAGATAATCGAAAACATACTTATAGTTACTGGTTTACATATAACCTGTGAACAGAGTGAGCCCACGAATAATGTCAATTCTTGAAGATAGATAATCGGATCTAATTGATTTGATACGTGTTGTCTTGACAAGTCTTGCGTTATCGTATGTAAAGTACTTTTTAATTTTCTTTTTTCTGCTTCTGTACACAGCAAGGTCAGGAATGATGGTGAAGAAGCAACGGAACCTTCTTTGCTCTTAACAGACGCAACGGTAGAGGAGAGTTAAGAGACTCGCATGATGTTTAGAATCTTCCTTTTCAATGTATTTAACCCCTCCCTTAAGTAGGAGGAAGAGACATTCCTATGGTAGCCTTATCAATAATATTAGGACTCTTGCACATCTAAATCTGCTTATTGTAATATATCCCAGGTTTCTAGATCTGTTGTTTATGCAGCTTAGGCAAGAGCTGGGTTGTTTTTTAGAATATGTAACCCAATATGGAGGATTTTAATATAAGCCTCGTATTATTATCAAAATCGCGTATTAATGATTACTTCAAATTCTGGTTTCCTCTGATTTTTTGCTCCCCTGCTGATTATTTTACTGGTAATGTCTTTCTATAGGTACTGTCTATGTATGAACTTTATTTGGTCATTGATTTTGTTGAAGCTACTGAGCCATCAAGACTATGAAAACCTTTAAGGCTCCTGGATTGAATGACTACTGAGCTTTTTTTTAACCCCCCACCCCTAAAATTTTGATATACTCCTGATTGATTCAAAACTAGTAATACATTTTGACTTTACAAGTCAGTTTTTGAAATATCAAAATTGATATGAATTTATTATAATTTTAAAAGCAACAATTATGGTAATTAGTTGTACTTTTTAGCTAGTATTCAACAATTATATTTTTTTGTAGTAAAATTTAATAAACTACGAACGCTAGGTATGACCAAATGGAAAACGACACCGTTTATAAATAAGTTTAGTCTGCAATATTAAATTGCGGATACCAATTCAATTTTTTATAGTTTTCGAGGTTCGATCAATTCCCAAGGTTGCAGTAATTAATTGGTGTTTGTCTGAAATACCGGATACTTGGATTGGATTGTTATATGTTTATCTCTTGAAGATTGAAAAATGATCTGGGAAGACTTGAAAAGAAATTTTCAGATATTGCATATTTGCATTCAACATGTTGACACAGTTTTCACAAACAGCGAGGGTTTAAGTTGGCCCATATGACAAATATATCATTGGGATGAGACTATAAAATTCCAAAACATATATTATTGACATTCAACATAATAGGAGCCTTGAAAACTAAAAAATAAATAAATTTGACATCCACATTTTAATACTACGGACAATACTTATTAGTTGACGACGGATGGGGGATTGCAAAGGACCCATTTTTGTCTTCTATCCCGTTTGCAATATTAAATTGCGGACGAACCCTCTATTTAAGCGTTCGATCTTCAAATGGAAGGCCATGATTTGTTATAAAAGTAACCTTATATATATAGAGAGAGAGCGAGATCGATCATCATACCCTATATCTTCATTATCTCGTATTCACTTTAGCTTTTTTAGCGGCGGTTTTGGTCATACAATTGTAAATCATACTTTTAGCGACGAAACAACATATAGCATCGCTAAAAGTATAGATTTACGGTTGTATTTGACTAAAACCGTCGCCTTAAAAGTGAGGCAAAGACGGTAGATAAAGATAAGTATCTGACTCTTAACCTGACCGTATATATATATAAACTTTCCGCCACATATTAAAGAAGTTTTTCTTAATATTCTTCTTGCCCTCCTCCATATTCCCCAAAATTGAATACTTGACAAAAAAAAACACACTTTCTTTTATTCTTTTCAAATTAATACCGTCTTTTCACAACATAATATGACTTTTTTTTTAATACATTGAAAAATATAGCAAAATGTCATTTGATTGTTTACTTGTGAAAGAGAATTATAAAATTGTGGTAATTAGGTCGAATGGTCTAAAATGTCTTTATTTTAGACCATTGATAAATTTGATAGTTTCAAAAAAAAAAATCAAATAAAATGGATCCCACTTACTATTCATATAAAAAAGAACTTGTGAAATTATCAAATTTATTTGTGAAAATATCAAAATATTTTATTTTATACATACAAGCATGATACACATGCAAGCATTCATAATTGATTAATGAAAGAATATAAATTCATTTGCTAACAACTTAATGTAAATATATGTATAAAATTGGAGAGGGACTCTTCCGAACCAAGTCAGCTCAAATTGTATTTGTACTTGAATTGAGACCAAAGCCAATTTAGTTTAAATTGGAACAAATTAGGTAAAAAAACTGAAATTTACTCAAATTAATTAAGAATCTACTCAAATTGGGATCTCTTCGCGACTTGTTATATATTAGTATTAGTAATTGTTTGTGCCTGAAGGCGTAACGAAAAATTAGACTAAAATTCAAAAAATACTACATTACCTAAAGACTGTTTGCAACCTAAAATAACTTTCAATCAGACAACAGTTATCATAGATTCATAATTCACCACACCATTACAATAATTAATTTTTTTTAAAAAATAGATATCCAGAAAAATCTAAACATGTCTACAAAACTTACAATCATCAATAACAATTATCATAATTCACCACACTACCACAATAATTATTATTATAATTATTGTTATTATTATTGTTGTTGTTGTTGTTATTATTATTATTATTATTATTATTATTTATATAATTATTACTATTACTATTATTATTATTATTTTGAATTAAATTAGAATGATTCAAAATGGATTATTTTTATTATATGTATGAATGTAGGAAAATCCTTACACTGTTTTTATGCATATTATATGGTATATGCAATTATCCAAAATGATCCTAGTCATTAAAATTATTTTAATTTTATGCAATCAATTTATGAAATCTAAAATTTTGAAATTAATATTATTTCATTTAAATTTTGAAAGTGAAAATTATGATAATTATCTTTGTAGTTGAATTACATTTATTATAGTTGTCTTTATTAAAATAGAATAACTTTTTAATTATTTAAAATTTAACAAATATATATATCTTTAATTCTGAAACAGATGAACATAAATTAATCATATTATACCATTTATTGTGAATACAAAAATCGTTTTACTTTTTCCAGTACTCAGTGTTAAGTTTTTTACCTTCTTTTCAGTCCTATATACTAATACTAGTCTAGGTCTTAGGAGGACATTTAAGTAATTGTAGGATTTAGGGTTTCTAATATATAATCTTCTCTAGGTTTAATCCTCATACTCCCTGGTGCACAATACAATAGAGAGCGTCTGCCGACCCTCCATTTTTCACCTCCTTCCTCGACTCTCCAAAACCCTCAATCATGGCGGAACAGGTATAAATCTCTTTCATGGCTATTTCTCCCTCTTCGATTAAATTCACGGGTTAGATCTAATTTTTGAATTTGTTTGTGATATACAGACCGAGAAGGCCTTCTTGAAGCAGCCCAAGGTGTTTCTTTGGTAAGATATAAATACATATATATGTATGGCTATATATATATGTCAGTATATATAGCTAATTTTCTTTCTTTAGGTAAAATGATGGGTTTGTTATGTGTTTGAATAATTGTTTTGGCAGCTCGAAGAAGTCAGGGAAGGGAAAGAGACCTGGAAAAGGAGGAAATCGTTTCCACAAGAGCATTGGATTAGGGTTCAAGACTCCCAGAGAGGCTATTGAGGGTTTGATTTCTCTTTTAATTTTAATTTATTGAAATGATCACCATTCAATTGAAGTCGATCTAATCTCCTAAATGTATATGAATTACTCTCTAGATATGTTTGTTGTTTTAAAATGCAATGATTGCATTTTTCCTACCAGATTTTGCAAGTAGTGGTATTTGTTAAATCAGAATATAGTTTAAAACATGGTATTGTACTATGACTTTAACATTGAAGATAAAGTGGTTGTACATGAGTTTTAGTCTCGAATTGTTCATACTCATAGACTGGAATGAAATGCATATGATTGTAAATGTTAATGGTGGGTTGGAATTATTTATTTGTTCATAAGAGCAATGGTTGTCAGATTTATAATGTACTATTTCAGGTTTTATTTTCAAACAGTGCGTTGGTAAAAAATTGTTTTTAATTTGACTAATTATAATGAATTTTGATTCTGAAGGCATTCATGCAAGTTTTATGTCTGATAACTAAATGTTTTTTAAGGGTGAAGTGGAATAGTTGCCTCCTGAACTATAGTTAAAATAATAGTTTCTGCAATTGCATTTATTTTGGAATTTTGACTACAAGCCATCTTGAAAGTGGTACTTGCTTAGGATTAAGGTGTCACAAGTTTATGCAAACTTGTTTTGTCTTCCTCACTCTATACTTGGTATCTGTGTATGTGTCAAGCTAATTAGCTACTGTAATGTATAGATCTAAATGTTATTAGTTTTTTTTGGAATGAGTTTAAATTTTGGGAATGCAAACAGCTAATGCTGTAGAAAAATCCTTGTAGTCAATGAAACATTTTTCAACATAAAAATCTAAGAATAATCAAACAATTTTTAAATAAATCATTTGTAGCTACAAGTTGACTAGTAGTTTAGCTGAGCGTTTGGATAACTAACTTGTCAAGTAGTTGATAATAGTGATACTAGGAAACTAGTGAAGCTTGAGAATTATTGGACAAGCTTGTATGATAATTATTGTTTCTCTGTTTCCAGGGACTTACATTGACAAGAAATGCCCATTTACTGGAGATGTTTCGATCAGGGGCCGTATTCTTGCTGGTACTTGCCATAGTGCCAAGATGATGAGGACTATCATTGTTCGCCGCAACTACCTGCACTATGTCAAGAAATACCAGAGGTAAGAACTAGGCAACCTCTATAATAGTTACTGTCATCTCTTTGTTCTTCTAAGTAAGAATATCAACTTTTGTTTCTTTTAGGTATGAGAAAAGGCATTCAAACATTCCAGCTCACGTATCCCCTTGCTTCCGTGTGAAAGAGGGAGACCATGTAATTGTTGGCCAGTGTAGGTGAGGGACCAGTGTTCTGTTATCTTGCCTCTATACGCTTCTATAAAATTGTCATTAATTTTGTAATTGAGATATTGTTCCTTTTCACAGGCCATTGTCAAAGACAGTGAGATTCAATGTGTTGAAAGTGATCCCAGCTGGGTCTTCTGGTGGTGGTGGAAAGAAGGCTTTTACCGGCATTTGAGTTTGAGTTTTGTGGTCAGTGTTATAATATTTGGGGAGGACTGTTGTTTTTACTACTTTGGCTAGGTAGGACTTTCCCTTTTGACTTTGAACCTTGAATGTTCAAATTTTTGTATGCGATCAATTAGTGTTCCATAAAACCTGGTTTCAAATTTCTCATTTCCAGTCTTGTTAATATATAATAGTTGAATTTCATTAATCTCTTTCCTGAGAAAGCCTGCATTTCTTTAACAGTTTACCCAGTGTAGAAATAATTTCTGTGTATTTATTTATAAATGGCTTTGCACACTTAAGTTTGCATTAAGAACCATGTAAAAAGAACTGATCAGGCTTGGCAGCCTGAATGGAATGATACATCTAGGCATCTAGGCGGTGTTTCTGAAAATGTTGTCATGGTCTTACCTTTTTTTTCTCTTTTTTATCGAGGAACCTATCATGTAGTGAGTGTGTTGGCTTTTTTTTTGGGGGGGGGGGGGGGGCGGGATAAATTCGAAAGTTTCGAAAGTGCGACCTTGCATAGCAACAGCAAATGTCTTGCCATTATACTATCATCAGCTTGCTATCAATCACCTCTTTGGGGTGGGATAAATTCGAAAGTTTCGAAAGTGCGACCTTGCATAGCAACAGCAAATGTCTTGCCATTATACTATCATCAGCTTGCTATCAATCACCTCTTTGGTCTGGCTCCGTTATTTGGTGGTTTAACACAAGTTTACTAGTGTTCTTTGTTTTTTTTATATTCAGTCATAACTAGGTGTTGGCCATAAGGGGATGATACTCCATTTACAATTCCTGCAACTATTTTGAATTTACAAAACAAGAACAATACCCCCTTTACCATCATCCCTCAAATCCTTCTATTTTGATTAGGGGAAAAAACACTTGGTTCATAATGTACAGAAATAAAGACAACTTTTGTGTATTAGATAAATCGCTGACTCTGTATTGGTTAACCATGCACGATGGATATGTTTGTTCAGAAAACATGCTGCTGATAAGCAATTATCTTGCCGAAAACATTGTTGTATAGAAAAATGTTGCTTTTATTGAGGGTTCATTTTGGATGCACATAGGGGTGCTCAAGAGTAAGAGCATTATTGGTGCTTTGTATTGCTGGTCTAATGGGCTTAAGGACCTGTTCACGTTTCTTAATGGGTGGATAATTCTTTGGCTTGTAAAAATTGTTTAATGGAGGTACTTGCGTCTGTGTTCATTTAGGCTTTTCACTCTTTCTGGTAGTATATATTTATATATATGGGTAAAATGTCAAAAAATATAATAACATAGTAGGCTTCCTTCATAGAATACCCCCGCCCCCCACTCTCTCCACTCCCATTCGACCAAATGCTAATCCGAGCACCGCTTCACCATTAATCTTGGCAATTTTTTGATACACTCACTCATCCGTTTATCAGTAAGTAATCCCTTAGCGCCGCGTAATTTCCTCCCAAGGCTGCCAAATGGGTGCTTAAATATGTGCAGCTAAGCTACTTATTGGCTGGCGTAAAATGCAACCTCGGCTATTGCCTTTTGAGCCTCTGCTTCTCTCTGTCTCTCTCGTAGAGAATTGCTTCTGCGGCTTTTTGTTTCTTGTAGAGCTCCCAGTTTGCTTCTTGTACCTTGATTATTTCGAGTAAAATAAAAAATAAATTGATATTTTTACAACATAACTTTTTAATATTTTTTCAAATGAAAATAGCTTTTATTGTGAATAAACGTTTACAAACTGGTATGTCTACCTGCAAACAAAAGTTTTTTTTCAATACAAGTTGCTATTGGCCATTTACTACGGTATATATATCCAAAAAGTTGTACCGTATAAATTCTAAATACAACATTTTTCGATAAAAATAAAACTTCTTCTATAGAAAAATATATTAGTTTTTCAGTATTCGATTCAACTTTTCGGAAATACAGCAATAGCAATGGTCAATATTTTTGCCAAATGATTTTATTTTACATTAAAATTGAAACTATTGATCATATTACATTACCTAAATTGTCAAACATTTAGCCCGACAAATTAACATGATTATCAGTATTTAATTTCAGCTGACAAAATCATGCACCATTATCTACTAGTGTTAATTTACACGTCTACCATTTTATATGCTTTTAATTAAACTCTTATCATATGTTATACTTGGTCTTAGTCAAAGTCAAATGCCAATTTATTTGCAATTTTATAAAATTCACCATTTATCATGAGTTAAATATGTTGTCATGAATTAACACACTTCTACATTGTACAGTAGAAGCTTTATAACCCGTGTTAAAATTTGTTAATTAAATTTTACATGAAATTTATAATCATAATAAGTAGTTTGATTTTAAATTTATCATCTTTTTAGTGATTCACTGGCAGATCTAGCAAATGCTCAAAGGAGAATTAAGTTGCTTCTATATTGGAATTTACTGAAACCAACTAGTTCTTATGGTTTTAAACTTTTATAATGGGTTGATAGCAATCAAATATAAAAAACATTGAATTCCACTAATTAAATTCTAATACATAGATTACGTTTCTTTGTAAAAATGATGCCCTTAAATTCTATTTTATATTTTTATCCCACAATTAGTTCATCACTTAACCCCATTTGATATTTGTTAAGGTCATTTGATTATCTAATAGAAAATTAATAAATTCACAACAGAAAATAATATTTTCATATGAAAATAGTCGTTATAGATAGATCCTATAGCGACGGTTTTCGTGTAAAAATATCAAAAAATATTGTAAGAATATAAAGTATCACATTGAGATCGTCTTATTACTAATGGAAAAACATAGTTCATCATGATTAATAAAAAGGACCGCTGATAGGATAAAATAGTTAGTGATAATTAATACAAATAATCATATTTCACTCGTTATTTTTGCAAGTAAACGTACTCCTCAAGGGTAATTACCAACATAATTTAGTTGACCCCATGCTCCATAGAATTGAATGAACCCATTCAGCAAGCACCAAATAATCCCATTTGATATTTTTATCCCACAAGCACCAAATGAACCCATTCAGCAAGCACCAAATGAACCCATTTTATATTTTTATCCCACAATTAGTTCATCACTTAATCCCATTTGATATTTGTTACCAAATTTGATGCCCTTAAAAGGTGATTATCTAATAGAAAATTAATAAATTCACAACAGAAAATAATATTTTCACATAAAAACCGTCGCTATAGATAGATCCTATAGCAACGGTTTTCGTGTAAAAATATCAAAAAATATTGTAAGAATATAAAGTATTGAGATTCTTACTATTGGAAAAACATAGTTCATCACGATTAATAAAAAGGACCGCTCATAGGATAAAATAGTCTGTAGTGATAATTAATACAAATAAATAATCATATTTCACTCGTTATTTTTGCAAGCAATCGTACTCCTCAAGGGTAATTACCAACAGAATTTAGTTGACCCCATGCTCCATAGAATTGAATGAACCCATTCAGCAATTATCTGCATTCAGCAAGCACCAAGAAAGCAACTGAAGAACAATTGTTCTTTGCATTCCTATAGTAAATTCATATGAAGGGAATTTATCATGACAAGTGCAATACCAGTTCCGTTGTCCCAAAATCATAATACACCAATAAGAAAATTAAATTATACGCAGGAGGGATACGGGCTCGATATAATTTTAGTCTTGAAATGGATCACTCCCTCTGCAAAAAGTAGGAAACTCGGTTGAGAAAGGTTGAAACCTAACATTCAAATTAAGTGACGAATGCAAGGAAGAAATTTTATATAGTGAATCATCTCAAATTCACCACCTGAATTACTCAAGTGCTTTTGCAAGTCTACGAGTTCAGAAAGTACAAAATGTTACTGTTAATCATGATATGGTTCCTTTAAAATAGGGATCAGTAGGAGAGAACAATGTTACATTACCCTTCTTGGACACAAGGAAATATCATCCCTATAATTTAACACACGGCTTCATACACAGGACCACCATCTCCTTTACTCAAATTGTGGTGTTCATTTATGATCACCAATTCAAAGATCCAGTTTGTAGGTTTCAAAATGTAGACCACCCACCTCTTTCCCACTTTAAAAGCCATAGACGGGTTCATTCTTTGGACAACAAGCCTACCAGTAGTGGCAAACTAGACTTAAAAACTAAAACATGTCCAGAGCAAGCATGGATTACTTCAAACTTCTCAAGTTTTAATTAAAAAATTCCAGCTGTTCCATTTAGTAGCATCCAAGGCAACAACGGCCTCATTCCCTCAAAGACAACCAAGGAAAATATAATTTTAGATATAAAATAAAACAAATGAAGAAAACACCTTTTGCCTTTTTGAGCTCTCCGGAGATGGGGGGTTGTTCCGGCGGTGCGAGGAGGTCCCTCTATCTGAATTATCCTGATGAGCCTGCACATATGTACAAAATTCTTCAGACAGTCGTATATAAATCTTTGCACTTGATTGCTCAAGGTTACTTTGTTTCAACACCAGATTACCCAGCTTTACATTTGGATCCTCCAATGTTGTGGAAAGCTTACTTGTACTGAAGATACTTGCATGGTTCTATCTTCTATAACATCCACTCCCTCTACAGATGAATTATTTGTCTCAGTTATGTTTTGAGATACAATGGGAATGATCTGATGTAGCAAATTAGACAAGAAAGTTCCTTCATCACTCGCTCTTGGTGCTGCCTCCTGAGAACTAGCAGCGTGAGCTGCTTCCACATTTCCATTAGCGGATATTGGACCAATTCCATGAAAGTTAATGTCGTGGATCTGTGCATCAGCTAAAATAGTTCTGAACAATTGATCAAGACTGCCATGAACCCCTGCAGAAGGTATGACAAAAAAAACATGAAATGAAATAATAGAATGTGCCTTTCTTCGTTAATAATGATTTTCTTTCTTTTTGAATTTTTTAAAATAAGAATTAAATAATAAAAATCCAAGCATTATGATATGATATGCGTGCAAATTTGGTAAACTAAAAATAATCCACAATATACAGAACCCTTAAAAACTGATGGAGTGAGCACAGCCATGAAAGTTGTAGCTTTTCTTTTACTTAATAGTACTTGTAAGCACCAGTCACATATAAACAAATTGATAGAATTAGGTAATCAGAGTAATTGCAGGCTTACCATCTGCTCTGGGGACTTCATTGTTTCGCTCCTGCGAGGCAGCATTAAGAATTGATTGCCTTGCAGTATTAACACCTTGAGGTAGAGGTTCATCAGATGCCTGAACTCTAGTAGTACCATTTAAATTTTCAGAATTTGCATGATGAACTCTTCCAAGAACTGGATAGAATAACCCCGTAGAACCACGAGATGAGTTAGAGGGTGAACGCCCGCCAGGAGCAGGAACGGCTGCTACGACAGTCCCGAGGGGGATTACTCGCACTTCAGATGGTCTAATGGAGGATGAACTTCCAGTGGCACCTGCAGTGGCTTGATGGAAAGAATTTTCACCAGCGGAAGCTGTTGGATTAGGCTGTCCAACTGTAGGTTCCCTTGGGTTCGCAACAGATGAGGGCATTACTGAACCTAATAGTTGTTAACAACCATGAAAAACAAGATGAATAAAATATCATAAATCCAAGAAACTAGCACATGAAATAATTAGGAATTGAAGAACATACTGAAATTCAAATGTCTCAGGAATTTAGTATTAACACAATATTTACTATTACTATATATAAATAAAACACATTAAAATAAATGTGCTGAAAATCCAATCGAAAACCAACTGGAAATAAGAAGATAGGACCTTCAAAAGCATATAACCTAGCCTGATTGACACTACCTAGTTGATGAAGGTTTAGCAATTCTAACTCACCGCCTATTAAACAGAGGGTGATGATGGAACCATTTACGTCGAAGATACAGATAAAACTCATTTTAAAAGTGAACCGGAGATCTACACTAATATCGTGTTGAAACATCTGCCCAAAACCAATGAAAATAGGCAGAGAGGTCCCTCCAGCACATATGCCACGTCAATTAATATTACATAGTTGAAGTAATCCTAATGATTCAGACATGCCTTTTCCCTTGCAATGCTGACTTAAACATGGGGCCCCAAAAAGATAATGATGGAGCTCATAACAGAGAATGAGATACAAAGTACAGTGAAGATGGGGAGGATCCACAACGACTAGTGTCCTGACCAAAAACCTACATTTAATACTGTGCTGAACCATTTTCATTCTAACAGGCAACGAGTGGAGAGATTTCTCCACATATTCAGCCTAATTACTAGTCATTGTGGAACGGCTAGAGTTCTATGCGAGTGGTTGTCATTTGTTAGGATCAAACTGATGCAAGCCTAAGAAAGGACTCTAGATTAGTATAACTATCATACCTGTTCGTATTCTGATATCAATGTTCCTTGGAAGAAAACCAGAACCAATAGATCCACTATATAGCCCAGGGCTAGGTTGTACAGTTCCCACAGGAATCGCCCCAAAACTTGCTCCGGGTTGAAAAGGAAGTGGCTGTCATAGTTCAGATTGGAGGGATGTCAAACATAGAAAGAAATAAAAAACAAAGTATTATAATTTTCAGCAAAAGTATTTGGAGATTTAATGAAAGATATTACAGTATTACCTGAACCATTATAGGATTTGGACCAGATGTGGATATAAACACAGCAGGTCCAGCATTAACAACAGCGTCAGCCTGACATGGAAGTAATAAAAAAATGTTCAGTATGGCTATCTAAGCTAATTTTATGCATATGCTTCCTTCCCCAACCTCACAGAAAAGAGGAAAACTACTAGAAATAACTGACAAGAACCTTCAAATGCACACACATAATAGATGCTAAATTCCATTGAAACCCTACATAAAAAGAAAAGGGAAAAATATTTATTAGAAAATTAAAAAACTAAACACACCTGTGATTGGCCGATCTGAAGTGTCATGGTTGTACGACCAAGCTCAAGCAGGAAAGCACCCAAGTTTTGTAAAAGAGTTCCTATTCTCATAGCATTGGATTGAATTCCCATCCGTGCTACAGGATTAGCCACACTTTCATGGTCCTCTATCTGCCTTGTAAGTTGCTGCAGAAGTTTACATAAGGTATATGCTATTGAAAAAGAACCATTATATTTTAAATTCAATGATACCATTGTGACACACACTGACACTTCTATGGTCATGGTAACTTGAGACCCTGTACTTTCAAGAAAAATCACACGGGTACATATATTTCCATGACTGTTGAGGGAATTTTAGCAACGAAGAGAGCTCTTATGTCAGAAAACCACTTTCACTAAGCCTATAGTAATCTATACTTGTGTTTCTTACTATGTACAAGTGTAGATACTAGTCATACAGACTGCATTGAAAAGAAGGGATAAATCATCATTGGCAAAACTAATGAATTAATCACCGTAGTTGACAAGTTTTATTGATTACACCATCGAACTTTTAATTTTTCAAATTATCCCAGTAAACAAATTATTATTTTCAAATTGGGACACTCCGTTAAAAAAAGTAGACAGACGTTAAGATTTTATCTAGCTTTGGAAAAAAAATATAAAAATTAAAAATATTACTCGTGACAAAAAATAATAAAAAACATAAAAGTAAAAATAAAAAAAATCAAAACATCAAAACATATTTCTTCTTTAACAAAAATAGATCCAACCATAGATCTAATTATTTTAAATCTAAGAAATCTCTTTTGTCTCCCTCGCAACAGGACTCCCCTCTGGCTCGGCACCTTTGACATTGCCGAGGACGCCGCCATGGCTTATGATTGCAAGGCCTTCAAGTTGAAAGGTGAAAATGCTAGGCATAATTTCCCTGAACAATTCTTAGGTAAAGATAGAACAGTATCTTCAGCACCTAATTCATCTTCATCTACTCCTCGATCATCAAAACAGCCTGGACAAGCCCTAAAAGTCCTTAATTTGATGGATTCAAATACTGAGTTGTCACCACCAACTTATGATTCGGGATTTGGATAACACAATTGCATCAAAGGGTTTTATAAACCCACATCTACAAACACAAATACTAATAAATCCTAATTTTTTGAATTTGCAAAATTCAAAAATCAACAGTGAGAGGGCTTAATTAGCACAAAAATTGACAAACTGAAAACAAAAGAGAAACCTTTAATTTAAATTAAAGGAGATACACCCAATTCGATCAAAGCCTCAACAATCAAGACTAAAACAATCCATCACCTCTAACAATGAGAAGATTAAAAAAATCTAGAATCCCAGATGAAAGATAACCCTAAAACCCCAAAAGCCAAGTCAGGAATCCCAAGAGAATAAAAATCACAATACCCAGATCGATTAATAAGACAACCTGAAGCTGAAGCAAATATAGAGCTTCGTCAATGGCGGATGGTAATCATTTAAGGTCTAAAGGGATGAAGAAAGAAATAGATTTTGAGGTCGAAGGAGAGCGGCAGAGCGAGGTCGAGAATCACAATCAGCCGCGAGTAAGCCCAATAGCTCTGCCGCTCCTCAGGTCGACAGTTGCGTCGAATCTCTTCGTCGGTATCGTTGTCGGAGAAATTTTTCCAAAGTTTGATAATCATTTGGAAGAAAACAGGAATTGATTTTAATTGGTGAGCCGAGGTGGGTGGTGGAGTAATCCACGTGGCCATATTTTTTTTTCCAATTTTTTTTAAGTCCACGTCGGATAATAACTTACAGAATTTAACAGTCGTCAACCAAAGTTAACATAATGATCCAACTTAAAAATAATAATGAGTTCAATGGGGTAATTTGAAAAATTAAAAGTTTGGTAGTGTATTAAGTAAAACGTGTCAACTACAATGGCTAAATCATTAGTTTTGCCAATCATCATTTTATAATTTACTTATCTTTTATTTCTCTTCTTCCTTCCCAAATTTGAAGGAAACGCACAATAAAATTCTATGTACCCATTTTTCAAAGGGACAACCGCATTCTATCATTCTCAAGATGCAAGTTGAACTTTAAGTCCTAACAAGTAGCTTGATGTTGTTCTTTCTTTTAATTTAGTTATACAAGTATTCATTGGAGTAAGTCAGGTGGGTAACACAATAAATCATTGTTCATATGTAGGAGAAGCTCTTGCAAACACTGTTCAAATTAGCAGATTGACTAAATCTGAAAAGAAACCGTTAAAAAGTAAAGGACATACCAATAAGCATTCTCCAGCTTGTTCATTTAGGAATTGTCTTGTAGACAGCATCACTTCTGCCAAGAATGCTGGTGTTGGGAGCCTTTCACGCATCCCAGCAGAAGCTGATGCAGCATCTGAATTTTGCCCATCACTACCATGACTAACCGCAGCTTGAGAAGGATTGCTCTGATCTTCGGCTGCCAAGTCCAAAATTAAGATTCTTCGTAAAATTCATGAAATGCCAAACTAATCAGAGTACTAATAAAGTCCAACAATAAAGTATTTCCTGACCATTGGCACTAAATTCTTGTCTCATATGGCTCAAATACTGGGACAAAGTTGTCAACGAATCAGGAATAACCTGCAAGATAAACATGAAGTTATATTCCAGTTCAACTAAGTATGGTTTGATGCAATTGGTACTACACAAACAACTTCAGGAACTCCGTTTGTTTTCATAGTATTGTCAAATAGAAAGATCCATGTTCGTGGAGTGCCTTAAGCTATTTTGGGAGTGCAAAGTAAAGGGAAGGAAAAAAGAGGAAAATGTATAGTAATAGCAGATGGGGAATATAGAGAAGAAGATAATATATTTGTTTCTCCTCTAGAATATACTTTACCTAGGATTTTTTTTTTTAAATGACCAAATCCTTATAATACATCACAATTCACAAAAAAAAACATACAGACGAAGATAACTTAATTGTCTCTAATCTAGACTACACTTACCCTATGAAGATCCTAAAGTTTGAGCAAAACTATTTATACATTAGAATTCACAAAATCAAGTGATGAAGCTATATGAAGAACACAAAGAGATCAGAGTTTTACCTGCGGCTGCAGAGAGTCCAAAGTAAAGGCAGCTGGATGTCGAAAACCACCCCTTGTAGCACCCTGGTTTGGTTGCTGTCTGCTAGAATTTCTGAAACCACCAGGGTCAGTTGCCCTTGAAAGCCTTTCTAAAGCAGGTGCCTGAAAACAAAAAAATTACAGAGCACCAATATAAAGCAATTTTTCCAGACATACAAAAAACATAAACTGTCTACTAATATTTTAGCAAAATAATATTTCATCTAACAAGTTTGAATTGTTGGTCAAAGACCTCACTACTAGGGCCTTTCTCAGAAACAAAACAGACAGTAATCTGAGCAAGCAAGCCAAAACTACAATCTTTTGGGCAGATTTTATTATTTATCTCGGCTGCTGAAAATTGAAATGGAGTGATCCTGAGCCACTTATGCTCAGTGTACCATAGTCAAATATAACTTCACAGCAAACACCATTTATAACTTCACAGCAAACTTTCCAACAAACTTAGCCATGTTTGTATAACTTCACAACAAACTTAGCCACTTATGGTCAGTGTATTGCCAATCAATAAAAATATGCAGGTCTTCATGTTTGAGAAAGAGATATGGTTTTACTTGGTCGTTAAGTCGTAGGTTCTCTATATAAAGCATTGTAATCCCTTATTTATTTTCAGACTTGAATTATGAATTGATATGATACTAAAGCTTTGTGCTTTATGTGTTTTTCTCTACCAAGGATAGGTACTCTTAGGCTCTTAGCCCTTGTTTGTCATCTTAATCTTTATTTATCAACCATTCTAGACCAGCCCTACATCAACCTCAAATGTAAAGACTTCAACATTATCTACAAGATGGTTGATGACGTAAGCCAATAGAAACTTACTTGCAAATTAACCCCTTCACTGCTGCTGCCAACATCTGTGACTCCAAAAGAACCTAGAACCGCAGACACAATCTACCAATGGGAGTACATAGAAAATAAATCATTGTACTTAAAGTTAATCATGCTAACAAAACCATGTATAATTCCATATAAATTGTAATCTTACCCGACCAAGATCTGGTAAAGCTCCATCACCTTGTTCAGATATATTAAAGGTTCCAACTAGCACACTAGTACCTGCTTGATTGCCTCGACCATGATCCGTACTTGACACTGAATCAGTTGCTGCAAATCCATTATTCTAAGAATTAAACTACAGCATACAAAGAATTGGCCTAATCTCTTTATAGAGCAAACAAAGAAAACATACAGGGACACACACTCAAAAAGTAAAGTGTTATAATACAATTGAAAATCCTGAACCATGGTATATGAGGAACGCTACAAATATTTGACGGACACTGAATATCAATTTCAAAGTGCCGACTTTGAGGACCAGAATTAAGATATTTATAAACCAGCTTTAATTAAATTTATTTTCCGATTTCCAGCAGCAGCAAACACTCAGTTCCCATAAATCTCATAATTTGCAACCAATGACTGCAAACCCCAAACTAGGTATCATCTGGCAGTATGGTTGACCTAAATGATTTCATAATTCATAGATAAGGTCTAGCCTCTAGTCCCTGTTATCTTTTTCTGGTAGAGTTTATAATATTAAGAAATAACATTAAAGGTAATTTTGGCCCCAAGAATGGGGATTGGAACCAGCGACCTTGAGGATATTATTGGAAAATAAACTTTTGAAGCTCTGTACTGATTTCTTCTGCAAATATTTTAGTACTTTAACCAGGAGAACGTATCACATCTCTTTTACTAACAGGCAGTTCATACAAGAGCGTTCATACATCATATTAAACCAAAATCAGATTTCAGAATAACCTACAAAGATACTTAAAAGAGTAGCAAACCTGGATGATCAGGGAAGCTCTCTGACAAAGGGGGAATAGGTTGTCTCACAACCAGATGCAAAGTGTGTCCATCTTCCACATCTATTGGTCATACTTAAGGAACTCCATTATCCAAATACAATAAGGAAATAATTCTCAAATACTTGAATTTCCTATCCTAGAACACCATACTTCACGACTTATCCTTTTACCTTTTCTTTTTCTGACCTAAACAGGAAGAGAGGGGGGGGAAGCAAGAATCTAAAAAATGCATCACATAACACCATTATATTTCTGCTTTCAAAGTAGATGTCATTGTCAATTAATAATTATTGAGTTCATGATTTTTCAACTTACTTAAATTTGTAGAGCTTCGGATTCCTTCTTGCTGCTTCAGTTTTATGGGTACTTTTTAATGATTTAGGAGTATCTATTTCTTTTCTTTTTTATTATTTTATTTTTTTATTTTTGATAAGTGTAATGATTTAGGAGTTAATGTTGTAACTTAAGATTTCTGGACATGGTAATCATAGTAGTTTGTTGCTCCGAGATGGTCTTAGTATTTGACCATACTGTTTATCTGCAGGCTGCAGTAAGTGGATTTTAAGATTGTTATTACAAGTGTACGTTACTGAATTACACATCAACTTTTTCATTAGCTTTCTTGGCCCGTTCCGCATCATAAACTCTTCCATATTTTCCTTCAAACATGCAAATCAGTACCACACATATCCCCGTTATTAACATTGCACTTATTCTATACGATGATCTCTCTTTGCATATCAATAACAAAGTAAATTGAGACAGCTTCATTTAATACTGAGGTTTGCAGTTGCTGATTTCTGACTCTCTAGAATGCTTGTCCATCACAGCAAAAGGATCAGCAGACCGGTTTCTTGGGCTTAATTAATTGGATGCTACTTATCTTTCAAATTAACTATCCCTTCTCAAATGCTATTAGTATGTCAATCACGGAAGTATGTCGATCACCCTTAGGTCTAAGAAAATGGAAACAAGAAAACAAAACAAAAAAATACAAAAAAAAAAAAGCAATAAGGGTGGAAAAAGGGAGGGAGAAACAGAAACGATTTCCAAAGTAAAGCCTACCGAGCAGGGACGAGATATCTACTCAAAAAGGTTGGCCTCCTTCCCTATTTGGTTAGCGTGGTACAGCCAAAGAGAAGAGATATGAGTATATAAAAAGGAATGACAAAGGATGATTTCCGTTTCATGCAATAAAAAGCAAAGTAAACAAAACTTCTTACCACTATGACAAAAACAATTCTTCAACATGAACTAAAAGAGAATGAATAAAGAAGGATACGGTAAGCTGACAAGAGCTGATCATCCTTCAGTACCTTTCCACGGCATATTAGGCGTTGTTGATCAGACAATATACCAGTAACCGTAGAAATCTGTTCCTTCAATGTAGGGACTGGTACCTGCAGATAAAAATTGGAAAAAAATAAAAGATTAAAAAAGAGGATTGTGTTAAAATGCTATCAAATTTAATAGATAATTCAAAATAATAAAAACTATGGTTTAATCTCAAGTCAAGCACCTCCAGTGTATTTAAAATTATGAATAATGCATGTGTGATCTTAGTATCCTATGTGTATCAAATAGATATAATTGTTTTTGCTGATAAGTTAGAAGGAATATTTTCTCCTAAAAAGTTAACCAATAAAACTTGAATGAGCAAGGAACTTCTAAGTTCAGTGAAATATGGCATTTAGTTAGCTATAGAATTAATATAGGTCGGATAATAAACTATATAGGTGGTGATCTTGAATAGTCAGGAAAAGCAAATAATATTTACGCATTTGTCCACTCGCAATGTGTAAGTTTGAGAATCCAATGTCTTTATCTTTATCTCCACAGTGGCCTCGGCACATATAGCAACATTGCTCCCAGAAGTCATGCTCTCTTCAACACCATTACTTCCCATAATATTCAAGGTCCAGTTCAATACCTGAAAGAACTTCAAACAGTTAAAGTTTACAGAAAACCTGAGGATTCAGGATGCCTATTGCCAAAAGCTACAGTAAGAAGAAACATATAGAATCTCAATTTGTTTTATATAGCTGTATGTAAAATCCGCATTCAACCGTAAAGACAAGACCATAAAAGAAAATTCCTCAGTGATTCACAAAAACTTTCAGAACTTGAGAGTCTAAAATAGTCCATTATTGATTGTTTGGGAATCTACAGAACCAGAAATTTAGAACCAATCATTAAAAAAAGTTACTTTACCAATCACATGAAAACTATGAACAAGTCAGTGTCATCCTAATCTAACTTGGTTTTAGAATTTTCAAAACAAAAAGTACAAATCGTATCAAAACCCTCATGAGCTTAATTTAAAGTTCACCAACAAAAAATTTTGAACCAAGAGAAAAATAAAAACCTATTAATCTCAAACAACTACATTTTGATATCCTGAACTGTCAAACAGAAAGGAAAAAGAGAAGAAAAAAAAAAGGTCTTAAAAACCCATATTATTTACTCATTCAAACTGAAATGAAAACTCTAAAACCCCTACCAATTGTGAATTACAACTCAAAATTCAATCTTTTTGTGGAAATTGTAGATACAATCATAAACCCAAACAAACCCATCATTTTTTTGGGTCAACTCGATCAGAAACAAGCATCACTGATCACATAATTGAATAGAAATGAACCACGTATTGGGAAAGAGTAGTACCTGAGAGAGAGCCTTGATATCTATGAGAGCGGGGAGAGTAGGGACTCCTGGGCTGGAAGACTGAATTGGAGTTTCACAATCACTTGCCTCTTTTGCTTCAAGTTTTTATATATTCCACTCTTTCAAAATAGTAGACGATTTTTATTTTTTTTTTAAATGACATTTTTTAGTTTAAACTTTAAAATGATTTATCTAAATTTGAAATAAATAAATAAATTTTATAATTAATAATAATAGTTTAAATAGTTTATTTATTATTAGCAACTTATTAAAATTATGTAGGGAAATAATCAAAATAAAAATAAATATTAGTGGTCTTCACATAGAAACTGAAAAATAGGACCACTATGTTTGTGAATTTGGAGAAGAAGATAAAAAAAAATTATTTTCTTTCTTTGTGTATTTGAAGTTTTAATTTAGAATAGTATATTATTATTTCACCCTTCCGAAATTATATTTAAAAATTGTTATAAGACTATTTTTGGTTTTTAAATATTTCATTTAAACCTATAAAGTTCCATGGAATCAACTTTTTGAGTTTTAGTTGGGATAAAAGTTATAAAAAAAAAAAAGGGGGATACATGACCATACACAGCTGTTTTATTTCTGCACAGTTGTCAAAACTACGCAGTTTTGACAGATTTTTTTTTAAAAAAAAAAAACAACTTCTCCTCAAATTAGAAATCAAGTACACAAATTTGTCAAAACGACGTAGTTTTAACAAACTAAACACAAATAAAATATACACATGTATGGCTATTATTGCCTAAAAAAGTCTCACGATTTAAATTATTTTACGAATTAATGAAATGAGTGATGTTATTACTAAGAATATATTTATGTCTACATCTTGTTTTATATCAAAAACACACAAAAGGTAATAGTATAGTATATATACAGGGTGGATGGAGGTTAGGGCAAGAGGACCCTCCTTATTTATGATTTTTTTTTTGTTAAGACAGGGATATATATGTATGCATAAAAACATTTTGCAAAATATTCCATCTATCCTACAAAAATTGTTTTATTTAAAAAAATTATAGTCAATTTGTAATATACTAAAATGTAAAATTGATACCGATTTATTAAATTTTGATTAATAAAATAATAAATATTATAAACAACTTAAAAGTTTAGAAAGCATTAGTAAGTACAAAATAATTATTTCAAAAAATAAATAATTTCAAATTACAATTAAATTTAGAATTTCACAAATTAACTATTATTAAAGTTAAATAAGATTATTTTTGTTTGTGGAATAGAGGGAGGGAGTAGAACAAATTTTAAATGTGTGTGTACTCGAAATTTCAAATAATAATTTTGTAGACATTTATGTTATTTTTATTGGAATATATATATACGCAACGGATCAGGTCAGAACTCCCAGATTTTGTTAAAATTCGGATTTTTTTTAAAAAAAATTTAATATTTATGGAACTAAAATTTTTCCATAATACAGTGTTTTAGGTGCGATTTGGATACATATAACAAAACATGTCTTTATTAATTAATACAGAGTTTCATTAAATTATTAATTTTTTTATTTAATTATATTATAATAATTATGGTCATTGCTCACCCTTGATAAACTTCCTACGTCTATGTATCACTTTTTTTCTCACAAAATAAACAAACCATATACAGTAAAACCTCTCTATAGGAATACTCTATATAAGAATAACCTCTATTATATTCTAAAAAAATTTGGTCCCAACTTGGGCCAGTTTTAAATAGGAATAACCTCTAAATTGTAATATGTTATATATTTTTTAAGTCCCGTATTAAAAAAATATACCTCTATATAGTAATAATTTCATATATAGTCTTTTGAAATTATTATTGTCACTTATATTTATATCAATGTTACATTCATATAAATGACAATAGTAATTTTAAAAGACTACATTTACCTATAAAAGACTTTGCACTTATGTAGAGTTGGAAACATACACATTTTAGTTTGAAAGTCTTAAGAATTTATGTTTTCTTTCATTTTTTCCATTAAATATTCTGTAAATACTATGTGCACAACTTTATATAAATATTTTTCGAATAATAATTTTTAGGGAGTTCTTACTGTTATTTTTGTTAAAGTGGATACTTTTGGATGTTCGAAAAATATTTTGTACTAATACCTATATTTAATTATAACCTCTCAATTAGAATACAATTAACTTGATCCCAAGTTTATTCTTATATAGAGGTTTTACTGTACTTTGAGATAGTGTTTTGGATATAGTTCCCATTTTATGGCTAGGGTTTTAATTTAGGATAGTATATTATTATTATCAATATATATAGAGAAAAGGCCCGAGGCCCGTGACACATAGAGCCCGTTTAATATTAGGTTGTGGGCCTCTCGTTTCAGAGCCTTTAAAAATGGGATTTTAGCTTTTCTCCTTTTGTTTGGGCTCAGGCCCTTTTGGACCGACCCGTTTATTTGTCAAGTCCACCATAAGTCGATCCAAAAATAAATAAAATATATTTATCTCTATTAATAAAGTGGTTTCACGAGTGTTGATGTCAATGTTAGTATAGTTGGGTCACAGAATTTATAATAAAAATTTACTTTATTTTTATATTATTTATAAACGTAACGCGTATTCAATCAAATATTAATTACAATTAAATCAGCATGATCCACCACGAGCCGATTAACTTAAAGGTCATGAAACATTATTAATTTTATACAATTTGTTCCAATAATCTATATTTCATTATGGCATTTGGTCACTATGATTTTTTTTTAGAAAGGTCACTGAAATGTT
Source organism: Panax quinquefolius (assembly GCA_020205615.1). Taxonomy (NCBI): domain Eukaryota; kingdom Viridiplantae; phylum Streptophyta; class Magnoliopsida; order Apiales; family Araliaceae; genus Panax; species Panax quinquefolius. The sequence goes on from CM035162.1 coordinate 21,810,252, forward strand.
TGGTCTCTTTTTAATTTGTATATTTAAAGTAATCATATTTCAATTAAATAAATGTTGTGAACTTGCACTTGTAGACTTGATTTTTCAAAGTACATCTGATATAATTTTATATACAAAATTTGAAAATATTTAGTCTTATAATTAATCATTGTAACCACATCCTAATATTTAGAATATTTGGATTTATATGTAAAGATTTAACTCGATATCATTAATACATTTAGTCATGATGTTTTGGATGCGTCTGGAATTAAAATGACTCAAGAAAACATTATTGTGACGCCCCCAAAATTAGGTATACATCACTTATCTTGAGTCGCCAGATACATGGTACAGAATTCAAATACAACTTAATAATACAACTATCGTGTACAATACGACAAAAACATAAAGCGTGAGTTTGAATACAAATATTGTCTTACTTAGAGAGATATATACAAACTCAAAAGGAGTCCTCGTTATAATTATTATCACACTATTTCACATAATAGTGAGGACTACTAATGCACCATCTAGACCATCACTTCGCTCCTCTGGACTGCTTAAAATATATATTCTCATTTCCTCGAGAGAATAAAATGTGAAAGAAAGGGTGAGCTCAACTAGCCCAAGAAGAAATATTATGACTAAGATAATGTAGAATAAATTATCATTAGCTTTAAATGTTGTTAAACGATACAATATAATAAACATCAAGTTTAATCTGCAGGTGAACAAACAATCCATTAAAAGAGTCAAGTAGAGAATAAAATCTACTATCTTTTATGATTTAAAAGGTTTTTCATCACTTTTATCGTTGGGACTCAAATTTTAATAAGTAATCCACATCATCGAATCACTCTCTGCACTACTGGCTGAAGGATATTCTTTAAGATCACGACCACAATTATCCATGCACCTTCTGGGCAAGAATATTTGTGTATTCATTAATGGTCATGATTATGCTAACAACTCGTCCATCAATGCACTACAGGCCAATGAGGACTTTACCACATCATTTGTAACATTACTATTCATGATTACACCAAATAATTCTCATCATAATCATACCAAGTCCATCTACGCACTACAAAGCCACGTATTGACTTTCAAAAATATAAATATGAGGATGATGACAATGATATAAGAATTTAATAAAACAAGTTCAAGAATTAATTTGTCCAAGAACCAATAACTTCCAAATTGTCAACATGATCATTTGCTTTGTAGAGTAAAATTCAAGAATGCTCGTAAGAATATTTCCATGAAAAGATATTGGATGAAGTCACAATTATCAAGGATATTCCATTAATTTCATGGAGTATAGAATTCAAAACTTTAACCAACCGAGTATAATAAAGAATGGAATAACAAAAGAAATCACCTGCATGCGGTAGATTGGCGATGACAAAGTTACTCCAATGTAATACTAAATAACGGAACCAAAGTCGGTGAAAAATTGCAATCGGCTGATGTTCCAATGAATAATAAAGAATGGAATAACAACAAAAATCATTATGCATGTGGTACTTGGCATGTACGAGTTTATTCCAATGAATACTAATAAGAACGGAATCGGTCCCACAGAAATGCATGATGGGATATTCCAATGTAATAATAAATAACGGAACCAGGTCTTTTGTTATTCCATTCCTTAGTATCTCCATGAAATTAGTGGAATATCCTTGATAAATTAGTTCATGTTTATATTTCATGTTGACAATTTGGACGTTATTAGTTCCTGGATAAATTAATTCTTGAACTTGTTTTATTGAATTCTTATATCATTGTCATCATCCTCATGTTTATATTTTGTTGAAAGTCATCTGTGGCCAATAATGCATAGATGGACTTGGTATGATTATGACCAGGGATTATTCGGTGTAATCATGACCGTAATGTTACAAATGATGTGGAAAAAGTCCTCATTGGCACATAGAGCATCGATGGACGATTCTTTGGCATGATTATGACCATTATTGAATATACAAATATTCTTAGCCAGAGTGGCATGGATAATTGTGGTCGTGATACTAAAGAATATCCTCGTCAGAAAGTGCGGGGTGATTCGATGATGTGGATTATTTATTGTCGAGTCCCAAATGATAAAAGTGATGAAAACCTTTAAATCATAAAAGATAGTAGATTTTATTCTCTACTGACTCTTTTAATGGATTGCTTATTCCGCCGCAGCTTAAACTTGATGGTTATTATATCAGTATCGCTTTAACATCACAAGGCTAACGATAATATATTCTCGCATTATCTTAGTCATAATATTTCCAATCGGCTAGTTAAGCTCACCCTTTACTTGTATTGTTTCTTCAGAAATGAGAACGTAGCGAGGACTAATCGGGGATCTGAGTGACTTTTAATTGCATGATAGCATTAGTAGTCCTCACTATTCAAAGGAAATAGTGGAAAATAAATGTAATAATATTGAATTTGAGTTTGAATATTATGCAGATTTACAATATTTGTATTAAAACTCATGACTTATGTTTTCATTGTCGTTTTTTACACGGCAGTTGTATAATTAAGTTGTATTTGTATTACATACCATGTATTTGACGACTTCGAATAGGTGATTTATACCTATTTTGGGGGCGTCACGCTTAGTATCAAAGCTTAGGGATATGATCCCTGGCTAAGATGTGAGACTAGAACTAGGAGGGGAGAGACGGGAAATTCCTTCGCTACTATGACCTACCTAAGTTTATTTGGTATTTAATTGGTCAGTCAGAGTGTAGGTGTAAGACCCCGAAATTTTTTTTAAATAAAAAGGAATTTCCTTTATTTATAGTAAGGGTTGATTTGATTAATGTGGATAGTTAAGGGTTAAATACGCAAATATTTCAAAATAAGCAAGTGGTTATAAAATATTCATTGTTGTTTGGGAATATTCGTTTGGTCGTGGAATATTCAATCTTTGTCGGAATATTCGTATTTATCTGAAGTAGCGCACCGTGTAATATGGGCCCATAACTGAAAGCGATTGGATGAAGAAAAACGACAAATATAAGTTGTTTTTAAATAATCGGGCGTAGTTATTCTGAATTATCATTGTTGGAATACCCTAGTGGTTAAAACACACTAATACGCTGTTGTTGAACAAAGAAGACACCAGTATTGCACCAATTATTGATTCTTACGTGAGAAGGCACTTTACTCAATAATGGTTACGATAATTAGTGTTCAAATTTTATTGAGTTAATAATTGTCATATTGATATTTTATATCATCATTGTTTTTGATAATTGTCATTACATAGTATTTTTCATTATCGAAGCAATAATTCATATTATCCTCAATAATATTATTAGATAACATTATTGGCAATGTCTAGAAAGTTCTGCTCAAGGAGAGGTTTGTCATCTAATCAAGCTACCAAGAAGAAGAAATTTTATTGAAAGCCCCTTTTCTTTAAACCGCCTGGTTGTCAATATTGTGATTCTGTAATATTATTTGTGAATAATTAATTATTGATTTATACGATGAGGAAAATATTGATTTTATGTGGATATAGATGGAGAAAATTTTTAAAATGACAATTGTTGAAAATTAATATTTTATCTTTTCTCGATAAAATAATTCATTTAAATATATTATTTTAATAATATATTAACTATGATATTTTTACAATGAATGTGGGATATATGAGTATATGAGGAGGAAGAGTATTTTTGTGGCATTAAATGTTTAACACATGTTTTGTGTGTTGGTGGACACAATTATCGAATTCAAATTTGATTATAAATTGTAAAATCACCCGTTTGTGGATTTTGGTCAATTTCTATTTGGAATTTGGAAAAACTTTCTTCCGCAAAGTTGTAGAGAATTGAATTTCCTATAAAAACTTGCGTAGATTCGAATTTTCTGATGAAAGGGCTATTTATTATGAATTATTGAAGTTCAAGTCTCAAAATAATTGATTTTGGGAGTTTAAATTATTTTTGTTAAGAAAAACGTTTTTGTATTTTTTTGGACATCATTAACATGTGTGGCTGGTGTTTTGACCAAAAGGTGGGCTAAGGAAAATTTGTATAATTATATTAATATTATATTAAATTTTACGCTTTGGTGTTCTAAGCAATTTCCTATAAATAGGGTGCTTAGGTTAGAATTGAAAATCACACCGTAAACCGAAGTTTTCTCTCTTTTTCTCTCGATATTTTGAGCGTATTCTTGTGAGTATTTTGAGTATACTTTGAGTATTGATATACAATCTAAGTTCATTCAATGATATTCCAAATGTAAGTCTTCGCTTCTTTTCGAGGTAAGGATATTATTATTTTTTTTCAGTAATGATATTATTTCTTCAATATCATTATAATTGAAATGTTGATCCAAGTTTTTATCAAATTTGGAACTTTTTCATGCTCGGGTTACTATTCATGGGTTACTATTCATGAGTTACTATTCACGAAGTTACTATTCATGAGTTACTATTCACGAGTTACTATTCATCACGAGTACTATTCATGTAAGCGTGAAGATGTTTTTGTGGAATTTCTATCTTTTGGTGTCTGAGTTACTATTCACGATACTTACACTATTCACGATATCTGACACTATTCAATTAAAAATAAAATTTTCCTTTTTGTCCAAAATATCTATTCGGATACTAACTCTGATTGTATCCATGTTTTGATCATTCTCAATTTTACACCACTATGATTATTTTTGAGGTATTTTTGGGACATGGATAAAACCAAGTACGAATCCTTAATCCTTAATCCTTGTCATTTTGTTTCACCGGATTCGCTTTCTTTAAAAAATATTTTACATCATCCTCGGTCTTAAATGATGATATTATGGAATATCTTTGGCTTGTAGTGCAAAGATGAATGATTTCTTAAGAATATCTTTGGCCGTAGTACAAAGATGAATGATTTCTGAAGAATATCTTTGGCCCAGTAGTCTGCAAAGATGAACAGTGTTTAAATGAACATACGACTAATCGATGAATATCTTTGGCTCAGTAGTGCAAAGATGAATATTTGATTCCGTATGTATATTGATTGATGTTACAAGGATAAAAGATAGACGATGAACTTTTAAATTCATACATGAAGATAGTAGTTTGCATTCTCTACTTAACTCTTCTAATGAATTATTATTTCATTGCATGATAATATTGATTTAAAATTTGTTGTCTATCAGATTCTATTATATTTTTCCTGTTGAAGACTAACGATAATTTGTTGTATATTATCTTAGTCATAATATTCTTTTATTGAGCTAGTTGAGCTCACCCTTTTCCTTTTTGTTCCATTTTTCTCGGAGGGCGAGAATATAAGCGAATACGAAGCTCTGGGTATGGAATGAAGGTTTTAGAAAGGATTGTTTAGTAGTCCTCACCATTTTGTAAATTAATGTATCAATAAATGTGATGAGGATTTATTTGAGTATAGATATTGTCTGAAAGATAATATTTGTATTCAAACTCACAGCTTTTACTTATTGTAATAATAAAGTTGTAGTTGTTTCGCATTACATGTATTGACAACTCGTAATAGGTGATGTATACCTATTTTGGGGGCGCCACAAGAGGGATAATATGTTTCATGTCAATTAACCCTTGTTTTGTGGCGATGTTGAAAATGGCATCCGAGAATGTTGAGAACATCAATGGAGCACAGGAGACCGCCGAGTCTCCACGTAACCGTGACAATGTGCATCGTGAAGGTGACAATCCTCATACAAACAACAACACCGACTAAATGATGAATGATGGAATGTTCAGAGGCTTTATGCAATTCATGCAACATCAAAGCAGAGCGGCTCCCATCCAAAATACAGGTGGAAACACCGCAACTCTCGACCAGTCAACCGCTAAACAGATTCAAGGAGCTGGGACCACCGGAGTTTATCGGAGAGCCAAAACCACTTAAGGCGGAAGCATGGATAAAGCGATCACCAAGATATTTGATGTCTTGGGATGCTCCGAGGAACAAAAGGTTCCCTGTGCCACCTTTATGATGCGTGAAGAGGCGGACATGTGGTGGGAATCAGAAAACGTATCCAACTGACGACTTGCTTCAAGATGTCTTGGGAGAAGTTCCAAGAGTCGCTTCAACGACAAGTACTTTCCGAAAAGTATTCGGCCACATGAAGGAGGTGGAGTTTATCAAGTTGGAACAAAACAATATGACCGTGTCGCAATACGAGGCTAAATTTACGGAGTTATCCGGTTTGTATCCCATTTGGTTGATAATGAGGAACGAATGACCCAAATGTTTTAAGAGGTTTGAAACCGAGATACGACAATATCTTATTTCTCATAAACCGTGTTTGTATTCGGATGTTGTAAATAGGGCTCATTGTTGGAGCGATAACGAGTCAACGCAACCAAGAGAAAGTAAATTGCAAAAATGAAAATACCGATTAGGTAATAATCATTGATCGGTGACGACAAACGTGGAGGAATCAACATGCCGTAAATGGTAACCACTTCTATGGTAATAATAATAGCGCAAGACAATAAAATGGACATTTCAAGAAAATAAGATTCAACAATGATGGAAAGACGCCAAGACCAATGACCTGTTGTTAAGGAAGGAGAACGACCACCTATCATATGCTTCAAATGCGGAGAGAAGGGACACATCATCAAACTGCGCGATGCCGCCTAAAGCATGTTATAATTGTGGAAGAGAAGGTCACTTAGCTTGATTTTGTCGCTCACCAAGACAAATTCAAATAGGATGGAGGCAAAGGCGTCATCCCCAAAAAGTCAAAACCTAGTCTGAGGAGAAGGCTTGTTGTGACCTCCCGAAAAGCAAGGAACCCGAATGAGGTTATCACGGGTAAGCTTATCATAAACTCTAGTGAAGTCTATACCTTATTTGATATCGGTTCTACCCATTCTTTTATTTCTCCTACTTGCTACCAACGCTTAAATTTGACTCGGAGAAATTAGACTTTGACTTATCTCGTTGAAACTCCATTAGGAGAAACCTTCATTACATCCAATCGCTTTATAAGTCTTGTTTGATTCAAATCGGTAATCGCACGTTACCTGTCGATCTTATCTCCTTAAAAATACTTGCATTTGACGTGATTCTAGGGATTGATTAGTTAACTACTCATCATGCTAAAATTGATTGTTTTCGTAAGGTTGTTAGCTTTCATATTCCTAATAAACCTATTATGCGAATTCAAGTGACCAAACCATTAATATCATTCACGGTCATCTCAAGCCATAAAGCTATTCGTTTATTAAAAAACGGATGTCAAGCTTTCTTAGCTCATGTCACGGGTTTAAACAAAAATACGTCAGATTTGAAGGATATTTCTATTGTTAATAAATTTCCTGACGTATTCCCCGAAGAACTTCAATGGCTACCCCAGGCGTGAAGTTGAATTTTGTATCGACCTTGACCCCAGTACAAAACCCATTTCCAAAGCCCCATATCGAATGGCTCCTATTGAACTTCAGGAGTTAAAGACCCAATTGCAGGAATTATTAGACATTGGTTTCATTCGTCCTAGTAGGTCTCCTTGGGGTGCTCCTGTTTTATTCGTGAAGAAGAAAGATGGGAGTATGCGACTTTGTATTGATTATCGAGAGTTGAATAATGTCACCATCAAAAATAGGTACCCATTGCCACGTATTGATGACCTGTTTGATCAGTTACAAAGAGCACAATTTTTTTTCAAAGATCGATCTTCGCTTACGGATATCATTAATTGAAGGTTAAAATCGAGGATATTCCAAAGATCGCCTTGAGAACTTCGATGACGGGCATTATGAATTCTTAGTCCTGTCTTTTGAATTGACTAATGTTCATGCTGCCTTCATTGATATGATGAACCGAGTATTCAAGGAATATTTGGATTACTTTGTGGTCGTCTTTATTAATGACATCTTTATTTATTCCAAAAGTCGTGAAGATCATGAGCAACACTTGAGGCTGATACTCCAAAAGCTTCGTGAATATAAGCTTTATGCCAAGTTAAAGAAATGAGAGTTCTGGCTTGAGGAAGTAGCATTCCTTGGGCGCGTAGTATCAAGTCATGGAATATCCGTTGACCCGGCAAAGATTGAAGCTATTTAAATCTGGAGCAACATGAATCGCTGATCAAGTCGTGTAGCTTTCTCGGTTTAAATTTGGTTATTATCGGAGATTCGTGGAAGGATTTTCTCGAATCGCTACTCCATTAACTCAGCTGACTCGGAAAGATACAAAGTTCGGTTGGAGCGAGGAATATGAGAAGAGTTTTCAAGAACTCAAAAGGAGACTCATTTCAGCACCTGTTCATCTGGTTCGGAGGGATTTGTCATCTACAGTGATGCTTCGGGCAAAGGGTTAGGATGTGTTCTCATGCAACATGGGAAAGTCATAGCCTATGCCTCAAGACAACTCAAAGAATATGAGAGGAATTATCCTACTCATGATCTAGAGTTGTCAGCTGTTGTCTTTGCACTTAAAATTTGGAGGCATTACTTGTATGGTGAGAAAGTGGAGATCTTTACGGATCATAAAAGCCTCAAATATTTCTTCACTAAAAAGGAAACTCAACATGCAACAACGATGTTGGCTGGAACTGTTGAAAGATTATGATCATACCATCCAATACCATCCTGGAAAAGTGAACGTGGTAGCTGACGCATTGAGTAGAAGATCATATGCGGGTACGAGTGCAATATTCACAACACAAAAGCCCATTTTGTGTGACTTGAAAAGGATGGAGATAGAGTTAAAGATCCAGGGACCCATGTGATGATGACGAATATACGAGTAGAACCGACTTTAATTGATAAAGTTAAAGTTGCTCAAGTTACAGATCCGGAATGATGCGTATGAGGAAGAAAGTGCGAAGGTGCTATCTTGGAAGCAAGAATCGATGAAGAAGGAATACTTGAGTCAACTCCGAACTTTGTGTTCCTAACGACCTCGATTTAAAGTATAAAATCATGATGGAGGCGCATAATACACCATTTGCAATCCATCTCTGCGAGTACCAAAATGTATCGTGATCTTCGCCATACATTTTGGTGGAGCAATACGAAGAGAGAGATATAGCTATTTATCTCAAGGTGTCTAATTTGTCAACGAGTTAAAGCGAGCATCAAGTACCAAAAGGTCCATTGCAACCACTTGAAATTCCGTAAATGGAAGTGGGAGCACATTACCATGGATTTCGTTCTGGGTCTTCCCAAAGTTTCTCAAGGCATAGATGCGATTTGGGTCATTGTTGATAGATTGACCAAGTCCGCTTCATTTCGTCTGGATCGAAAACTTATACACTTGAACGTCTTGCTTGTATGTACATAAACGAGGTTGTAAGATTGCATGGTATGCCAGTATCCATAGTTTCTGATCGAGACCCAAGATTCACTTCAAGATTTTGGGTTAGTTTGCAAAAAGCTATGGGCACGAATTTACGATTTAGCTTGGCATATCATCCTCAGACGGACGGGCAGTCGGAGAGGACGATTCAAACTCTTGAAGATCTATTAAGACTCTGTGTCCTTGACTTCAAGGGAAGTTGGGACAAGTTCTTACCATTGGTGGAGTTTTCCTACAACAATAGTTATCAAGCAAGTATTGGCATGGCTCCATTAGAGGCGTTGTATTGAAGAAAGTGTCATTCTCCAGTATGCTGGGATGAGGTGGGTGAAGTAACGTTATTGGGACCAGAGTTGGTACGTATGACTACGTAAAAGATTCAAATGATCCGACAACTTATAAAAACCTCACAAGATCGACAAAAGAGTTATGCTGATCTTCATCGAAAGGACGTAGAATTCGATATTGGAGATCACGTGTTGTTACGTGTTGCTCCATGGAAAGGAGTTACAAGATTTGGAAAGAGAGAAAAGCTCAATCCTCGATTCATTGGACCATTTTTAATCCTCGATCGAGTAGGAACTGTGGCCTATAAACTTGCGTTACCACCAAGTATGTCTCGTGTTCATAACGTTTTTCAAATATCCATGTTACGTAAATATGTGAAAGACCCGAACCACATTATTGAGTTAGAACCTGACGAAATAGAGGAAGATTTAACGTATGAAGAGGTTCCTGTTAAAATCTTGGATAAGAAGGAACATATTCTACGCTCCAAAGTTATACCTCAAGTCAAAGTTTTGTGGAGAAACCACGATGTTGAGAAAATGACACGGGAGTTAGAATCAAATGAAATCAAAGTATCCTCACCTCTTCGACATACCAGTATATAATTCCCTAATTTCGAGGAGGACGAAATTTCATAAGAAGGGGAGGTTGTAGGACCCCAACTTTTGAATAAAGATTAAATTTTCTCGAAATATATTTTTGAATATTATGGTGTTTATTTGATATAATGTTATAGTTGTGGGTAATATTTATAAATTTTACAAAGTACGCAAGTTGTTATATAATATTCTATTGGTCGGGGAATATTCGTTTTAACAGGGAATATTCGTACAACGGCTCAATCATTGGTGGACCCCCCACAACAGAATTATTGTCGGATTGAGAAATGTAAGACCCCAGCTTTTATAAATAAAGATGAATTTTTCTATAAATATTATTTTTGAATATTATGGAATAAATTTGATATAATGTTATAGTTGTGGGTAATATTTATAAATTTTGCAAAAGTATGCAAGTTGTTATAAAATATTCGTTTGGTCTGGGAATATTCTTTTTGTTAGGGAATATTCGTCTAATGGCTCAATCATTGGTGGACCCTACAATGTAATTATTGTCTGATTGAGAAAATGACAAAATATTTTATAAAAATAACTACGGAGGTGTTACCGTTTAAACCGCTGAACTACCCGGTGGTAAAAGTACGATGTCTGGCGTGAGTTCGCATAAGTAGACACGGTATTGATTATTGATGCTTTACGTGAGAAGTCACTCACCTATATTTCAATTATTACTACACGATGAATTCACGCATCATATCTCTTATATTATTGATTCAATTATTGTCACAATTATCATCTCAGATAATATGTTATAGTATTAAATCAATAATTGAGACGACAAGTTATAAATGATTAATAATTCTTGAAAGATTAAATATGTGTTGATGAAAAAAAAATGATTTGTGGTAAGTTTGATTATTTTATGGGGGCTCGTATGTAATCATCTAAGAGTCTCTTCATCAATAGTAATTACCTTCGTCAATAGTAATTACCCTTGTGAATAGTATTTACCTTCGCCGTCGATAGTAATTACCTTCGTCAATAGTAATTACCCTTGTGAATAGTATTTACCTTCGTCGATAAGTAATTACCTTCGTCAATAGTAATTACCCTTGTGAATAGTATTTACCTTCACAATAGTATTTACCTTCGTTAATAGTAATTACCTTTACCGGACATCGAACCACTTGTCGCTTTTCACATTACTGAGCGTCGAACCACTTGTCGTTTCACATTACAAAGGCGTCAAACCGATTCGTCAAGCCACTTGCCTTTCACTACTAAGGGTCTTTAGAAATCTTCTATAAATAGAGGCCTAGGGCTTCATTATTTTCACGAATTCATTTAAGCTATAGAGAGAGAAAGTATAGAGAGAATAAGAGAGAAGAAGAAGAGTATTTTGTTACTACACCGCTGCAGATTCAATCTCCTACCAAATGTAAGGGGTGTTATTCTTTCTTATTCATGAAGAGAACTGTTGTTATTCCATTGCTTATTATTACATTGGAATAACTTTTGTATCGCTGCCATTACCCTATACTTGGTGACATTCTTCTATTATTCATTGGAACATCCTCATCGTGTGTTTTACACCGGACTGGTTCCGCTTTTTATTATTCTGTTAGAACATCCATGCATGTGTGTTTTACACCGACTGGTTCCGCGTCTTTATTATTACATTGGAATATCCTATCTGTGTTTTACACCGGATGCGGTTCCATCTTTATTATTACATTGGAACATTACATGGGCAGTGAATTTCACCGACTCGTTCCGTTATTTATTATTCGTTGAATAACTCATGCATGCGATCCTATCGCATGCACGGTGATTTCTTTTGTTATTCCATTCTTTATTATACCCAAATTGGTTAAAACTTTGACTTCTATACTCTATGAAATTAGTGGAATATCCTTGATATTTGCGTTTTCATCCAAATCTTTTCATGAAAATATTCTTCTCGATCATTCTTGAATTTTACTCTACAAAACAAGATCATATTGATAATTTGGGCGTTAATAATTCCTGGATAAAATAATTCTTGAACTTATTTTATTGAATTCTTATATCATTATAATCATCCTCATGTTTATATTTTTTAAAGTCATCTACATGGCCCAGTAGTGCATAGATGGACTTGGTATGATTATGACTTGAGACTATTCGATTGTAATCATGGCCGTAATGTTACAAATGATGTGGTAAAAATCCTCGATTCAGTAGTAGTGCATTGATGGATCGTTGTTGGCATGATCATGACCATTAATGAATACACAAATATTCTTGGCCGTAGTAGTGCATGAATAATTGTGGTCGTGATACTTAAAGAATATCCTCAGTAGTAGTGCGGGGTGATTCGATGATGTGGAATATTTATTAAAGCCGAGTCTCAAATATAACAAAGATGAAAAAAACCTTTTAAAACCTAAAAGATAGTAGACTTTATTTTCTACTTGACTCTTTTAATGGATCAGATATTCATTGTAGTTAAACCGGTTGTCTATTGTATTTTATCGGTTTAACATTGTTGAAGACTATTGATAATTTATTCTGCATTATCTTAGTCATAATATTTCTTACTGGGCTAGTTGAGCTCACCCTTTCTTTCACTATTCTCTTCAGGAAATGAGAATATAGCTGGGACGAGTCGGAGAAACGAGTGATGGTCCTGTAGATAGCATTAGTAGTCCTCACTATTCTGTGAAATAGTGTTATAATAATTGTAATGAGGACTCCTTTTTGAGTTTGTATAATATCTAGTAGACGATATTTGTATTTAAACTCACAGTTTATGTCGTATTGTACACGAAAGTTATGTTAGTAAGTTGTATTTAAATTCTGTACCATGTAAGTGGCGACCCAAGATGGGTGATGTATCCCTAATTTTGGGGGCGTCACAAGAAAACTACAAAAACACTTTATGAAAATAACGGCGGAAGTTTTACCGTTAACAAATAATATTCCCTACCTTAAGAAGAAGAGTACTGGATATATAAATAATGAAGTAGCAGAATACTTTCTTCTTTCTCTCTATAGTTTATCTCTCTAGAGTTTCAGTGAATTCGTAAGAAAATAATGAAGGAATGGGCTTCTATTTATAGAAAAATGGATCTGCATAAGTAACTAATTCATGAATCAGTCTGATTGATTTACTTTAATTTGACGGTCCATATTTAAAGCAAAATCTTTTAAATAAAATATAATATATTCTATTTATAATCTAATAAAACGAATAATTTTATAAAAGATTTTACTATGCAAACACTATCGCAGCCTTATCTGAATACTATGTATAATAAAATATAATATATTCTAATTATTGTCTAATAAAATGAGATAGCTTTATAAAAAGTATTATGTTTTATATAAAAAGATTTTACTATCAGAGAACACTATGCAGACACTATGCAACAAGATGCTTAATAGAATATAATATATTATATTTATAGAATAACTTTATAAAAGTATTACATTTTTTATATAAAAAGATTTTCTCGTATTATTACATTAATAATACCAACAAAACTGAGTGACTTATCACGTAAGCATCAATAATTAATCTGGTATTATTCTTATGCAACCACGCGACATCTTGCATTTTTAACATCGGGTGTTTCAACAGCTAATTCGGTAAAACTTCCGCCGTTATTTTCATAAAAAGTATTTTTGTCGTTTCAATCCGATCAATAATTTCCATTATGGGTCCACTAATGATTGTGCTTAGTTGTCTGAATATTCCCCGACCAATCGAATATTATATAACAACTTGCGTACTTTGCAAAATTTATAAATATTACCCACAACTATAACCTTATATCAATTTCACTCCATAATATTCAAAAATAATATTTATAGAAAATTCATCTTTATTCAAAAAGTTGGGGTTTTACAATCTCCCCTTCTTATAAAATTTCGCCCTCAAAATTAGGGTACGTACCTGATATATTGAAGAGGTAAGGATACCTTGATTTTATTTCAGATTCTAACTCCCAAGTCATTTCCTCAACATCGTGGTTTCTCCACAAAACTTTGGCTTGAGGTATAACCTTGGAGCGTAGAATATGTTCCTTCTTATCCAAGATTTGAACAGGAACCTCTTCATACGTCAAATATTCCGCTATTTCGTCCGGTTCTAACTCAATAATGTGGTTCGGGTCTTCCACATATTTACGTAACATGGATATGTGAAAAATGTTATGAAAACGAGACATACTTGGCGGTAAAACGAGTCTATAGCCACAGCCCTACTCGATCAAGGATGAAAAATGGGTCAATGAATCGAGGATCGAGCTTTCCTCTTTTTAAATCTCGTAACTCCTTTCCATGGAGCAAATCTATAACACATGATCTCCTTTCCTTTCGGTGAGATCAAGCAGATCACGATAACTTTTTTTATACGACTTTTATAAATAAAGATGAATTTTCTATAAATATTATTTTGAATATTATGGAATAAATTTGATATAATGTTATAGTTGTGGGTAATATTTATAAATTTTCCCACCAAATAAGCAAGTTGGAGCCGTGCTAATAAAATATTAGTTTGGTCCACGAATGGTAAGAACTTGTCCCAACTAAGTCTTTTGATAGTTTGAATCGCGTCTCTCCGGCCCGTCCGTCGAGGATGATATTATGACCCCAAACTTTATAAATAAAGATGAATTTTCTATAAATATTATTTTTGAATATTATGGAATAAATTTGATATAATGTTATAGTTGTGGGTAATATTTATAAATTTTATGCAAAGTAAAAAGTTGTTATAAAATATCTTTTTGGTAAAAATATTCTTTTGGCGGAGTGAATATTCGCATAACGACTCAATCATCATTACCTCATAAAAGCTTATTGTAGCTACCGGTGGTCTTTCTAAAAAAATAACGATGTGTTACAGCGTGGTTACCCGTTGTAAAAGCACAATATATTGATTATTGATCTTTACGTGATTATCGATTATTGATCTTTACTATAGTCGATTATTACTCACGATAATTCTTATAGTAATTCTTTTGTCATATCTCTTATATTATTGATTCAATTATTGTCACGATTATCATCATCATATAATATGTTATATTATTAATTGAGGCGACAAGTTATAAATGATTAATAATTGTTGAAAGATTAAAAATGTGTTGATTAAAAATAAAATAATTTGTGGTAATATTTATTCGATCCTTGATGTATATAAAAAGAGTCCATTATGAGGCGTTTGTGGTAAGTTTGATTATTTTATGGGGGCCCATATGTCATCATCTAAGAGTCTCTTCGTCGATAGTAATTACCTTTGTGAATAGTAATTACCTTTGTGAATAGTAATTACCTTACGTCGATCGTCGTAATAGTATTTACCTTCCGTCGATAGTAATTACCCCTTCGCAAATAGTAGTAATTACCCCTTCAATATTACCAAGAGTTTGAATTACCAGTTAAGTTCTTTACTCTTGATTGTTCCAAAGTTAATTACCCTTCACAAATAGTAGTTGTCTCTTCAATATATTACGAAGTCATTTTGACCCTTCGTTAAGACCAAGAGCCACCCTCGGTTTTTCTATAAATAGAAAGCTCATTCCTTCATTATTTCTTACGAATTCATTGAAACTACTGAGAGAAAACTATAGAGAAAGAAAAAAAGAATATTACAACTACTTCACTTTTCCAATATTGAGTTCTTCTAGGTAGGGAATATTATTTGTTGTACTACTAAAGTAAGGGGTGTTATTCTTTCTTATTCATGAAGAAGAACTGTTTGTTATTCCATTTCTTATTATTACATTGGAATAACTTTGTATCTGTGATTTACCTATACTTGGTGACATTCTTCTATTATTACATTGGAACATCCTATGCATGTGTTTTACAGGACTGGTTTCCGTCTTTATTATTATTACATTGGAATATCACATGCATGTGTTTTTTACACTGGACTGGTTTCATTTTTATTATTAGTCTTTATTATTACATTTAATATCACATGCATCTTATCTGTGGGACTGGTTCCATCATTTATTATTCCGCATTTATTATTACATTGGAACATCACATGCATGTGTTTCTTTCACGACTGGTTCTCGTTATTATTATTACTGTTGGAATAACTTTTTACGTATGCGATCTATCGCATGCGTGGTGATTTCTTTTGTTATTCCATTCTTTATTATACCCAGTTGGTTAAAACTTTGACTTTTATACTCCATGAAATTAGTAGAATATCCTTGATATTTGCGTTTCATCCAAAGATATCTTTTCATGGAAATATTCTTCGATCATTCTTGAATTTTACTCTACAAAACAAAAGATATCGTGTTGACAATTTGGGCGTTAATAATTCTGGATAAAATAATTCTTGAACTTGTTTTATTGAATTCTTATATCATTGTCATCATCCTCATGTTTATATTATGTTGAAAGTCATCTGTGGCACATAGGTGCATAGATGGACTTGGTATGATTTTGACCGAGAGACTATTCGGTGTAATCATGGTAGTAATGTTACAAATGATGTGATGAAAGTCATCATGGCACATGTAGTGCATAGATGGACTTGGTATGATTATGACGAGAGAGACTATTCGGTGTAATCATGGCCCGTAATGTTACAAATGATGTGATAAAAATCCTCGATTAGTAGTAGTGCATTGATGGACGATTGTTGGCATGATCATGACCATTAATGAATACCTGAACTATTCTTGGCCCGTGGTCATGAATAATTGTGGTCGTGATACTAAAGAATATCCTTGGCCGTAGTGCGGGGGGTGATTCGATGATGTGGAATATTTATTAAAGATGAGTCTCAAATAATGATGATGAAAAACCTTTTAAAATCATAAAAGATAGTAGATTTTATTTTCTACTTGACTCTTTTAATGGATTCTTTGGTTCATTGTAGTTAAACTTGATGTTCATTATATCTTATCGGTTTAACATTTGTTGTAGGCTAATGATAATTTATTACGCATTATCTTAGTCATAATATTTCTTCTTGAGCTAGTTGAGCTCACCCTTTCTTTCATTTGTTCTCTTGAAATGAGAATATAAATTTGGGACATGTCGGGAGCGGAGTAATGGTCGAGAGGATAGCATTAGTAGTCCTCACTATTTTGTGAAATAGTGTGATAATAATTGTAATGAGGACTCCTTTTGAGTTTGTATAATATCTAGTAGACAATATTTGTATTCAAACTCACGATTTATGTCGTATTGTATTGTACTGACAGCAGATTATATTAGTAAGTTGTATTTAAATTACATACCATGTATCGACTACCCAAGATGGGTGATGTATACCTAATTTTGGGGCGTCACGGTTGGTATCGAGCTTAGGATATGATCCACGCTAAGATGTGAGAATAGTACTAGGAGGGAGGCAGGGGAATACCTTCGCTAGTATGACCTACCTAAGTTTATGTCTTTATTTTATTGGTCGGTCGAAATATAGAGATAATTTTTACATGTCAATTAACCTTTTGTTTTGTGGCGATGTCTGAAAATGACATCGAGAATGTTGAGAATAGCAATGGAGCCTGAGCGATCGTTGATTCACCACATATCGATAATCGGGATAATGTGCATCGGAAGGTGACAATCCTCATGCAAACAACAACAACGACCAAATGATGAATGATCAAATGTTCGAGCCTTTATGCGATTTATCTGCAACAATGATGTAGAAGACTCCTGTCCAAAAGCGTGGGTGGAAACACGGAAAACTCTCGGTGATCACCGCTAAACAATTCAAAGAGCTGGGACCACCGGAGTTTAAGGAGAGCAAAACCATTTACGGCGGAAGCATGGATAAAGCAGATTACCAAGATATTTGATGTCTTGGGATGCTCCAGAGAGCAAAAGGTTCCCTTCTACGCCTTTATGTTGCGGAGAGGCGATTCTTGGTGGGAATCGGTAAAAGCGTACTCAACTTCTTTGTCTTAAGATATCTTGGGAGAAGTTCGAGAGTCATTTCAACGACAAATACTTTCACGAAAGTATTACGCCACATGAAGGAGGTGGAGTTTATCAAGTTGGAACAAAATAATATGGCCAGTAATACATGATGAGGCAAAATTTGCGGAGTTATCACGGTTTCGTCCCACTTGGTGGATAATGAAGAGAATGGCGAATGTTTTTAAGAGGTTTGAAGCGGGAGATACGTCAACATCTTATTTCTCATAAAGCGTGTTTTGTATTCGGATGTTGTAAATAGGGCTCGATTAGTGGAGCGCGATAACGAGTCAACCTTGACTAAAAAAAGCGGTAAACAAAAAATTATAATACCGGTGAGTAGTCATCGAGCGGTGACAACAAGCGTGGAGGAATCAACGGGCGGATATGGTAACCACTTGGTGGTAATCGGGGCCAAAACAATAAGAATGGACATTTCAAAAAAGAGATTCAACAATGATGGAAAGAGCGTCGACACCAAAGACCAGTTGTTAAGGAAGGAGAAAGACCACCTATCATATGCTTCAAATGCGGAGGAGAGGGACACATCGATCCAATGCGCGCCATGCCGTCAAAAAGCGTGTTATAATTGTGGAAGAGAAGGTCACTTAGCTCGATTTTGTCGTTTCTGAAGACAAATTCAACTAGGATGGAGGCACCAAAAGTAGTCCGGAGAAAAGTCAAAACCCGGTAGTCTGAGGAGGCGTTTGTTGTGACCTCCCGAGAAAGCAAGGAACCCGAATGAGGTCATCACGGGTAAACTTATCATAAACTCTAATGAAGTCTATACTTTATTTGATCTGGGATTCTACCCATTCTTTTATTTCTCTACTTGCGCTCATCGATTAAATTTGACTCAGGAGAAATTAGACTTTGACTTATCTGTGGAAACTCAGTTGGGAGAAACCTTCATTACATCCACTTGTTTATAAGTCTTGTTTGGTTCAAATCGGTACCCTCGCATTACACGTCGATCTTATTTCATTAAAAATACTTGCATTTGGCGTGATTACAGGGATTGATTGGTTAACTACTTATCATCAAAAAAATTGATTGTTTTAAATAAGGTTGTTAGCTTTCATATTCCTAATCAACCTATTATCTTGAATTCAAACGACCAAACCATTAAAATCAATCACGGTCATCTCAAGCCATAAAGCTATTAGTTTTTATTGAAAAATGGATGTCAAGCTTTCTTAGCTCATATCACGATTTAAACAAAATACGTCGGTTTTTGAGCGATATTTCTATTGTTAATAAATTTCTGACGTATTCTCAGAAGAACTTCTGGCCTACCCCAGGCGTGAAATTGAATTTTGTATCGACCTTGAACCCGGTACAAAACCTATTTCCAAAGCCCCATGTCGAATGGCTCTATTGAACTTGAGGAGTTAAAGACCCAATGCGAGGAATTGTTAGACATTGGCTTTATTAGATCCTAGTACTTCTCCTTGGGGTGCTCTGTTACTATTCGTGAAGAAGAAAGATGGGAGTATCGACTTTGTATTGATTATCGGGAGTTGAATCATGTCACCATCAAAAATAGGTATCCATTGCCACGTATTGATGACTGTTTGACCCGATTCTGAGGAGCGAATTCTTTTCAAAGATTGATCTTCGTTAGGATATCACCAATTGAAGATTAGAACCGTGACATTCCAAAGGCGGCTTTGAAACTTCGATGCGGGCATTATGAATTCCTAGTCATGTCCTTTGGATTGATTAATGCTCCTAACTTTGCCTTCATGGATATGATGAGCCAAGTATTCAAGGAATATTTAGATCACTTTGTGGTCGTCTTTATTGATGACATCCTTATTTATTCCAAAAGCCGTGAAGATCATGAAGCAACACTTGAAGTGACACTCCAAAAGTTTCGTGAATATAAGCTTTATGCGAAGTTGAAGAAATCACGAGTTACGGCTTGAAGAAGTAGCATTCCTTGGGCACGTGGTATCAAGTCATGGAATATCTGTTGACCAAAGAAAGATTGAAGCTATTAAAAGTAGGAACAACCTAAATCGATGATAGAAATCGTAGCTTTCTCGGTTTAAATTTGGTTATTATCGGAGATTAATGGAAGGATTTTCTCGAATCGCTACTCCATTGACTCGGTGACTCGAAAAGATCTGAAGTTCGGTTGGAGCGAAGAATGTGAGAAGAGTTTTCAAGAACTCGAGAGGAGACTTATTTATTTTGTTACGACAATACCATCGGCTCTCGGAGGGGATTTGTCATCTCTGATGATGCTTGAGCAAAAGGGTTGGGATGTGTTCTCATGCAACATGGAAAAGTTATAGCTATGCCTCGCGACAACTCAAAGAATATGAGAGGAATTATCCTACTCATGATCTAGAGTTAGCGGTTGTTATCTTCTGCACTTAAAATTTGGAGGCATTACTTGTATGGGGAGAAAGTGGAGATCTTTACGGATCATAAAAGCCTCAAATATTTCTTCACTCAAAAGGAACTCAACATGCGACAACGGCGTTGGCTTGAACTGTTGAAAGATTATGATCGTACCATCGATACCATCTGGAAAAGCGAGCGTGGTAGGTGACACATTGAGTAGAAGATCATATCACAAATCTGAGTGCGTTATTGTCAACGCAAAGGCCCATTTGTGTGACTTGCAAAGGATGGAGATAGATTTAAAGACTCGAGGGATGCGTGTGATGATAAGCGAGTATCTGAGTAGAACCAACTTTAATCGATAAAGTTAAAGGCTGCTTTCAAGCTCTGAGGACACGGAGGCGATGCGTATGAGGAAGAAAGTCTGAGAAGGTCTTATCTTAGAAGCAAAATCGATGAAGAAGGAATACTTGAGTCGAACTCCGGACTTTGTGTTCTAACGACCACGATTTAAAGTATAATATCATGATGGGCGCCTGACACACCATTTGCAATCCATCCGGGAGTACCAAAATGTATCATGATATTAAATCGTACATTTTTTTGTGGAGCAATATGAAGAGAGAGATAGCATTGTTTATCTCAAGGTGTCTAACTTGTCAACGAGTTAAAGCGGAGCATCAAGTACCAAAAGGTCCATTGCAATCACTTGAAATTCCGTAATGGAAGTGGGAGCACATTACCATGGATTTAAATTCTGGGTCTTCTAAGGTTTCTCGAGGCGTTGATGCGATTTGGGTCATTGTTGATAGATTGACCAAGTCTGCTCATTTCTTCTGCGTCTGAAAACTTATACACTTGAACGTCTTGCTTTCGTATGTACATAAACAAGATTGTAAGGCTGCATGGTATCTTGGGTATCCATAGTTTACGATCGAGACCAAGATTCACTTCACGATTTTGGGTTAGTTTGCAAAAAGCTATGGGCACAGACTTACGATTTAGCTTCGGCATATCATCCTCGAGATGGACGGACGATCGGAGAGGACTATTCAAACTCTTGAAGATCTATTAAGACTACGTGTCCTTGATTTCAAGGGGAGTTGGGACAAGTTCTTACCATTGGTGGAGTTTTCCTACAAAGCAGATTATCAAGCAAGTATTGGCATGGCTCCATTCGAGCGTTGTATGGAAGAAAGTGTCGTTCTCGATATCTTTGGGATGAGGTGGGTGAAGCAACGTTGTTGGGGCCCGAGTTGATACGTATGACTACGGAAAAAGATTGAAACGATCCGAAAACGACGTATAAAAACCTCACAAAATCGATAAAAAGAGTTATCTTGATCTTCATGAAAGGGCGTGGAATTCGATATAGGAGATCATATGTTGTTAAGAGTTGCTCCATGGAAAGGAGTTACAAGATTTGGAAAGAGAGAAAACTTAATCCTCGATTCATCGGTCCATTTTAATCCTCGATCGAGTAGGAGCGTGGCTATAGACTACATTTTTCTGCTGAAATATGTCTCGTGTTCATAACGTTTTTCACATATCCATATTACGTAAATATGTGAAAGACCCGAACCATATTATTGAGTTAGAACCGGACGAAATAGCGGAAGATTTGATGTATGAAGAGGTTCTGTTCAAATTTTGGATAAGAAGGAACATATTCTACACTCGAGGTTATACCTCAAGTCGAAAGTTTTGTGGAGGAACCACGATGTTGAGAAATGACTTGGGAGTTAGAATCGAAATGAAATCAAGGTATCCTTACCTCTTGACATACCAGTCGTACCCTAATTTCGAGGCGAAATTTCATAAGAAGGGAGGTTGTAAGACCCGACTTTTATAAATAAAGATGAATTTTCTATAAATATTATTTTTGAATATTATGGAATAAATTTGATATAATGTTATAGTTGTGGGTAATATTTATAAATTTTGCAAAGTAAGCAAGTTGTTATAAAATATTAGTTTGGTGGGGAATATTCTTTTTGTCGGGAATATTAAATGCGACGACTCGATCATTAATTGGACCCCACAACGGAAGTATTATCGTAGTTAGAAAATGACAAAATTATCTTTCTATAAAAATAACGGTGCGGAGTGTTCTGATTAAAAGCTGTTGAACTACCCGGTGGTAAAAGTACAATAATCTGGCGTGGTTGCGTAGTAGCAGCACAATTGTATTGATTATTGATCTTTACGTGAAGTCATCACTTAGCTATACTCGATTATTAACTATAGTAATTCTTTGCATCATATCTCTTATATTATTGATTCAATTATTGTCACGGTATCATACATATAATATGTTATATTATTAATTGAGACGACAAGTTATAAATGATTAATAATTGTTGAAAGATTAAAAATGTGTTGATTAAAAATAAAATGATTTGTGGTAATATTTATTCAATCCTTGATGTATATAAAGAGTCTCATTATGAGGCGTTTGTGGTAAGTTTGATTATTTTATGGGGGCCCATATGTCATCATCTAAGAAGTCTCTTCGTCGATAGTAATTACCTTTGTGAATAGTAATTACCTTCGTCGATAGTATTACCTTCGTCGATAGTATTTACCTTCTTCGATAGTAATTACCTTAGCAAATAGTAGTTGTCCATTCATATATTACCAAGAGTTAAGCTTTATTCTTTGATTGTTCGAAAGGTTAATTACCCCTTCATGAAATAGTAGTTGTCTCTTCATATTACGAAGAGTCATTTTTAACCCTTCGTTAAGACTTGATATTAGAGCCACCCTCGGTTTTTTCTTTTCTATAAATAAAAGCTCATTCCTTCATTATTTCTTACGAATTCATTGAAACTACAGAGAGAAAACTATAGAGAGAAAGAAGAAAAAAGTATTCTTTACTTCACTTTTCCAATATTCGGTTCTTCTTAGGTAGGGAATATTATTTGTTGTACTCGTAAAGGGTGTTATTCTTTCTTATTCATGAAGAAGAAATCTGTTATTATTCCATTTCTTATTATTACATTGGAATAACTTTTGTATCTGTGATTTACCTATACTTGGTGACATTCTTCTATTATTACATTGGAACATCACATGCATGTGTTTTACAGGACTGGTTAAAATCTTTATTATTATTACATTTGGAATATCACATGCATGTATTTTACACGGACACAGTTTCATTTTTATTATTAAGTCTTTATTATTACATTTTACGAATATCACATGCATCTTTATATCTTAGGACTGGTTCCATCATTTATTATTCCGCATTTATTATTACATTGGAACATCACATGCCGTGTGAATTTCACGACTTTGTTTAGATTATTATTATTACATTGGAATAACTTTTGCATGCGATCTATCGCGTGCGTGGTGATTTCTTTTGTTATTCCATTCTTTATTATACCCAGTTGGTTAAAACTTTGACTTATATACTCCATGAAATTAGTAGAATATCCTTGATATTTGCGTTTCATCCGATATCTTTTCATGGAAATATTCTTACGATCATTCTTGAATTTTACTCTACAAAACAAGATATCGTGTTGACAATTTGGGCGTTAATAATTCTGGATAAAATAATTCTTGAACTTGTTTTATTGAATTCTTATATCATTGTCATCATCCTCATTTTATATTATGTTGAAAGTCATCATGGCACATAGTGCGTAGATGGACTTGGTATGATTATGACGAGAGACTATTCGTTGTAATCATGGCCAAGTAATGTTACAAATGATGATGATGAAAGTCATCTCATGGGCTGTAGTGCATAGATGGACTTGGTATGATTATGACCGAGAGACTATTCGATTGTAATCATGGCCAAGTAATGTTACAAATGATGTGATAAAAATCCTCGATGGGTAGTAGTGCATTGATGGGCGATTGTTGGCATGATCATGACCATTAATGAATACCTGACTATTCTTGGCCCGTAGTGCGTGAATAATTGTGGTCGTGATATCTTAAAGAATATCCTTGGCCGTAGTGCGGGGTGATTCGATGATGTGGAATATTTATTAAAGTGAGTCTCGGCTATATAACGATGATGAAAAACCTTTTAAAATCATAATTGATAGTAGATTTTATTTTTACTTGACTCTTTTAATGGATTCTTTGGTTTCATGGTAGTTAAACTTGATGTACATTATATCTTATCGGTTTAACATTCTTGTTGTGAGGCTAATGATAATTTATTACGCATTATCTTACTCATAATATTTCTTCTTGAGCTAGTTGAGCTCACCCTTTCTTTCACCGTTCTCTTGAGAAATGAAAATATAAATTTGGAACAAGTCGGGGAACGAGTAATGGTCGGGAGGATAGCATGGTCAGTAATGGTCGAGGAGGATAATAATTAATAGGACTCCTTTTGAGTTTGTATAATATCTAGTGAAATATATTTGTATTCAATACATTGTTATGAGGACTCCTTTTGAGTTATATTAGTAAGTTGTATTTAAATTACATACCATGTATCGACTACCCATATGGGTGATGTATACCTAATTTTGGGGCGCATACATGATATCGCCGAAATTAAATCGTAAATCCGTGCCCATACCTTTTTGCATACTAACCCAAAATCTTGAAGTGAATCTTGGTCTCGATCCAAAACTATGGATACGCATACCATGCAATCTTACAACCTCGTTTATGTACATACTGAGCAAGATCAAGTGTATAAGTTTACGGTATCGGTAAGAAATGAGCAAACTTGGTCAATATATCAATAATGACCCAAATCGCATCTATACCTTGAGAAACTTTGGGAAGGCCGTGTGCAAATCCATGGTAATGTGCTCCCACTTCCATTCCGGAATTTCAAGTGGTTGCGATGGACCTTTTGGCTTGACTTGATGTCTACTGACTTCGTTGACACGTTAGACACCTTGAGATAAACAACGTTGTCTCTCTATTCATATTGCTCCACCAAAATGTACGGCACTTAATATCATGATACATTTGGTACTCCCGAGATGGATTGCAAACGATGTGTTATGCGCCTCCATCATGATTTTATACTTTAAATCGGGTTCGTTAGAACATAAAGTCCGAGTTGACTCAAGTATTCCTTCTTCATCGATTCTTACTTCCTAAGATAAAGCACCTTCTTGCACTTTATTCCTCATACGCATCGACTTCCGGGATCGAGCTTAAGCGACTTTAACTCTATCAATTAAAGTTGGTTCTACTCGTATATTCGCCATCATCACATGGGTCCCTGGAGTCTTTAACTCTATCTCTATCCTTTATAAGTCACACAAAATGGGCCTTTGCGTTGACAATATCGCATTCGCACTTGCATATGATCTTCTATGCAATGCGTCAGCTACCACGTTCGCTTTTCCAGGATGGTATTGGATGGTATGATCATAATCTTTCAATAGTTCAAGCCAACTTCGTTGTCGCATGTTGAGTTCCTTTGGAATGAAGAAATATTTGAGGCTTTTATGATCCGTAAAGATCTCCACTTTCTCCCTATACAAGTAATGCCTCCAAATCTTTAGTGCGAAGACAACAGATGCCAACTCTAGATCATGAGTAGGATAATTCCTCTCATATTCTTTGAGTTATCATGAGACATAGGCTATGACTTTCCCATGTTGCATGAGAACACATTCTAATCCTTTGCCCGAAGCATCACTGTAGATGACAAATCCCTCCGAACCCGGATGGTATTGTCGAAGCAGGTCTTTGAAATGAGTCTCCTCTTGAGTTCTTGAAAACTCTTCTCACATTCCTCGCTCCAACCGAACTTTGTATCTTTCCGAGTCAGCTGAGTTAGTGGAGTAGCGATTCGAGAAATCCCTTATACTGAATCTCCGATAATAACCAAACTTAATGAGAAAGTTACGTATTTCTATTCATTGATTTAGGTTGTTCCCGACTTTGAATAGCTTGATCTTTCTTTGGGTCAACGGATATTCCATGACTTAATACCCGTGCCCAAGGAATGCTACTTCCTCAAGCTAGAACTCGTATTTCTTCAACTTGGCATAAAGCTTATATTCACGAAGCTTTTGGAGTATCAGCCTCAAATGTTGCTCATGATCTTCACTGGTTTTGGAATATATGAGGATGTCATCAATAAAGACGACCACAAAGTGATCCAAATATTCCTTGAATACTCGTTTCATCATATCCATGAAGGCAGCAGGAGCATTAGCCAATCCAAAGGACATGACTAGAAATTCATAATGCCCGTACCGAGTTCTGAAAGCCGTCTTTGGAATGTCATCGGTTCTAATCTTCAATTGGTGATATCTGGAACGAAGATTAATCTTTGAAAAGAATTTGGCTCCTTGCAACTAGTCAAACAGGTCATCAATACGTGGCAATGGGTACTTATTTTTGATGGTGACATGATTCAACTCCCGATAATCAATACAAAGTCGCATACTCCCATCTTTCTTTTTCACGAATAGAACAGGAGCCCCCCAAGGAGAATTACTAGGACGAATGAAACCGATGTCTAACAATTCCTGTAGTTGGGTCTTTAACTCCTGAAGTTCAATAGGAGTCATTTGATATGGGGCTTTGAAAATAGGTTTTGTACCAGGTTCAAGGTCGATACAAAATTCAATTTCACGCTCTGGGGGTATGCCAGGAAGTTCTTCAGGGAATACGTAAGGAAATTCATTAACAATAGAAATATCATTCAAAACTGACATATTTTTGTTTAGATCCGTGACATGAGCTAAGAAAGCTTGACATCCGTTTTTCAATAAACGAATATCTTTATGGCTTGAGATTACACTGATTGATTTTAATGGTTTGGTGGCTTGAATTCGCATAATAGATTGGTTAGGAATATGAAAGCTAACAATCTTACGAAAATAATCAATTTTGCATGATGAGTAGTTAACCAATCAATCCCTAGAATTACGTCAAATGCAAGTATTTTTAATGAAATAAGATCGACATGTAATGTGAGAGTCTGCCGATTTGAACCAAACAAGACTTATAAACGATGGATGTAATGAAGGTTTCTCCCAACGGAGTTTCTACAGATAAGTCAAAGTCTAATTTCTCCTGAGTCAAATTTAATCGTTGAAACGCAAAGTAGGAGAAATAAAAGAATGGGTAGAACCGGTTATCAAATATGGTATAGACTTATTAGAGTTTATGATAAGCTTACCATTGATGACCTCATTCGGGTTCCTTGCTTTCGGGAGGTCACAACAAACGCTCTCCTTGCTACTTCTGGCTTTCACTTTTCTAGACTGACGCTTTGGTGCCTCCATCCTGGTGAACTTGTCTTCTGATGAACGACAAAATTGGGCTAAGTGACATTCTCTTCCACAATTATAACATGCTTTGACTGACATCGCGCAGCTTTGGTGATGTGTCCCTCCTCTCCGCATTTGAAGCATATGATAGGTGGTCGTTCTCCTTCCTTAACAACGGGTGCTGGTGCTGACGTCCTTCCATCATTGTTGAATCTCCTTTTCCTAAAATGTCCTTTTTCTTGTCTTGCCATGATTACCACCCGGCTGGTTACCATTTCTGGCATGTTGATTCCTCCACGTTTGTTGTCACCGCTCGATGATCGCTACCACTGGGTATTTTCATTTTGCTTACGCTTTCTTTCTCTTGGTTGCGTTGACTCATTATCGCGCTCCAACAACTGAGCTCTATTTACAACATCTGAATACAAACACAGTTTATGAGAAATAAGATATTGTCGTATCTCCTGGTTTCAAACCTCTTAAAACATTTGGGTCATTCGCTCCTCATTATCAACCAAATGGGATACAAACCGGATAACTCAAGTAAATTTAGCCTCGTATTGCGACACGGTCATATTGTTTTGTTCCAACTTGATAAACTCCACCTCCTTCATGTGACGAATACTTTCGGAAAGTACTTGTCGTTGAATGACTCTTGGAACTTCTCCCAAGACATCTTGAGTCGTCCAGTTGGATACGCTTCTGATTCCCACCAGACCGCTTTCTTCACGCAACATAAAGGTGGCGAAGGAACCTTTTGTTCCTCGGAGCATCCCAAGACATCAAATATGTAACACCCCCAAAATAGGTCCATTCCATCCAACCCATTCTGAGTCGCCAAATATATGGTACGGAAAACAACTACAACTTTATTACAACAATTGTCGGTAAAAAATACAACAACACATATCTTTATGAGTTTGGATACAAATATATACCAACCAGTAGCATGTCACAATGACACTTTACATAAAGGTATAGTCAAAACCTGCTTTTAGAAATTAGAATCTTTGGGAAGTGCTCAAGAAACCTTCGTATACGGGAGGCCATGCTTTTAGGTTATGGTAGATATCATATGGCCACGTAATTATCCTCTGGTTGACCCAATAAACCCCAAAGAAAAACGAGAAGATTACTATTATATTCTTCCCAATGGTGAGTCTTCTCTTGACATATCATTATCTTCACTGTCTCTAATTGGGTATTATACTCCAAACAAACACCAAGATTATATAGGTAGTGCTTGTAAATATACTCATCAAGTGGATGAGCACAACCATGTCTTATGATAACACGAGTTTGTATGTCATTAGACATCTTGTATGATAGTGACAAAACACCCTTCCAAAGTTGGGTTCGCCTCACCCTATTTAATTCACCAAAAATAACTATTAAATGATGTATAAAATACAACACACTAAAGTCCTCAATAAAATTATTTCCATACTCTTTAGGAGAACCTCAACAACTATAGACCACCGCTCTATTCCTTGTTATCCCCTTCAACCCAAATGCACACTTTTATTACCCGAAAGGAATTGTGAAACAAAAGGGTGAAAGACAACTAGCTCAAGAAAGAATATTATAACTAAAGATACATAAATTATCAATAGTCTTCATCAATAATAAATCGTAGATTTAGAACATATAGTAGATGATAAAACTTTTCAACCATAGTTACAAATGAACGAGCAATCCATTAAAAGAGTCAAATAGACTATAAAGTCTATTGTCTTCTCCACGTTAAAAGTCCACCAACAATGTTTTATCCTCAGTAACATCAATCAACAGCCTTTTCCACAATTATATGAATAATTCATAATCATAATTGTGATTCTAAATTCTCTTCTCATCCGGAATGAAGATAATTTTCATCACCGTCTTTACCTCAAACATCAAATATCATGGTTATACCAAATCACGCCTCTGCTCATAATCATACTAATAAATTCATCTTTGCACCACGGGCCAAAGATATTCATCAACAGCTCATCTTTACACTACAAAAAGCAAAGATATTCAACAACAGTCATCTTTGTATTACGAGCCAAAGATATTCATCAATAATTCATCTTTGCACTACAAAATAAAAGATATTCAACAACAGTCATCTTTGCATTACGAGCAAAAGATATTCATCAATAATTCATCTTTGCACTACAGGCTAAAGATATTCAACAACAGGTCATCTTTGCATTACGAGTAAAAGATATTCATCAATAATTCATCTTTGCACTACAGGCTAAGATATTCATCAACATGTCATCTTTGCACTACGAGCCAAAGATATTCATGTATCAAAGAAATACATAATCATTTCAGAAGTTATATAACAATAATTATAACCATGTTGATCAATTCACCTTTGCACTTAAGCTAAAAATATTCAATTGTAAATTCAATGGTCATGATCATACCAACAACAATTCAACTTTTGCACCATCGGCCAAAGAGAACCTATAGTCACGATCATACCAATAATCTACTCATCTTTACACTCAAGTCAAAGAGAAATATCATCATTAGGGTTATAAGAATGTTACATAAAAATAATATAATCAAAACATGGTTTTAATTTCAAGAATAAGATTCATAAATCAACGATAATTTGGTCAAAGAAGAAACCAATTTGTCGTGAATAGTACCCCGTATTCATACATAGTACCGTATACGTGCATAGTAACCTTGACACGAAAAGATAAAGTTTAATAATAAAATTCATATCCATATTTATAACACCTTAATCCAAATGTTATAAAATCACTTAATAATATCAAAATTTTAATATTCTCAATATTACAACAATATTTAATAATTTCTAAAACTTATAAACAATTTAATTAAATTGTTTACACTTTACTAATTAATGCATTTAATCATCATAAAATGCCAAACTCATAAGATTTCATCACCAATAACCAAAACCCTCATCAAAAATCAGATATACCTCATATATGATTCTCAAGCCATAAAATCATATTTTTCAATTTTCTTACTTCACATAACATATTTAATTCATTTACTCATAACTAGAATATTTTCATGAAAATACCAAATCAGTTCAAAAAATATTTTTTTTCTGGGATTTAGCATAACATAGTCCCATATTGAACATATATTTTTCTCAAAATTTTAAAAATTCATTTACTATTTTTCATATGGCCAAAACCAATTTAATATTTAAATATTTATCATAAATTATACTTTTATCCAACAATTCTGAAATTTACACGGTATAATTGATATTATATAGATGTACTCCCAATAAAAATTTCATCAATTTTGGAGTTAATCACAAGGAGTTATAAGCGGTTACTTTTAAAATAGTCTTTTCTCATAAAATTCATAACTCTCAATCTATACATCCAAAATCGCCATTTTTTGGACACAATATATAAAACTCATCAAATTATCATTTCAAATGTTTCCGAAATTTTGAAGGTTCGAGAAAAATTTCAAACTAAAAACATAATAACCCTTAAAATCCCTTACTATCCCTTACCTCAAAAGAGCGAAAGATTTCGATCGAATAACGTTTGAACGAACTTGCACCGTATAGCAATACTCAAAGTATACTCAAAATACTCACAAGAATACTTGTGACGCCCCCAAAATTAGGTATACGTCACCCATCTTGGGTCGCCACTTACATGGTACATAAATTCAAATACAACTTACTTAACCTAACTGCTTACAGGTATAATACGACATAAACCGTGAGTTTGAATACATATATTGTCTACTAGATATTATACAAACTCAAAAGGAGTCCTCATTACAACTATTATCACACTATTTCACGTAATAGTGAGGACTACTAATGCTATCCTCTCGGACCATTACTCCGTTCCCCGACTCGTCCCCAAATTATATGTTCTCATTTCACGAAGAGAATAAAGTGAAGAAAAGGTGAGCTCAACTAGCCCAAAGAAGAAATATTATGACTAAGATAATGCGGAATAAATTATCATTAGCCTTCAACGAAAGTTAAACCGATAAAATACAATAGACAACCAGCTTTAATCTGCAATGAATATGCAATCCATTAAAAGAGTCAGTAGAGAATAAAATCTACTATCTTTTAGGTTTTAAAAGGTTTTCATCAATTTTTTTTATCACTGAGACTCAGATTAATAAATAAACCACCACATCTAATCATCCCTGTACCACGGTCAAGGATTTTCATCAAATTATCAATGGTCATAACTATACCGAATCACCCCGTCATCATAATCATACCAAAATTATCCATCACTGCATTACAGGCCACTGAGGACTTTTATCACATCATTTATAACAAGCCATGATTATACCGAATGATCACTGATCATAATCATACTAAGTTCATCTATGCACGTAAGCCAAAGATAACATAATATATCATGAGGATGATGACAATGACATAATAATTCAATAAAACAAGTTCAAGAATTATTTTATCCGAGAATTAATAACGCATAAATTGTCAACAAGATCTTTGTTTTGTAGAGTAAAATTCAAGAATGATCGTAAGAATATTTCCATGAAAAGATATCGGATGAAATGCAAATATCAAGGATATTCTACTAATTTCATGGAGTATAGAAGTCAAAGTTTTAACCAACCGGGTATAATAAAGAATGGAATAACAAAGGAAATCACCACGCACGCAGATATTGGATGTATATGTGTTATTCCAATGTAATAATAATAATCGGAACCAAAGTCGTGAAATTCATGCAATCGAGGATGTTCCAACAGAATAATAAAGATGGAACCAGATCCGGTGTAAAACACACAAATAGGATATTCCAACAGAATGATAAAGACGGAACCAGGTCCCATTATAAAACACATGCATGTGATGTTCCAACGTATCAATAATAAAATCGGAACCAGTCCGTGTAAAACACACATGAGCATGTGATGTTCCAATGAATAATAGAAGAATGTCACCAAGTATAGGGTAAACCACGTAATACAGATTATGTATAGGGTATGCCCCTAATACAGGTTATTCCAACAGAATAATAAAGAATGGAATAAAGAAGAAGATCACCAAGTATAGGGGATTCCGCGTATACAGGTTATTCCAATGAATAAATAAGGATGGAATAACATAAGGATTTCACCAAGTATAGGGTATCCGTATATATACAGTTATGTATAGGGTATACCACTTTTACAAAAGTTATTACAATGTAATAATAATGAATGGAATAACAGAGGTTCTCTTCATGAATACAAACGAATAATATCCCTTACGAATACAAATAATAATACCCTTACCGTAAAAAGACACTCGGATATCAAAGTAGTGAAGTACCGAATACTCTTCTTCTTTCTCTCTATAGATTTTCTCTATAGCTTCTCTCTATAATTTCTCTCTCAGAGAGTTTCAATGAATTAAATAAGAAAATAATGAAGGAATGAGCTTCATTTATAGGAAAATAGAATGCATAGTAATTAATCCATGAACGGTCCAGATTGATTTACTTTAATCGGACTACCATATTTAAAGCAAAATATTTTAAATAAAATATAATATATTCTATTTATATAAAAACATTTTACTATGCAAACACTATGCAACACTACGCAAAAAACACTATGCAACACTATGCATAATAAAATATAATATATTCTATTTATAGAATAACTTTAATAAAGTATTCATTTTATATAAAAAGATGTTTCGCTTTTATTACGTTAATAATACTAATAAAACAAAACGTCATTATCGCTATAATAATTCATATTATTAATCGTGATAATGGAATCAAACCGAAAGTGACTTCTTACATAAATATCAATAATCAATACCGTGTGCTACTATGCAACCACACGTATTACTGTACTTTTACTACCGAGTAGTTCAACAGTGTCAACGGTAAAACTTCCGTCGTTATTTCAATAAAATATTTTGTCGCTTTCAATCCGACAATAATTTACATTGTGGGGTCCACCAATGATTGAGCCGTTATACGAATATTCCCCGCTAAATCGAATATTCCCCACCAATCGAATATAATATAACCACTGCATAATTTGCAAAATTTATAAATACTACCCACAACTATAATATTATCTCAAATTCACACCATAATATTAAAAATTATTTCGACAAAATTTAAATCTTTATTGATAAAATCTGGGTCTCACAATACTCTCAAAATATCGAGAGAATTAGAGAAAACTTTCGGTTTAAATGTGATTTTCAATTCTAACCTAAAGACCCTATTTATAGGAAAATGCTTAGAACATCAAAATGTAAAATTGAATATAATATTAATATAATTATACAAATTTTCCTTAGCCCACCTTTTGGTCAAAACACCAGCCACACATGTTAAATGAGGTTCACAAACTCAC
This sequence comes from Panax quinquefolius, assembly GCA_020205615.1. Lineage (NCBI taxonomy): Eukaryota > Viridiplantae > Streptophyta > Magnoliopsida > Apiales > Araliaceae > Panax > Panax quinquefolius. The sequence goes on from CM035162.1 coordinate 21,844,239, forward strand.
CAAAAACGTTTTTCTCACAAAAATAATTTAAACTCCAAAAATCAATTCACACCGATATATCCAAAACTTCAATAATTCACAATAAATAGCTCTTTTATCGAAAATTCGAATCTCGCAATTTTTATAGGAAATTCAATTCTCTACAACTTTGCGAAAGAAAGTTTTCCAAATTCCAAATGTAAATTAACCGAAATCCATAAACCAAGCGATTTTACAAAAGTATAATCAAATTTCTATTAATAATTGTGTCCACCAACACACAAAACATGTGTTAAACATTTAATGCCACAAAATACTCTTCCTCCTCATATACTTATATATTCCACATTCATTGTAAATATATCACCATTAATATATTATTAAAATAATATATTTAAATGAATTATTTTATCGTAAAAAAGATAAAATATTAATTTTCAACAATTTTCATTTTAAAAATTTTCTCCATCTATATCCACATAAAATCGATATTTTCCTCATCATAAAAATCAATAATTAATTATTCATAAATAATATTACATAATCACAATATTAACAACCAAGCGGTTCCTCAGAAAGAGGGGCTTTCGAATAAGAATTTCTCCTTACTTTGCAGCGTAATTAGGTGACCAAACCTCTCCTTAGATGTAAACTTTCTAGGCATTGCCAATAATGTTATCCAATAATATTATTCGGATAATATGAATTATTGCTCGATAATGGAAAATATTGTGCCGTGGACAATTATCAAACAACAATAATATAAAATATCAACGTAGCAATTATCGAATCAATAAAATAAAATATTAAACAAAGAATTACTGTAACAATTATTGAGTAATGCCTTCTTACGAAAAAAAATTATCACGCTTCATGAATAGTACTTTCGTGAATAAGAACTCGTGAATAAGAACTCATGAATAAGAATCGTGAATAAGATCTCATGAATAAGAACTCGTGAATAAGTAACTTCGTGAATAGTAACTCATGAATAGTAATTAAAAAAAAATTGAATACTTTTATTTCATGAAATTCGGGGTCTTACAAAATATCTTGGTGATCTCACTACTAAAAAATTCGACTATCATGATTTAACTTTAGCGACTAGTGGACACGAAAACCGTAGAAAGAATAGTTTCTATAAATATTTCATTCACGGACCAACCGCTGGTATATGTCTCAATAGAGAGCCTATTCTGAGGGTCATATTTTGGCCGTCGATATAGAGCATTTTTTGGGCCTTTTAAGCGAGGGTCATGAGATGGTTGCACAAAACCCTCCCATTCCCCCCACCCCCAATTCATTTCAGTTCTGTATCGTGTTCTAGCTCAATCCTCTGACTCCCCATCTCAAAACCTAAATCCTCTAATCTCTCTCATCACCACTCTAAATTGCCAAAACCTAAATCTTCTTAGCCAAGAATCACACCCCAAGATGCTACCACTCTCAATCGAAGGTCAATCGAACCAAAGGCTTCTCTCAATCGAAGGTTCCTCCAATCAAAGCACAAATGTAAAGATGGCGATAGAGATCGAGAAGCGAAAACGAATTAATGAGGAAGTGAGTTGTTCAACAAAATTGTGAATAAATTTTGATCGTGTTCGGGTTTCATGAACTTTTGGGGTTTATTATATAGGGCTTTTTATTCAGTGTTGATTGATAGATATATAGTGGAAGTGTTGATGGTATTTTTCATTGGGTACACTTGAATTCTCTATCATTTGGGGGTACTCTCTGTTGATTATGTGTTGTTTGTGATGAAGGTTCGATTTTTCTTCAAGCTCTGATGATTTTTTTTATTGATTTTGGATTTCTATAGGTTTTTATGTAGGCAGGATCAGTGAATGTTTTCCATTTCAAGTTATTGAGTTGAAATTGTTGGGTTTTAATGAAATTGAAGGTATAATATCTAATTGGGAAGAAAATTAATTTTGGGTATAATAGATTGACATTAATTTTTAGATCTTTGAATTTTAAAGAAAATTTTGTGTCGTTGATTCTTCCACTTTATTTATAATTTGGGTTTGATATTTTCAAAATATTGTTAAATCTTACTGTTTTTATATGTGCCCTTTGCTTTTGTGCGATATATTCCGCTATATCAAATATAGCATAATAATAATGGTTCAAGTTTGAGGCAGCAAGAGACTTTATGGCTTTGTTGAAGCTCCTGAGCATAACGAGTCGGGTCGAAATATGAGGTTAAGAAATAGAGGTTAAGCGCAAGAAAAATGCTTTAACTTCACTGGAAGATGCTTTTTTTTGATGCACCCATCTTTGTTATTTGATGCTTTCAAATTGTTTTCTGATTGTAAAAAAGTTGTTGAAGCTGAAATATTTCTTAATTGTAAGCATTTTGATTTTTCCAATTGCCTTGGTTTCTTTGATTGCATTTGAGTTTTAGCTTTATAGGTTTTCCTCGTTTAAGCAATTTTCAAGACTTAAAATTATTGCAAAAACAATCGATGGCATATTGCAAGCAACTGATGGCATCAAGATTAAAATTGGTACTGCTTACTGCGTTACGAGGTAATCTGGAGTACTTCATATATCTCCCGGAGAAATTATAATTATTTGTAAATTGAAGACATTCTCAAATTATAATTATTTGTAAGGTTATGTTTTTCACAAAATGTCAATTAGGCAACTTTTTCTACAAAATTATTATTGTGTAATGGAAAATTAAAATATATATATTTTTATAAGTAAATGCAAGTGATATGTCATGTTGGCACTCCTCTCTTCCAGCATGAATAATATTTTGTGGATATCCAAAGTGGAGCTATGAAGAGATCATGCGAGTTATTTATGAAATAATGTGTATATATATATATATATATATATAATAATGAGATATATCTATGTAACAAATGATCTAATGATTATTATATTTATTATTTAAATAAATTTAATCCAGCTTCTTGATAATATCTTTTACATGCAGTTGTGGAGGCAAAAGTTCACCAATTAGACTTTTCACTTGAACGCATTTTTCTTTCATTAAAGGAAATAGTGGTATTGCTTTTTGTTTATTTGATATATGGATATCGATGAATTAATTAATGAAGCTATTCACTACATTCGACTTGGAAATGATTTATTTTAGTATGTACATTAAGTTTGTCATCTTATGTAAACGTCATTTACTATTTTAGGTCACAAAAGATGTATCCTTTATCCGGTGGATGGCTTACTATACGTGAAAGTAGCGCTGCGTGTGGTGCTTCCTCTCTTTGTGGGTTTGCAGATGTTGGTTTGGGCTACCATTGTTGTCACAGGTCTGCACTTCTATTTGTAGCTTTGTGGTCTTTGGTACCGTGTGTGTCTTGTCTAGTGTCGTGTTCTTTGGGCGAGTTTTCACATCACTTGGCTCATATAGTCTATGTTCTTTGCTTTCGGGTTCGGTTTTCTTTACCGATGCTGCGCTATTGGTCGCTATTTATTTATTTTGGGTTTCATATGAATGGGGTTTTTAACTTGGATGTTATATGTTGTCTTCTTTGTCTATCTTTGGCGGATGTCTTCTTATGCCATGTGTTATTTGTCTTTGGGGATGGGTTGTTTGAGCTATTGTGTGCAATGCTGCTAATCGTTCATGATTAATGTGTTACTTTAGCTGCCGGCTGTTGTGTCTTGATCTTCTTATGTGTTATGGATCGTGTGTTGATGCTCGCCGCCAGCTTTGTGTCTTATGGTGTTGTGTTCTTTCACTTCTTGCTATGTGTTGTGTTGTTGAGCTGATTTGGTAGGGTTGTGTCTTTGCGTGGGAGGGCATTTCTTTGCTTCTTTGTGTTTGTCTTTGCTTGTTTGGTTACGTGGGTTTTTTTCGCTAATGTGGACCTTAATAAATTATTCTTCTGCAAAGATTGTTGTGTTCCTACTGCTGCTGTGGACTTGTGCAGTTTTCTCTTAATTGCGTGTGGTTCTGCTCCTACTGCACTTGGTCTTGGATCATGTTGGGATGGGAGGTTGAGCTGTTATTCTTTTGGTAGTTGCATTTGTGATTTGCTAGGTAGCTCTCGAGAGTCTGCAACACCTTCAAAGAAGACACGTCGTGAAATCTACACCTACATAACCCGCACCAATTGTAATGTTGTAATGTTGTGAATGATTATAATGTTGTAAAATATCTCTTCTTATATTATAATGTTGTAATGTGAATGATTTTAAATGATGTATATAATATTTTGTATATTTTATTTTATATCAGTATTTGTTTTTGTTGAATAAATGTGCATTATTAATTAATTTTTTTAAATATAAAAAGGCTATAGCGATTTTATCATCGACCGTAGCTATAATATTCTATAAAACATAGGCTATAATGACGGTCGTGTGAGCGTGGCGATAACTTTCAAATGACCGATTGGTAAAGAGAAAATACACGATTTTGACATTTACTTTATAGCTAGGGTCGGTGATCGTCGCTTATAGGCCAAAAGACCGTCATATAGGCTTTACCGACGGGCTCTATAGCGACGGTCTTTTGTTTTATAGCGATGATTGGTCACCGTCGCTATAAAGCTGATTTTCTAGTAGTGGTTCTGCTTTATCCATGCTTCCGCCTTAAGTGGTTTTGGCTCTCCAATAAACTCCTGTGTTCCGAGCTCCTCGAATCTGTTTAATGGTGGACCGTCCGAGAGTTTCCAAGTGTTTCACCCTACATTTCGGACAGAGCCGCTCTCACTTTGATGTCATATGAATCGTATAAAGCCTCCGAACAATTCATCATTCATCATTTGGTCCAGATTGTTGTTTGCGTGAGGATTACGCCTTTACGATGCACATTATCCTCGATTATTGATATGTGGAGACTCAACGGTCTCTTGTGTCTTTATTGCTATTCTCAACATTCTCGGATGTCATTTTCAGATACTGCCACAAAACAAGGGTTAGTTGACATGTAACATATTATCTCTAAACTCTGACCAACCAATTTAAATACAAAATAAATTTAAGTAGGTCATACTAAGCGAAGGAATTCCCGATCTCTCCTCCTAGTTCTAGTCTCACATCTTAGCCAGGGATCATATCCCTAAGCTTTGATACCAACTGTGACGCCCCCAAAATTAGGTATACATCACCCATCTTAAGTCGCCAGATACATGGTATAGAATTCAAATACAACTTAATAATACAATCATATGTATAATACGACAAAAAACATAAACGCATGAGTTTGAATACAAATATTGTCTACTAGAGAGTATACAAACTCAAAAGGAGTCCTCATTACAATTATTATCACACTATTTCACGTAATAAAGTGAGGACTACTAATGCACCATCTAGGACCATCACTCCGCTCCCCACTGTTCCAAATTATATTCTCATTTTCTCAAGAAAAAAGCAGAAAAGAAAGGTGAACTCAACTAGCCCAAGAAGAAATATTATGACTAAGATAATGTAGAATAAATTATCATTAGCCTTAAACAATGTTAAACCGATACAATATAGCAAACATCAAGTTTAATCATAATAAACAAGCAATCCATTAAAAGAGTCAAGTAGAGAATAAAATCTACTATCTTTTATGATTTAAAAGGTTTTTTCATCACTTTTATCATTGGGGACTCACTTAATAAATAATCCACATCATCGAATCACCCCTGCACTACGTACCAAGGATATTCTTTAGTATCAACGTGACGCCCCCAAAATAGGTATACATCACCCATTCCGAGTTGTCAATATACGTACGTGCGAAACAACTACAACTTTATTATTACAATAGTAAACCGTGAGTTTAAATACAAATATTATCTTCTGTATAATATCTATACTCAAATAAATCCTCATCACATTTATTGATACATTATTTTACAAAAATGGTGAGGACTACTAAACGACTCTCTCTGAACCTTCATTCCATACCCCACTAAATTTCGCTATATTCTCGCCTCCCCGAGAAAATGGAACAAAAGGAAAAGGGTGAGCTCAACTAGCTCAAGAAAGAATATTATGACTAAGATAATATACAACAAATTACCATTAGTCTTCAACAGGAAAAAATCTAATAGAATACAATAGACAACAAATTTTAAATCAATATTCATAATCTTAAATAATAATTCATTAGAAGAGTTAAGTAGAGAATGCAAACTACTATCTTCTATGTATGAATTTAAAAGTTCATCGCTCATCTTTTATCCCCTCGTAACATCAATCAATATACATCCGAATCAAATATTCATCTTTGCACTACAAAAGCCAAAGATATTCATCACCGGTCATGTTCATCTAAACACTGTTTCATCTTTGCACTTTTCTGACCAAAGATATTCTTCGAAATCATTCATCTTTGACTACACGCCAAATATATTCAATAATATCATCATTTAAGACCGAGGATGATGAAAATATTTTTAAAGAAACGAATCCAAAGAAACAAAATGACAAGGATTAAGGATTAAGGATTCAGTATTTGTTTTTATCCATGTTCAAAATACCTCAAAATGATCATAGTGGTGTAAAATTCAAGAATGATCAAAACATGGATACAATCAAAGCTAGTATCCGAATAGATATTTTGACAAAAAGAAGAAATTTTATTTTTCTATTGAATAGTCAGATATCGTGAATAATGTCGATATCGTGAATAGTCAGATATCGTGAATAGTAATCTCACACACAAAAGATAGAAATTTCACAAAAAAACATCTTCACGCTTTATGAATAAGACTTTGAATAAGTAACTCGTGAATAAGAACTCGTGAATAAGAATCTCATGAATAAGTAACCCCCACATGAAAAAAGTTCCAAATTTGATAAAAAGTTCCAACCAATATTTCAAAGATAATGATATTGAAGAAATAATATCATTTGAGAAGAAAATAACATCCCTTACCTCGAAAGATCGAGATTTCTAAAATTTGAACACCTGATATAAAGCATGACTTGACTTCAGACCAGATAAAGAATACTCAAAGTATACTCAAAATACTCACAAGAATACGCCGATAATATAGAGAGAAAAACTTCAGCTTCAAAGTGTGATTTTCAATTCTAACCTAAGACTCTATTTATAGAAAATCGCTAGAAACAAAAAAAGCAGAAAATTTAATAAATTAATAATATTATTTTTCAAATTTCCTACGCCCACTAATTTGGTCCAAGACATCAGCCACCATGTGACAAAACATTAAAAACGTTTTTCTTAATTTAAATAATTAAAACTTCCAAAAATCAATTATTTTGAGCTTGAACTTCAATAATTCACAATAAATAGCCCTTTTATTAAAAAATTCAATCTCGAGACTTTTTATAGAAATTCAATTCTCTACAACTTTGCGGTAAGAAAATTTTTCCAAATTCCAAGCGAGAAATTGATCAAATCCACAAATGAAGCGATTTTACACGCTATAATCAAATTTCAATAATAAATGGGGTCCAATTTATATGTTTAACATGTTTTAAACATTTATCGCAACAAAATACTCTCCTCCTCAGATAATTCATATATCCCACATTCGTTGTAAAAATATCACCATTATTATATTATTAAAATATAATAATATATTTAAATGAATTATTTTATCGTAAAAAGATAAAATTTCAATTTTCAACAATTGTCACAATAAAATTTTCTCCATCTATATCCACATAAAATCAATATTTTTTCTCATCATATGAATCAATAATTAATTATTCACAAATAATATTACGTAATCACAATATCGACAACCGCGCAGCTTCCCGTTGAAAGAGGGCTTTTCGATAAGAATTTCTTCTTCTTGCACAATTGATTAGGTGACCAAACATCTCCTGTATGTAACTTTCTGACATCGCCAATAATGTTATCTAATAATATTACTCGGATAATATGAATTATCGCTTCGATAATGAAAAATCTTGTGTAATGACAATTATTGAAACAACAATGAATATAAAATATCAACGCAAAGAATTATTAACTCAATAAAATAATCGAATAAAGAATTATCAGAATTCATTATCGAAGAGTAGTGCTTTCTTACATAAGAATCAATAATTGGTGCGATACCGCGTGTCATCTTGTGTTTTAACCACCGAAGATTTTAACAAAGATAATCTGAATAACCACGCTGTAGTTATTTTTAAACAACTTATATTTGTGCTTTCTTCATCCAATCGCTTCAAGTTATGTACCACAAAAGATCGCTACCACGTGCATTTAATACCAACAAAACCGAAAGACTTATCACGTAATAATCAATAATTAATACCGCGCGCTTGTCTACGCAATGCATGCCAGATATCAGCATCTTTTTAACACCGGTGTTTCAACAGCTTAACGGTAAAACTTCCGCCGTTATTTTCATAAAAAGTATTTTTGTCGCTTTCGACAATAATTCCGCTAATGTACTCCACTAATGATTGTGTTCGTTATCATTTAATATTCCCCACCAATCGAATATTATATAACAACTTTACGTCTTTCTAAAAATTTATAAATATTACCCACAACTATAACATTATATTAATTTCACTCCATAATATTTATAGAAGATTCATCTTTATTCAAAAAGTTGGGGTTTTATAATTATTAAAACAAAATATTGAACCTTATTATGGTATGATTTGTTTTGAATTTTACTGTAATTCAGAGTTTTTTATATATGGTATTAAAATTATATTCTTGAAAACTCGAATCAGATTATCTGATCAATTTTGCTAGAGGCGGGGATACAAAGGCGGACCGATAAGCTGCTAGTACTGGAGTATTGGTTTTATCTCACAATAACTATAGAAATTTATGGGCCTTAGTGGTTATATGTTTGACTTTAGACTTGACTTGTGAGTCTCTTGTAAGTTAAGATGATATAAGAAGATATTATTTAAATAACGAATTGATTTACAGTAATATTATTTAAATAATTTATAATTGTATAATATAGATTAATTTCATATCAATTTTAATTTAAATTGTCTTCAAAATATTAATCCTATTTTTTTTAGAATGGAGTACATCACACTAACAATAATATTTTCTCATTTATCTGAAAATAATAGATTTTCGAATTTTGAATCTAGATTTGAAACTAGATGATCAGATGTCAAAATTTGTTGACATGGTTACCAAATAAAACAAAAACTTTTGAATTTTGTAACACGTGTTCACATCCAGTATAGTAGTCTAGTACAGATCAGAGCCTTACAAAGCTGACACGTTTGGGGTGGGTCCTACTAGTGAATAGTTGTTTTTAAAAAAAAATTGTTGCTTTTGTTTTGGACAAAATGGTTGATAATTCATATGGCCCCACTGAAATATTATTTTATGCATTTAAAAATTATATTTCAGTCGATCACACCCCTTATTCAGTGTCCATCCCTTAAATTCGGTGCTTAGCATATGCCCTAAACTCAGATGTTAAGAAAACCCATAATATTAGGGCACATGCTAAGTATAAAATTAAAGATATGAACACTAAATTCAAGGGATAAGCCCAATTAACATATAATTTTTAAATACATAAAATAATATTTCAGTAAAGTTATATACATTTAAAAATTAGAGGTATAATTTCACTCTAAAATCAAATAACATATTAAATTTTAAATTAATATTAATTTATTTAATTTTAATTGATATAGTTATTATAATTATATAATATATAATAAAATTTATTAATTATAAATTTATATTATTTTAAATTTTTATAAGTTATACCAATTTTTAAATTTAATGTCATTGGATTTCAAAAGTCAAATTACATTTTAATTTTAAAATTGAGAGAATATTAAGTACTCTGTCATCAGTATTTATTATTTGACATAAATTTATCAATATATATATATATATATAACAAATTAACAAATCATTATTGAAATAATTTAAAATAAAAATTCAAACTTTAGATCAAATTGAAGCACCATTGATTGATTACCGACAGTAAAACTTTATTTTCAAAAAGGTTATGGACTCTAGTCAAGATTTAGTGACACCTACCGTCACCTATATACTCTAAAAGGGTACTTTGGTAACAAAAAGTATTCCCTTAAAAAACTTGTACTGAATAATGAAATTGGTGGAGGCGGAGAGGCACCCCATCTTTTCTCCTCTAGTCCTCCTCTCGGGCCTTGGCTCTCTCTTTCTTGAACCGTTAAACCCCACCACTCCTCTCTCTCCATATACAGTACAATACACAAAAATCTTTGATTTAAATCTCACCCTGTATTTTGTATTCTTCTTCTTTAGCTCTTTTGCAAGATTAGCCTTCTAGTGCTTTCAATCCCCTGCAAAAATATACTTATTTGAGCAAGATTAATGCTTTTGTGGTGCTCCAGTGCCTCTGAAAATATACCCAATTAAAGCATTTTCCCCCAAAATGGCAATGTTATGTTACAAGCCACTTGTATTACCTCTCTTAACCACCTTTCTCTTTTTCTCATTCTCGTACGGAGATTCCCATTTTCCCAACTTTCAAACTCTACCCAGTTCAGGTACTAACTTTCTCTTACAACCCTTTTGTTTTCTTGTTGGATTTAGATTTTGGGTGCAAAATTTTGAAACTTTTTGTTTTGGGATTTGATTTTCAGGGAAGTTCAAAATGGGCTTAGAAGATTGCTTGATGAAGGACAAAGTGATGAAACTCCTGTGAATTCATCAAATCTTATTTTGGCTTCAAAGAGAACATATAGAAGAGATCCTCTTAATGATTTCAAAAGATATACAGGAGGGTGGAACATTAGTGAGCGCCATTACTGGGCTGTAAGTTCCTCTTTTATTAATTTATTTTAGTTTTTGCTATAAAATATAGGAACTATATATATTAAAAAAAGTCAATTTAGTTTGTTAGTAGTATTTCTCAGATCCATATCTGTATAAGTCTTTGGTTCATACCTCATATAATTCCTAATAATGCACTTTTCTCATTTTTTCTATTATTGAGATTGAGCTCATAACATGGGAGATGTGTTTTTTGAATTATTTTAATTTGGCTGATTCTTTTAAATATCGCTGTTTGGAGAAACTGTCTCATACGTGCCCTAAGCTGAAATATTTTTCCAGGAAAATGATATGATGCATTTTTATGGATATAAATTTGTATGTCACATTGATCTTTATTTAAATAAATTATGTTTTGGTTTCTTACCTGTATATGCCATTTGGATTACAATAAGACCCTTCACTGTGGGCCTGGATCACTATAGAGTAATCAACCACATGTTTGTTTAATGGTATGGTATAGGCAAGCAGTGGGAGATGTTCTGGGGAAATTGGCCAAGGGTGATATCTCAGTTAATGAGCCCATTTTTTCAGCCTTTTATTATTGCTTTTATAATCAATCATTGATCTCAGGCTGTTGAATCAGCATTTTGGACCAAATTTAAGTGATTTGAGCCAAAACTAGGGGTCGTTTTTTTTTAATTGTGTCAAAGTAATTTCACTGAGCTCATACTAGACCTTTCTACCCCATGATATTATTTTAATACGAGCTTCTCGCTATTATTCAAGTAATAAATTATAACCAATTATAACTTCATCAGAAATCACACTTAAACAATTAAAAGCAATTATATTAAGCTGACAAGCTCAATGTAGTAGAGGTACTTTTGAATTTTTGTAAAATATGCTGGGTCAATCACTTTTGGTGTCAAGATGTTGTTAATCCATCTTAGCTGATAATATGGAAAGGCTAGTGTTAAAGATATGATTAATAACTTCTTGGATATATGTGGTGAAAACTTTATGTACAGTGTACATATCTTTGATATGCAAATATTATATTTTTCTATCTTTAAAACAAACTTTTCAAAATCAAAGCATAATCCTGCTGGAGTTTCAAATTTCTTATTGACAATGATTATAGCTGCATCTCAATAATCAAGTTACAGTTGATATGCTTATATTCTTTTTTAATTTCACATCTCATTTTATTTGGGTAACCAAGTAAAAAGATTTATATGATTTTGATTTTGGTTGATTTTGACAGTTTGACTTCCTTCTACTTTGAGATGTGTCTGGTGGCAATTAATTGAATGAGAACCATATAACAGTCAGTGCTACTACTCGGATGAAAAGAACAGGCTTATCATGTCCATAATAAGATCTGTTCTATTTAGTACTTACCGATGTGTACACAGCTAACACCATAGGTCAAATATATATATATATATATATATAGGAATTCAAATATTACATTAGGAGTTTTTTTAAATATTTTTTTAATATCTTATGGTATTCTGAATATGAGTTACAGGTCAGCTACTTTTTATTATTATGAGACTAATCAATATAAAGACAATATGTCATGATTAAATCCTATTGATAAAAGTTGGTCAATTGCGTTTTTAATTTATATTATGAATTGACAGTGTTCTAAAAATCTCCGCCTAGGTCCGCCTAGGCCCCCCCTTGGCGCCCCGCCTAGGTGCTAGGCCCCTCCTTGGCGTCTCGCTTAGGTGTTAGGCTCCCCTGACACCTCACCTAGGCCCAAGGCGGCAAAAAAATCCCTCTAAGAAATTAGGCGGGGTCTAGGCGGAGAGTTTTTTTATTTTATTTAAATAACTACCCAAACCAGATCTTGATATATTTATTTTTCTAATGATTTACCATATTCATAATACAGATTGTAGCATATCAAATCACAACAAGAAGTGAACAATATCAAGTCAAAATGAATAATTTTATTATAGTTGTAATTTTTTGAACTTGTACCAACTTTAAATTATATAAATGATGATACATTTGTAATATTTAATTTAATTCAATATAACTCTTAAATTTATGTTTAGTTTCTTAAGTTTTAATATTGAATTAAATTCTTGAAATTTTAAATTTTATTACTCCCTCTGTCCCATGATAAAAGTCTTTATTACTATTTTGGGTAGTCCCATGTTAAATGTCCACTTTCCTTTAATAACCAAATTTTTATATTTTTTTCCTATTATGCCCGTATCATTAAATATCTCATATTTTTCATATTCTAATTCTCTCTCCATATTTAATAAGTATGGAGAGAGAATATTTTGAATTGAATAGTTAGAAAGTCACTCTCTCACCTACATTGAAAATAATTAATGACATTATTATGGGCAATTTTGTCATTTCATTTTTATTCTTAATATGCGTAAAAAATCCACCAGAACTTTTATCCTGGGACGGAGGGAGTATTTAATAGCAATCTTGTTTATGAATAAAACTAATACGTTAAAAATATGTTTGAACTTTGAACAATTGCATGCTTGTGTTTGAACTTTGACATTAACAATATGGATATGTGTTTGAACTTCAAGCAAATGCCTTTATTATCTTTATTATAGGTTGTTTTGCTTTATATTATTGTTTTGTTTGAATAAATGTTAGATAAAATATTAAAATTAGCTTAAAATAAAAAATTCCGCCTAGGCCCCGCCTAGGCCTCCTAGGCACTAGGCCCCCTCCGGTCGCCCGCCTCCCGCCTAGCGCCTTTTAGAATATTGTGAATTGAAGTGTCTCAGATAGACTTCACTAGAACGTTGCCGGAGCCGTTGGGGCGTCTCTGAATCGTAGTTCGAGTACCTGTAAAACAAATGGAAATCTGATCTGGAGGGGTTGGTCTTCGGGAAAGAGATTCCGATGCCCAAGTCAGTCACTAGTTTGAGAGAACTAGTGCTGAATAATATATAACTGAATGTATGAATTATGTTGTGAGTAGCTCAGTTATTTACCCCTTATTTCTAGTCATAAAGTCCCAAATCTAATTGATTAGGGTTTTGGATTATACTTATCACTACTAATAATTATCTTCAATAATTATATAATGATAAATATAATAATTATCTACATATATACTTATCTTATATTTACCTTTTTTAGTATCCCATGTGTCTCACTCTTATTTGTGACTTATTTTTACTATATCATTTGCCCCCCACTTTTCAAGCGATTAATTGGTATGAAAGTGAATTTTATTTCCTGACATTCGTGATCATTATTGTACCTTCTTTCTGAATATTCCCTGTCTTCATGACTTGTTTCTCGTTCTAGAATTAAAGACTCAATTCAATAGTAGTTTTTGGGTCTTTGTGCCTTTGTGGCTTAATACAAGGCCTTTTTGAATTGATTAGCCTGGGTGACTTATGCTAGTTTATTTTGGCTCGTATTTGAGCATTCAAGCTTATTAAGCAGTTGAACGGTTTGTATCATCGTAGTTTTTTAAGATACTCTCAAGCTCATGTGTGGTGTCTATCCATATCAGATGTATGGACTAAAATACCTTCACTGTTAATATCAACTCTTTTCAGCTCATAGTAGGGTCTCGTTACTTATATTTCAACTTTAACCCTTATTAAAATGGGCTAAACATTTAAATAAAATATAATTGACATACTTTTTTATTTTATTATATTTATACTTTTATTTATTTAAACATCCCAAACTATTTTAGAAATTAAAAGGACTTGAATATAATTTTTTGTTAATTTTAAAATATTAAAATCTTTTTTTTGAATAACTATGGAACTTAATTAAAAGTTTGAGGAACTAACTTGAAGTTTATCATGTTGGCTCCGAGGCTAGGGGTGTAAATGAGTCGAGCTAGTGGAGCTTTGGCATGTTCGAACTTGAGCTCGACTACAAACTAAACTAGTTGAGCTCGACTACAAACTAAACTAGTCGAGCCTTAACGAGTTCAAACCAGCCGCTGCGAGCTTTAAATGATCCTTTAATACAGGGTAAGAAACTAATCAGTGTTCGAAAAGTTGGCCTAGTCGGCCGACTAGTCGGCGACTAAGTTGGGGTCGGAGCCTCAACGATTCGACTAGGCCTGTGAGCTTTAAATGATCCTTTAATAAAGGGTAAGAAACTAATCAGTGTTCGAAAAGTCGGCCGACTAGTCGGCGACTAAGTCGGGGTTGGAGCTTCAACGATTCAACTAGGGTCTAGTCCTTTGATTTAATCGCTGACCGACTTAGTCGGGCTCCAGTCGACGACTAGTCGGGAAAGTCGCCCAGTCAGAGTAAATCAAAAAATCGGAACACGTCGGGGAAAATCGGAAGTGGGGAAAATCGGAAAAAATGGGAGCGGATGAGGTCCTTCTACCTAGTAGAAGAAGTGGTATAAATGTGCGAGAACTAGATGAAGACGAGTTTATGTCAGAAGATAATGACAACGAAGAGGAAGATGAGGATTATGAGTTTGAGTCCGATGGAGGGCAAGTCTTGGAGTGATATGGAGAAGAGGAGGAGGAGTGATTGACTATTGATTTTGTGCTACTTAGTTTCATTTGCTTAATTGGTTTTGAATTTAGAATGTCAAACTATTTGGTTTTACTTAGTTTTCATGTTTTTATTTGATGATTTGTGTTACTTATGTTATTCTACTTACTCATAACTTATGAATGAGGAAGGATAATATATATTTTAAAAAAATAATTGAAAATCCGACTAGACGATTAATCTCCGACTAATCCCCTAGTCTCTAGTCGGTAGCCAACCGACCTGAACCGACTTATAGAACACTGAGAAACTTCCTTACCATGGTAGGGATGGAAGGATATTTCAAGTCTCAAAGAATAAGATATTTCAAGTCCCAAACAATATGGGACTTTACTCCCTTACCAAAGAAATTTTAAAATCTACAAAATAAACTAACTAAAGCATGATTTAGTCATTACACAAGTAATGAACTTTCATGCCTTGGTTTGAAAAAGTAGCAATGAGATACGAGTTTGGACAAGAGAAACTAGTTGAGCAATATGGGACTTGGGATAAAGGAACAAAGCAACAAGGAGAACAAGCTACCTGGACTGCTGGAGCATAAAATTATTATTGAATTGAGTCTTTAATTCTGGAATAAGGAACAAGTCATGAAGGTGGAATATTTACCAAGGAGGTACAATGAAGGTGACAAAGGTTAGCAAATAAAATCCACTTTCCTACCGATTAGTCGCCTAAAAAATGGGTGGCAAATGATTTAATAAAAATAAGTTACCAATAAGAATGTGATACGTGACGTACCAAAAAAGAAGTAAATATGAGATAAATATCTATGTAGATAATTATTATATTTATCATAAGATAATTATTAAGTATAATCCAAAAATCCTAATCAATTGGGGTTAGAACTTTATGATTATAAATAACAGGTAGATAATTGAGGTATGTACAACATAATTCATACACTCAATTATATATTACTAGGCATCGGAGTCTCTTTCCCGAAGACCCACTTGTTACATGAGCGGTGACTCACGCCGGCTCCGTGACATGAAGTCTATCTGAGACGCACCTTGAATCTCTGCGGTTTAATTGTGCTCTATGAGAGGCCTATAAGCAAAAGGATAATCAATGATTTGTCGGGTCAGAATGTTCTCTCTAGAATATACAAATGTTCACATCTAACAAGTGGGTGTAATCTTAATCCACTCTGAAGCTTCTAATGACAGTTGTCCAGCATCTTAACTTAACTCTAATACACATAAGGAAATAAAAATCCTTACTTCTCAAAATATATTCGTGAAGCTTTCAGTTTTGAAACTTGAAAGCTATAGGAAACATAAATATTCAAAAAGAAATAAAAGCCAGATTGAACTGGAATAGAGCAGAGAATAGAAGACATGCAGTTTTACAATACAAGTTAAAAGATGGAATCTTTAAGTCAAACAAATTAATCCCTCTCACTAGATAATGATCAAATAACCTCCTTTGTTGTTGATCCAGAAATCTTCTGCTATTTACTAATTTTGATTTAGTACTCATGCTTGAGTGATTGCAAAGCTTTCAGTTTTATACTAAGTCTCTCTTCTGAATTATATGTTATTTTTAGGTAATAACACTTTAGACATGTTTAATTTATTTCTTTTTCCAGTAAAAGGATAATTTTCTTTGCCTACTTTTGTTTGTTATTTGTTTTATAACCCAACTCAACTACTCCTTTTATCCCAAACTTGTTTGGGTAGGATGCAAATGAATCCCATATGGCAGCTAAAAAGTTGTTATTAGTCTTTATTAATATAAGATTTTTCTTTATCTTGTTTCTGACCTCCAAATATTTTATGAATGCAGTCTGTGGGTTTCACTGCTGTTCCTTTATTTGTTATCGCGGCTATCTGGTTCCTGGGCTTTGGGCTGTGCTTATCTCTCATCTGTCTCTGCTATTTTTGTTGTCGAAGGGAGCCTTATGGATATTCCCGAATTGCTTATGCTCTCTCTCTTATTCTTCTCATACTCTTCACTATTGCTGCGATGTATATACCTCTCTCTCTCAAACACAGGCAGACACACACACACACACACGAACTTGTGCACACACCAATACACATACACATGCACAAAATTTTTGAAACAAGCTAATGCATAATCTTGCAATGTCAGCGTTGGATGTGTTCTGTTGTACGCTGGTCAAGAGAAGTTTCATGTTAGCACAACAAGAACGTTGGAATATGTTGTAAATACGGCAAATAGCACTGGGGAGAAACTTAGAGATGTGTCAGAATATCTTGCTGCCGCTAAGCAAATTGGAGTGGATCAAGTTTTCCTGCCTTCTAACGTCCAAACTGAAATTGATCAGATTGAAGCAAAGATTAACTCTTCTGCTAGCGTGCTTTCTGAACGAGCAGTGGATAATTCTGATAATATACATGATATTGTAGATTCAGTGTAATGAATGATTGTTTTCTAAACATTGTGGCTAACTACTGTAAACTCATCTTTTCTCCAAGAAACTGATATATTAATCTTCCTGCAGGAGATTGGCCCTCATCATAATTTCCGCTGTGATGCTTCTCTTGACATTTATTGGGTTTTGTAAGCCCTCTGATTCTGTGGATATTCGTTCTGTTTTTCATTTTCAATTATCTGTACACTAGAACTGTTTCTTGCTGATACTACATATTTACTTATTCCAATTTCTTGCTCCAGTGCTTTCGCTGTTTGGCAAGAAGACTCTCGTTTATATGTGAGTCGACAGTAATTATAGCATAAACTCAGTTTGCATTATTTTTCTTTTCTGAGCTTCCTTGTTGGAATGTTTTTTGTTCTAAAAATTCTTTTGTACCTATTTGTTGCAGTTTGGTTATAGTTGGATGGATACTTGTGACAGGAACATTCATCTTGTGTGGCATATTTCTTCTCCTCCACAAGTAAGTTCTTTTCTGGTAGTTCACATTAACTTTAGTTTTTATATATTATTTTTGTATTTCCTGTTCTTTCTGCAATATTACTATTAGCATTCCAATAAACATGTTCTTTATACATTCCATTGACTGTATTGAAACAGTTGAGCCAGATAAATGTGTGTGTGTGAGAGAGAGAGAGAGATGTGAACTGAATAGTCTGTAGCCCTTGCCTCCATATGCTGATGTCCTAGCCCCTTATGTTATCTAGGTGCTCCTTTTTGTGCCCTTTCCATTGGCAGCACTTGCTATGATCCTACTTTTCAACCAATGAGTATACTGAACCTGCGGGGTGCTGCATTGTAAGAGGCACCATAGATGTTCTTGGGAGTTTTGCATACGACTTTCCTTTATGCATATATTCCAACTCTGGTTTGAGTAGTTTTGAGTAACTACAATTATGGACTATGTTTGTCAAAGATTATCTTCAGCTGGTGCTCGAAATACAACTGGTGTCCCTGTCCCAGAGACGGAGCCATTAAGGGGCCTTTGGGGGGCTACCTTGGCTTTTTTTTTTCTTTCTGATCCTTTAATTTATTTTAATTTTTTCTTTAGCCCCCCAAGTTTTTTGGTAAAAACTAATAACATATAGAAGAAATTACTCAAAAATTATCTGATGGTAAATGTTGAGTGAGAAATTGATGAAAAATTCTCAATTGATAAAGAATTCTCTTTAAAATTCTCACAAATCTTTTAAGTTGCAAGGAAGGATGAAAAATTCTCACAAATCTTTTAAGTTGCAAGGAAGGATGAAAAATGTCAATGTTTAATATTTTATCATTACTTTTGTTAAATAAATTTTATGTTGTTAATTATTAGCAAAAAATATATTTATATTTTTTACTACTAAATTTATTTTATATTTGAGCATGTTACATTAAGTTCCCCCCACCCCGGCTGGAAAAAATTCCTGGCTTCGTCCCTGTGGTGGTATCCTACAGCATTATGTGTAAAGATTTAGGGGGTAGAGTTTTGTTGAAATGACATTTATGTACTGATTTTACTCTTTACCTTCATCCGATTTCATGTACAAGACGTACGTTATAAATCAAAATGGTGTTTTCAGCCAGTACTCTCTTTAGTTGCTTGTAGTGAAAGTATTTAGAGCCCTCTTATACGTATTTTCTTGTTTGTCTTTTTCACTCTTTCTCTTTAAGGATCTTGTGTGTATGTGTGTGTGTATATATTTGTCTCAACGAAGTCTAATGATTCTTTCTTTTACATTTAGTGTGACTGCAGACAGCTGTGTTGCAATGAACCAGTGGATTCAAAACCCAACTGCTCATACGGCATTAGATGATATATTGCCTTGTGTGGACAATGTCACTGCACAAGAGACCTTGTTGCGAAGCAAGGAAGTCACTTCTCAACTTGTTGATGTGGTTAATCAGGTCATCACCAACATCTCGAACATTAATTTCTCCCCTAACATTAAGCCGTTGTACTTCAATCAATCTGGTCCTTTAACTCCAATCCTTTGCAATCCATTCTATTCCGACTTTACGGATCGAGCTTGTGCTGCTGGTGAAGTGGACCTGAGCAATGCAACACAGGTATGGAAAAAAAAACTCGTAATTTTAGAACATAAAATGAGTAAATGTTCTGTAGTTATCATTTGATGGTTGGCTTCAGGAGAATATGTTGATTTATGCTAATTAATGTATTTTCCCCATTACAAGTTGGTTTTACCGTCTCAAACTATTAAGTAGAAGCATAGATCAGTTACAGGTGTGAAGGACCTCTCTTCTGCAAAGATTTTGCAATACTTTTGTGGAACGAAATTTGAAAAACTATTCCCTTTTGTAGCAGTTGTGTTTTAAAGGTATAGTAAAAGAGAATAAATTATAAGACTGCCTCTAAATCATTAGTTTACACAATCCAATAGCAGTATGTAGTTTTGGAGAAAATCAAAGGGTTTGGATTACATTAACAGATCCAGTTTGGTTGATTAAACAATGTTACCAATGGTAAATGATAATTACAGTCTATGGATACAATCCAAATCCATTGATTTTCTTCTAAATCACTTACATGGCATAATGCTATTGGATGGTTTCAAACAATGATTTTACAAGCAGAAACAAAAGCTTGTCTGGCTGCTAACATAGGTCTTTTTTTAGCTGTGTGACTGTGTCTACCAAGTGAAAACATAAGAATATTATTCGAGTTGATTTCAAACCACAATACTTTAGTGGGATAAAACCACAAAAAAAGAGGAAAAAAAGAAGAGAAAATTCAAACTATGCAATTATATGTTTCACTGATATTTCCTGTTTCCATTTACTTAATTAAAACAGAACATATCCTGTGTCTTTTTAGCAGTTCCCATCTTATTAATTCTCTTTTGTTTATGATGCAGGTGTGGAAGAACTATGTTTGTCAAGTTTCATCCAACGGTATTTGTGTCACAACTGGCCGTTTGACTCCAACATTCTACAGCCAGATGACTGCCGGTGTAAACCTGAGCTATGGATTGTATCATTACGGTCCATTCCTAGTCGATCTACAAGACTGCACCTTTGTCCGAGACACCTTCATCGACATTTATAGGGATTATTGTCCTGGTCTTCGCAAGTACAGTAAATGGGTCTATACTGGTTTGGTTATGGTATCTACTGCAGTTATGATGTCTTTAGTCTTCTGGGTTATATACGGGAGAGAGAGGCGGCATCGTGTTTATACGAAACAGCTCCTGGCTCACGAGTTCGAAGCCGACAAGAGTACTTGAAGAAAGTATTGGATTGCTGTGCAATTTGGTTCTTAGGATATTTGTATATTAGGAGAGCCTCCTTTTTCACTATCAAATGATGTTAATTTGTAGCTTAAGGAAATTTTTTAAGTATGTTTGGTATGGGATTGGATACAAATCTTACTGGGAAAAAGAGTTTTTCACAAGTAGAGAAACTGAGAAATAAAATATGGAATTTGGATTTCCTATAGAAAATAACACCCGACAACTTAAGTGTTTCGTATGTAAATAGTATGGAGAGAATAAAATTAAATTTTTATAAATTTTGATGAATTAAATTAGAAGATATAAAAGTTTAAAACTAAAAAATATAGTAAAACAATAATATATCTTCACTTATAACAGTAAAGAGAAAATAATTTTGTGATCCAGTTAGTGGCCTATGAGCTTCTTTGTTAGTTGTATTAATATAGCTAGAGTTGTGTTTCTATGGTTTTTAGTTTCCTTAAAGTATTATACAATTGTAACTCCACAATTGAATTTTGCATTAACACACACACACACACACACACACACACACATATATATATAGAGAGAGAGAGAGAGACTAATCTATAGTTAATAGTATAAAGATTAGATTATTAATACAATAGATTTCAGTTGTTCATCCGCGAATCAAAAAGTATAGAGGAACTCCTATCTACAATTTAATATGGGGAGCCTGCAATTTAGTTATGTGGATAAAAAAATTGTTCAAAATACCCCTTCTCAGTCAGCAAAACTAAATTGCACGACAGTGTTTTATTCATATCACCCGTCTGCTCTGCATAATTACACTGCAAATGTTGAGTATATTCTCAATTAAAATTCAAATGATGACTTTTTAAGGTAATCGTCTGTTCCGTTCCGCGTAACTAAACTGCAAACGCGACTAACTTCTAAACCAAATCCGTAGCTGTTCTTACTTATTTGTTTGTTTGCAGTTTGGTAATTTGGTTTTGTATACCGGAGAATTCTCTTTATTATTACAGAAATGATAAAACCTTCAATTTTCAGATTTTTTTTTTCCCAAAGCAGGAAGATGATTTTGTGCAATCAATTACTCCATAGAAACATATTCATTACCTCAAATTTTTCATTCCACTTAATTTTGTGGAAATCAGATTAAAAGCCGCAAGTGTGGAGTCAATAACTGGTTGCATTTTCTGTCATTAGTTTGGGAATCCTAGAGTATGAATGAAGGGGCAATCAAATATTTAAACTCCATTATTGAAATGTGTTAAAATCAGTGTACATATTATATATATATAGGGGTCCGTCTTTCCTGCGAATTAAAAATATACCGGCTATAGGGACAGTTTTTTCTGTCGCTATAACATAAAAAAGTCAATTTTTTATGATGTAGCGATAGAAAAAACTTCACTAGTTTGTTTTTAGTCCGCTCCATATAGTTCGCTTCAGAGTCTGATCATATATATATATATATTGTGAGTTTATGTGAATATAAGCCTTGTGATTTTTTTATTTCTTTCTTGACTATTTGCTTTGTTCTAATTTACACGTAAAAGTCTTGGTCCGTCCCAAGATAAAAATTCTGGTGGATTTTTTACGCATATTAAAAAGAGGAATATAATGACAAAATTGTCCATAATAATGTCATTAAATATGGAAAGAGAATTAGAATAACAAAAGTATGAGATATTTAATGCTACGGGCATAATAGGAAAAAATGTGTAAAAGTTTGGTTATTAAAAGAAAGTAGACATTTAACATGGGACTACCCAAAATAGTAATAAAGGAGTAATTGATATAGTAGTCCAATTTTATAATCCTATTCAAATCACAACCATAATTGGACAGAAATCTTTCGCGATATATAGTCGTGAAATGGACAATGAGAGTGTCAAACTACCAAAAGAAAATAGAGTGATTAACATAAATTTAATTTTAGTCAATTAATCAATACGATTAATAACATCGCAGTGGTAGAGATAATCTCTCCCGTGTTATCAAGATTGTATCGATTAATCGATTAACTTACCATGAAGTTAACTCCATGGTAACCAGATCTCAAAGAAAAAGAAATAAAAGAGAAAAGAAAACTAATATCTCCTTATCCAGCAAAAAAGTAAAAAAAAATATTCTTCTAAATAAATACTATATATTAAAATTTGATTCTTGATTTTTAATTGATGGATATTTCCTTTCTGTTCAAGAAATAAAATAAAATATCTAATTGATTTCTTCATTTTTGGGTAATGGGCCCCCACCCTTCATGGGAAAATAAGTCCATTTTGGTTGGACTTTGGATTAACTTATAAGCAAAGGTGACGTGAGGAAAGTATATAGTAGCTCACTTTTCACTTCTCTTGCAAGTTGGTTCTATATTCAATCCTTACCCTTAAACTCAACCTCCTACATCATTCATTATGTATTCTTCTTTGATATTTTATCCGATTGTTTTGGGAGTTGGGAGTGCCTTTTGGGGTTTGGATGAGGTTCATATCTCTTATAGTGTATGTTAGAGATATATTTAAAGTGGAAGATGATATACATATTCATAAATATTTGAGGAAATTGAAGTGCGATCAACGTAGAAGTGTATGCGACAACATAAAGTAGATTAAATTAAGGGGAGTATTATTTTTACATGTGTTTTTGATACTTTATATAGTTTTTTCTCACATGAATTGAAACTCACTGTATACTCATGTAAAGGAAGATCATGTGAAAATATCAAAAATATAATCAGTTTCCTAAATTAAATTCTTTCATATCTCATTTATACACATACGTCGCAATCATAGTTGATAGACTGCAAGCGGGTTCGAATTAAAAACGACCTGATTTTTTGATTTTGGTGGGCTAAAAAGTGAAAATTTCAAACCCTTTTTGATTGAAGTGAGTCGGTGGCCCACGGCTCAGTATTGATTTATGACCAAATTTTAAAACATTTTAGACCTAAATCCAAATGGGTTTCACCATCGCCAAATTTGGACCATCTCCAGAGTCGTCTTAAAAGCAGTCAGGGTTTTGATGGGCTAAAAAATGAAGCTCAATGCCCATTTTTTGACGAGTGAATCGGGCCGACTCACGAGCTTGGACCAATTTTACCAAGTCTAATAATTGACTAAATTTTTTTGCAACGTATAGCAGGACTTCATCTCTTTTATGGAACCTTAGCATTACTTTATGATCTCATGACAACTCTTGCTCATCTTTCGATTTATAGTTTTTATAAATTGTATCTCATGTATTGTACTCCCTCGGTTATAAAGTATAAAATAAATACTAACTTTCTAAATTTATTTGAAATATTTTTAAATTTGAAATTAATTAATTTTAAACAATATAATTACAAAATTGTAAACTATCTAATTAATAATAACACTACTATAAGATTTATGATTTTCAAAAATTGAATGAATTAAGTTGATTATGAATCTAAAGATATCTCAAATTAATTTTAAAAAATCAAACATTGATTTTATATCTTAAATACGAGGTAGTGTGAAGTTTAATCGATTCTTGATTCCGTTAATGCCCCTAAAACTTACGTAATTTCCATAAGTACCTGCTGCAAATAATTCTTTATTTCAGTTAAGTCTAACTAAAAGAAATTTGAATATTTAATTAGTGAAGAAAATAATATTATATTATTTTTTAAATTACAAAATTATATTATATTGAAATACTCCATATTATGTCCTTTTGATTTGATGAGAGAAATAATATATATATATATATATATATATATATATATATATATATAAAAAAAACTATCTAGTTTTCCAAAAGGCAAGATCAGACCAAACAATGAATTGAACATAATTAAAAAAAGCAAATGGAAATAAAAAAGTAGTAGCCGTTGGTAGTTGGCAATTTACAATTAATTGGTGGCCAAGAAGAAGACTTCTCAAACCACGTTTTTTCCCCACCACGTGGATATTAATTTTTATGGTTGCTAAATAATTTTTTTTATTTCAAGTGTTATTAATTATTATTTTTCTTAACTGAAAAAAAAACTCAAAATGATAGTTTTTGTGGTCTAATTTATCTTTGGATGTTTTGATCATCAAATGGGACAGCTATTCACAAATATTCCTTCATCATTGCGTTGCCCATTCTTGAGGTCAATCGGAGGATGTCTTATTTTTAATGCTTTGCTTTATTATGTGGAGTAAAATATAATTTATATATAATCTAGAGGACTAAATTGAAAATTTCAACAAAATATATCAATAAAAACTATCTTTAAAGTCCAAGGGCATTCTCGGAAAAGGCAAAACGCTTCACAAAAAGTGTTAACAGCTCGGTTCCTCTGGCTTTATATAATCAATAAGTCTTGGCATACAGTATTTTTGGACCTGGACCGGTCCAAGTTTTTTTGTTTTTTTTTGCAATCCTATTTTTTATATGTTTTTAATTTATACCTAAAAAAACTGTATTTTATAAAAATTTCAATTAGAATAAATACTATACATTTTTTGGGAGTCACAAGAAAAAAAACCCAAAAAATTGACCTGTCCAAAAAAATGTCTGTGTAGAACTACTCTTATATAATAAACCTATGTAGGAAATTAATATTTTCACAAGTAAAAATGATAGTTCCACAAGTTTCTTCTCACAATCATAAGAGAGATTTTGTGAAAATATCAAATTTTACTTGTGGACATATCAATTCTCCCAGATGTATGGGTGGATATCCAATAAATATTAACCAGGGAATTTTTAATCAACATTTGTAAATTAATATTATTCAAATAAGAATTCTGAATCATAAATTCTTTAATCGAGTTTAATTTGCATTGCATTCTAATATATCTAGGCCAACATTATAAATTAATTTAGGCAATTATAAATAATATAATAATTAAAAACATTAAATGTTATCATTGCAAATACTATAAACATAACTATCTCCATAAAAGATGCTTCGAGTAATATGGAAGAAGAAATGGTCATTTGCTTTTTCCATTACCATTTTCTCTTTTCCTACTTGCTAGGTCCACATGTCTCTTAATATTTATTGAGAAATTATTAGGTCACAAGTGAATTGTTATGTTAGTACCCACCAATATGACATGGATGGAAATAGCCTGTGTGGTTAATAAATTAAGGACAAATTTGGTATTACAAAAATATTACTAAATCAAATTTTCATTTCTCTCTCATTTTTGAGAAGAAACTTTTAGGAGAAAGTAATTCAAATTTTCCTTAACTTTTTTCTCTCTTATTAAAAAACTCCAAGACAGTCACTGTTCCATCATAAACAGTGAAAAATGTAAGATCCCAATTTTTTTATAAATAAAGATTTAATTTATATAATTATAATTTTGAATAATAAGATATTAATTTGATGTAATACTTTAGTTATGAGTGAAATATGTAAATTTTGCAAAGTAAGCATATATGCGTGAGGGGCGGCAGGCGGCGGCGGACGTGGGAGGCATCGCTTTCCATCTTCTCTTTCTTTCTTTCTCGTCTTACAGCGAGACGATCCATGAAATGAAGGTTTTAAAACGATCAATGATCTTTTCTGACCGCGCATGATCGCAAATTTTAATTGACTTGATGATCTGGTTACTGAGAGATTTAGAACGATCAGCGACCGCTATATGTGACCGCACATTTGCGCCAAATTAGCGGCGATAAATTCAAATTAGCACACCGTTTAGCGACCACATGACGATCGCTAATATCAATAACAACTAGTTTTAATACTAGTTGCTAATAGCGGTCGCAAAAACTCTTGGTCGCTGATGGACCATTTTGTTATAGTGTATGGGGTCTATTTACTATTCATGTGAGAAAAAATTTATAAAATTATTATTTTTGTCTGTGAAAATATCAATTCTCTTTTTAAATCATATGTTGTGACCCAAAATCACTACAAAGCGGTTGACGCCTCACACTTTATTAATAATGATTATAATATTTTTAATTTACTATGTTTGAGTCACAAAAAACTTTTATGAATTAAATAAACTATTGTTAAATATTTATTCTTTTTTAACTTCATTTGTTGCATTTATAAGTTTCAAACACTCTATCCTACCATATTATCAAAGCAACTCTTCTTCTTCTTTTTTCTCTAATCAACAACCCTAACCTCTATTTTAGATATGTGGGAGGGCTCTTATTTTAAAGATACTCTCCCCTATATCTCTCTTATCTTGATCTAATAAATTATTCTCTATTCTTGTGAAGATTGTTTTTCTCTTTTGTGGGACTTGTTTTCTTCATGAGATCACTGGTTTCTTCATCTTTTATGAAGATATTTCATTATCATCTCTTGAGAGATTTTGTTTTCTCCATTTGGAAGATTTTTTTTGTTTGTGAAACTTTTTTTAGTGCAGAGAATAGATTATTCAGATTTGGATGTGACGTTTTCATTGTAACTTGTTTTTCAGTTGTCATGCTGAAGAACAGTTCAAATTTGCTTAGTCTACTATTATTTTGGAGATATTTCTGTATCTCAGGAGTTTATTTTGTATTTACTAGCACTGTTGTTACGATTGACCATTTCTCTTGATTGTTATTTTATTTAAAAGAATTACTCTTTAAGTTTATTTTTAGTAATTCTTGTATGTTTTGTAACATATTATAATTTTAATACTATATTTTAATTTTTTGGACAATTTCATAAACAAAACACTCCAAGCACAGACAAGCACATAATGTATGTTTACTTACACAATATTTGGTGCGTTTATAAATCCAAATATATTTAAAAAAATTATTCTATTAATAATAATTATTTTAAACACAACTTATTTAATTTAAAAGTATAACATTTAAAATTTAAATATAATTCACCAAAAATAATATAATTACATTTAAAAATCTAAATGTTATGGTAGGTAACAAAGTAACAAACTATACTACTATAGTAACTAAACAAACCCAGTGTAATTTTTATTCTCCCAATTTCCAAACACAATTTTTGAGATAGAATAAGGTCAAGCAATGGCATCATGTAATTATCCTATCCTAGGCCACTGACTGGCTTATAATACTACCCACCCAACCCAATTCATTTCCCCCATCCCATTTCCCCATAAACTTCCTTCAACGTGTCAGCCATACAAAAGCAGTTCCCCACAAACGGCTCCAGAATCCAGATCCGTCTTTTTGTGCAGGCCGCACCTTCTCAACCGTCGGATCAAATCCCCTAACCCTAACCTAACCCCGGTTAACTATAACCCCCACCGAACCTTATCCTCAGTTAGGTTAGCCGTTCAACTAACCCCAAACATCCTCTTATTCACCAATTGCCCACCCCTTTCTCCACCCTATAAATTAAGGCTTTCAGCTAAGCTAGGTTTGCCGAACTGAAGAGCCTAAGGGCCCATAGAAAAAAACAAAGTCCTAAAAATATTCACCTCTCTCTCTAGAAACAGAAATGTCGAAATCATCCAGAAGATCAAGCGGTCCGGTTCTACCAATCGGATCTAGTTTTCAACGGTCGGTGTCGCCGTCCGGAAGGTTCAGTTCGTCGTCGACAGCGGAAACGGCGTCGTCCTTTGCGTCTTCGACGAGTTCCAGCTTCTCGTCCACCGGTTACTATCAACGTTCAACTTCCCCGTCTCGTGTCAATCTCCATGGCAGATTTGCGCCGGCGACGTCGTCCGTACGATTCTCCATCGGCAGATCGAGCTCTCCCGGACGCTCGATGGCCGTTTCCCCGAGAGATCATGTGGTTCGCAAGCAGATCAACAATCCTCTGTCGAATATCCCTAAGAAGTCGTGTATGTGTTCGCCTACGACGCATCCTGGATCCTTCCGGTGCAGCCTACACAAGAATTTTAACAACTCGCACTCGATGACGTACTCGCCGAATCGTTTGAACGCTCGGAGATCGGCGATGACGAATTCGCTGGTTCGGATCGGGACCGTTGAAGGCGATTTGGTGAAACGAGCTTTGGCCGCTCTGATTCGACCTTCTTCGCATCAGCAGCGAAGGAGAGCCGGATTTCAGCCGAGGCCTAGTCGTTTATCTATCATGTCCAATGCCGAAGTGATTTGATAAATCAATCGGTTTACAGGTTTGATTATTTTCACCTAACGTTTTCTGTTTCAGATTATTCGAAGAAAGCGTTAAATTCCCTTCCTTCAGGCGAATTATCCTACTCCGGCGAGTTTTGGTTGCAATTTTTGTAATTGCTGCCTTCTGAACCCCTAGAAATTTTGAGACAGTAAAGATCAAATCTTTGTACATATGTTTGCAGCGAAATGATTGCAATTCAAGGACATTTTGACAATTTTTCATTTACTCAGAAACCAGTATCTAAAAACTAAACTAAGTTGAACAATTTGGTAAAAATTAACATAAAATTTGCCTTCACTCGAAAACAATTGTGGATGGGATTGGATTCGTTTTGGTTTGGTAAATTCCAAGTCACGATTCGTGTTAACTCGTCCTTTCCATTTGTGTTGGTGGCAGAATCCGTCCGTTACGTTAGCCGTGACCATCTGCGCCGTTATGTTTGAAGATTGCCGTGTACTTGTTCGTTGTGTGTATTGCCATATTTTCCGTTGCATTCCGTGGGAGGTACGTTTCGTTCATTTTCATTTTCTATTTATGGATTAATTTAAGTATAATTTTTCTTATTAGTTGTTACTATCAAAGGAGCTGTTGCAGGTATGGTGGTATGTCGACATGGATTTGAAATTCGGAATTCAAATTTTTATTAAATGAAGATTTGATTTGAAAAGAAGATTCCTCCTACTTCTTTGAAACAAACGTCCTTGACCTTGATGCAGGAAATTGGAAAGTAACAGTTACAGGACTTCTATTACTAAAACATGACAGCTCTTAGATTTTAACCGAGGGAAAAAATTATAAGAAATTGGAGGTGAACTGACAATGTACAAGTGAAAGTAATTATAGAGCACTAAAGTAAAAATAATATAAATAAATTTAAAGGACTATATTTGGATGTTTCCGAATGGGCCCTTTCTAATTAAGGGTATTTGGTAGATATATGCAGGATGACAGCTGGTTCCGGACCCGCGGATGGAGATATAGTTAACAAAATGGAAATTAATTACTCCTATTACAAATTTATATGGATAATAATAAATATTAATATATATGAATAAATGAGATGCGATTTATTTTAACATAATCTCCACGAAAAGTCGAGAACTAAGAGACTGAAACTACAACTAATGATGTGAATACAAAAAGAAAAACATACGAATTATGAAATAAAAAATTATTTCTAAAAAATAAATGAGGATAACATTTTGAATCTTGAATTTTTTAAAATTATAGATATAAGTATTACTCCCTCCCTCATTTTTACGCATATTAAAAATAAAAGATAAAATGATAAAATATAACAATTAATAATAAA
Source organism: Panax quinquefolius (assembly GCA_020205615.1). NCBI lineage: Eukaryota > Viridiplantae > Streptophyta > Magnoliopsida > Apiales > Araliaceae > Panax > Panax quinquefolius. The sequence goes on from CM035162.1 coordinate 21,874,346, forward strand.
AATATTATATTTAAATTATTATAAAAAATAAATTATTTAAAATTAATAATAATATTTAAATTGGTACTATCTGAAAATAAAATAAAGACTTTTATTTTTACATGGTGACACAACGGCTGTCATGCGTCTATTGTGGAGCTTGCGGTTATAGGATAGTCCGACAACTCATCAGATTTTTGTTGAATGACATTCTCACACTAGTGCAAAAAGTCAAAACCACCACAGCTAAAGAAGTAAATACTACTCGTGCCGTCTGTTTTGTTACCCTTATTATGTTGCGTAACGTGTTCAGAGGCGAATAAAGCATTGATGTAATGTATACAAGTCGTTTTAAGGTTGTACATAAATATTAAGGTAATGATTATATATCATTAATTATAATATTAATTATCTATATTATTCTTATATTGAAATAAGATATTATTATTTATTAGATAAAAAATAGTGAGAGAACTAAAATTACATTTAATACTTAAGATAATATTGAAAACTAATAGTCTATTTAATGCGATAAAATTGTACTGATATAAATATCTGTTTGATTAGTAATTACTCCCATTGCTCATTAATATAGGTTTTTTTTAGCGTTATGCATGTTAATTAAAGAAATGATTGAAAAACATTAACTATAATCGATTAATTGTCTATAATACCTTTTATCTCACTTATCTCATAAATATGAATCAAAAGATTAGATGGAGTAATAAAGGCGATTTAGAAAAATAAAGAATCAATTTATAGATAAACCACAAACGATAAATAATTAGGAATAAAAAAAAGCAGGTCTAAAACGACCTACATATATAGGAATGGAGAAGACTATTTTAGGTAATCCCATATTAAATGCCTATTTTTTTAATAACCAAACGTTTACTACATATTTTTTTCTATTATACCGTAGCGTTAAATATCTCATATTTTTTTGTGACGACAAAAATAGGTCCCATTCCATCCAACCCATTTTGAAGTCGCCAAATCGTGAGATGTAAACAACTACAACTTATTCTGAATACAATTGTCTGATTGTTAAATACAAAATCAACACATATAAATCAATGAGTTTAAATATAAATATTGTCTTCTGTATAATATCCACACTCAAATAAGTCGCCATTACAATTATTGATCACTATTTTACAAAAATAGTGAGGACTACTAAAATAACTGTCTTGAACCATTAATTCATTTTTTGGCATTGGTTTATATTCTCGCTACCGATCTAAAGAAAAAAAAGAAGAAAAAAAGAAAAAATGAAATTTCAATTGGCCGATTTAATAAAGTTAATTATGATTAAGATAATATAGAACAATTATCGTTAATCGCCAACGGGAAAAATCTAATAGAATCTGATAGAAATGGGTTTTAAATCAATCTTCGCAATGAAAATAATAATTCATTAGAAGAGTTAAGTAGAGAATGTGTAAGACCCTTAAATATTATAAATAAATAATGATTTTTTTATAAATATTATTTTTGAATATTATGGAATAAATTTGATATAATGTTATAGTTGTGGTAATATTTATAAATTTTCTGAAAGATGCACGAGTTATTATAAAATATTCGTTTGGTGGGGAATATTCTTTTGTTAGGGAATATTCAATCTACCAATCAATCGTTAGTGGACCACTAGTGTAATTATTATTGGATTGAAAAAAACAACAAAAATATTTTATAAAAATAACTACGCGGAGTGTTCTGAATTAAAAGCTGTTGAACTACCTTAAGTAAAAAAGACAAGATGTCTGGCGTAGTTGTATAGAAGACACGGATTGATTATCGATCTTTACGTGAGAAGTCACTCAATTTATCTTTCAATTATTCTTCTGATAATTGATCGTCATATTTCTTATATTATTGATTCAATTATTGTCACGATCATCCGTATAATATGTTATATTATTAATTGAGGCGATGAGTTTATAAATGATTAATAATTGTTGAAAGATTAAAATGTGTTGATTAAAAAATAAAATGATTTGTGGTAATATTTATTCAATCCTTAATGTATATAAAGAAGTCTGTTATGAGAGCGTTTGTGGTAAGTTTGATTATTTTATGGGTAATGCATATGTCATCATCTAAAAGTCTCTTCACCCGTCGATAATTACCTTCGTCGATAGTATTTACCTTCACGTCGATAGTAATTACCCTTGTGAATAGTAATTACCTTCGTCGATAGTAATTCACCTTTACCGACGTCAAACCACTGCTGCTTTCACATTACAAGCGATCAAACCACTTATCATTTCACATTACGAGCGTTGAACCACTTGTCGTTTCACATTCTGATGATCGAACCACTTTTCTTTTCACATCACCATCACAGGTCGTCAGCCCACTCGCTTTTCATACAGAGTAGGTCTTTAAAATTAGAAATCTTCTATAAATAGAGGCCTAATCTTTCATTATTTTTTTCACTGTAATTCATTCAAGCTTTAGTGAGAGAAAGTATAGAGAATAAGAGAGAAAGAAGAAGAGTATTTTATTCTTCACTCTGCGTGATTCAATCTCCTACCAAAAGTAAGGGGTGTTATTCTTTCTTATTCACGAAGAGAATCTGTTGTTATTCCATCGCTTATTATTCTGCTGGAATAACTCGTATCGTGCTTTACCTATACTTGGTGACGATTCTTTTATTATTACATTTGGAACATCCTCGCATGCATGTTTTTGTGCGGGATTCTGCCTAAAATCTTTATTATTATTTTGTTGGAACATCCTGCTGCGCAATGTTTTTTACGGACTCTGTTCCATCTTTATTATTCTGTTGGAACATCCTCGCATGCATGTGTTTTGGCGGACCGTTCTTAAAATTTATTATTCTGTTGAAATATCCTGTCTCATGTGTTTTTACACCGGATCTGGTTCCATCTTTATTATTACATTTGGAACATCCCATCATGGTTGTGAATTTCACCCGACCCGGATTCCGTTATTATTATTCTGCATTGGAATAACCTTTATACATCAAGATCGCATGCGTGGTGATTTCTTTTGTTATTCCATTCTTTATTATACCCAAATTAGTTAAAACTTTGACTTATACTCCAATGAAATTAGTAGAATATCCTCGATATTTGCGTTTCATCCAAAGATTCTTTTCATGGAAATATTCTTCCGATCATTATTGAATTTTCTTTCTACAAAACAAAAGATCATATTGACAATTTGGACGTTAATAATTCCTTGGATAAAATAATTATTGAACTTGTTTTATTGAATTCTTATATCATTGTCATCATCCCTCATGTTTATATTTTTTAAAGTCATCTCATGGCCATAGTGCATAGATGGACTTTGTATGATTATAATGAGAGAGGCTATTCGATTATAATCACCAGTAGTAATGTTAAAAATGATGTGGTAAAAATCCTCGATTAGTAGTAGATGCGTTGATGGATGATTGTTGGCGTGATCATGACCATTAATGAATACACTAACTATTCTCTGGCAGTAGTCGTGAATAATTATGGTCACGCGATCTTAAAAGAATATCCTTAAGCCCATAATATGCGGGGTGATTCGATGATGTGGATTATTTATTAAAATTTGAGCCTCAATAATATAACGATGATAAAAACCTTTTAAATCATAAAAGATAGTAGATTTTATTTTCTAGTTGACTCTTTTTAATGGATTGCTTGTTCACCGCAGCGATTAAACTTGATGTTTATTATATTTTATCGGTTTAACATTTTGTTGAAGGCTAATGATAATTTATTCTGCATTATCTTGGTCATAATATTTCTTCTTGGGCTAGTTGAGTTTTCACCCTTTCTTTCTTTCATTTCTCTTCTCTTGAAATGAGAATATATTTTATGAGGATGAGTCGGGAGCAGAGTAATGGTCCGAGGAGGATAGCATTAGTAGTCCTCACTATTCGTGAAATAGTGTGATAATAATTGTAATGAGGACTCCTTTTGAGTTTGTATAATATCTAGTAGATAATATTTGTATTTCAAACTCACGCTTTATGTCAGATTGCATACACGCGATTATATTAGTAAGTTGTATTTAAATTACATACCATATATCCTCACCCAAGATGGGTGATGTATACCTAATTTTAGAGGCGTCACAATGATTGGATCGTAGCTTGGGATATGATCCCAGGCTAAGATGTGAGAATAATAAGACTAGGAGGAGAGAGCAGGGGAATACCTTCGCTTAGTATGACCTACCCAAGTTTATGTCTTTATTTTATTGGTTGGCGAGAATATAGGATAATTTGTTACATGTCAATTAACCTTTTGTTTTGTGGCGATCCTGAAAATGACATCCGAGAATGTTGAGAATAAAGAATGAAATGTTGCGCGATCGTTGATTCACCACATATCAATAATCGGGATAATGTGCATCGGAAGGCGACAATCCTCATACAAAACAACAACACCGACCAAATGATGAATGATCAAATGTTCGGAGGCTTTATCTGATTTATCAACAAAGAAAGCGAGAGCCGACTCATGTCCAAAACGTAGGTGGAAACACGGAAAACTCTCGGGCGATCACCGCTAAACAATTCAAGAAATTTTACCAACGGAAGTTTTTAAGGAGAAGCAAAACCACTTCCTACGGAAGCATGGATAAAGCAGATTACCAAGATATTTGATGTCTTGGGATGCTCCAGAGGAGCAAAGGTTCCCTTTCACGCTTTTATGTTCATGCGGAGAGGCGATTCTTGGTGGGAATCCAGAAAAGCGTCTTTCAACTTCAACCGTCAGATCAAGATATCTTGGGAGAAGTTCCAGGGAGTCATTTCAACGACAAATACTTTCCCGAAAGTATTCATTGAACGACCCCAAAATAGGTCCATTCCATCCAACCCATTCTCGAGTCGCCAAATATCGTAGATGCGAAACACAACTACAACTTTATTACAACAATTGTCGTCAGAAAATACAACAACACATATCTTTGTGAGTTTGGATACAATATATAACAACTTGTGACGTTACTGATGACACCTTACATAAAGGTATATTCAAAAACCTGCTTTTAAATTAGAATCTTTGGGAAGTGCTCGAGAAACCTTCGTATACTTGGGAGACCACGCTTTTAGGTTATAGTAGATATCATATACTACCACAGAATTATCCTTGGTTGACCTAATAGACCCCAAAGAAAAAACAAGAAGATTACTATCATATTCTTCCCAATGGCGAGTCTTCTCTTGACATATCATTATCTCCACTTGTCTCTAATTTGGTATTATACTCCAAACAAACACCAAGATTATATAGGTAGTCTTTGTAAATATACTCAATGAAGTGGATGAAAGACAACCTTGTCTTATGATAACACGAGTTTGTATGTCATTAGACATCTTGTATGATAGTGACAAAACACCTTCCAAAGTTGGGTTCGCTTTCACCCTATTTAATTCACCAAAATAACTATTAAATGATGTATAAAATACAACACACTAAAGCCCTCAATAAAATTATTTTCATACTTTTTTAGGAGAACCTCAACAACTATAGACCACCGCTTCTATTCCTTGTTATCCCCGCCAACCCAAATGCCTACACTTTTATTACACGAAAGGAATTGTGAAACAAAAGGGTGAGCAGACAACTAGCTTCGATAAAGAATATTATGACTAAAGATAAATAAATTATCAATAGTCTTCATCAAGAATGAATCGAGATTTAGAACATATGGTAGATGATAAAACTTTTCAACCATAGTTGCGTGAACGAAGCAATCCATTAAAAAAGTCAAATAGACTATAAAGTCTATTGTCTTCTCCACGTTAAAAATCCACCAACAATGTTTTATCCTCAGTAACATCAATCAACAATTCGCCCACAATCAATCGCGTGTATAACTCATAATCGTAATTGTAGTTCTAAATTCCTTTCCTCATCCAAGACAAAGATAATTTTCATCACTTGTCTTTACCCAAACATCAAAGATCATGGTTATACCAAATCACGATTCCTCATTCATAATCATACTAATAAATTCATCTTTGCACTACGGCCAAAGATATTCATCAACAAAGACTACTGAAAGCAAAGATATTCAATGACGTCATCTTTGCATTACAAGCCAAAGATATTCATCAATAATTCATCTTTGCACTACAATGCTAAAGATATTCAACAACAGTCATCTTTGCATTCTGAGCAAAAGATATTCATCAATAATTCATCTTTGCACTACTGGCAAAAGATATTCAACATCGTCATCTTCAGATTACGAGCAAAAAGATATTCATCAATAATTCATCTTTGCACTACAAAGCAAAGATATTCAACATCGAGTCATCTTTGCATTCGAGCAAAAGATATTCATCAATAATTCATCTTTGCACTACAAAAGCAAAGATATTCAACAACAAGTCATCTTTGCACAACGAGCCAAAGATATTCATATATCAAAGAAATACATAATCATTTCGTGTTATATAACAATAATTATAACCATGTTGATCAATTCACCTTTTGCACTTAAGCTAAAAATATTCAATTGTAAATTCAATGGTCATGATCATACCAATCAACAATTCAACTTTTGCACTCTCTGGCCAAAGAGAACCTACGGTCACGATCATACCAATAATCTACCCATCTTTACACTCAAGTCAAAGAGAAATGTCATCATTAGGGTTATAAGAATGTTATATAAAATAATATAATCAAAACATAGTTTTAATTTCAAGAGTAAGATTCATAAATCAACGATAATTTGGTCGGAGAAGAAACCAATTTGTTGTGAATAGTACTTCGTATTCGTACATAATGCACCGTATAAGTCAATAAGTAACCTCGACACGAAAAGATAAAGTTTCATAATAAAATTCATATCCATATTTATAACACCTTAATCCAAATGTTATAAATCACTTAGAAATCTCATAATCTAATATTATTAATATTATAATAATATTTTAATCATTTCTTAAACTTATAAATAATTTAATCCAATTATTTACACTTTAATAATTAATGCATTTAATCATCTAAAATGCCAAACTCATAAGATTTCATCATCATTAACCAAAACCCTCATAAAAATCTGCATATATCTCATATATGATTCTCAAGCCAATAAATCATATTTTCCAATTTTCTTACTTCACATAACATATTTAATTCATTTACTCATAACTAGAACATTTTCATGAAAAATACCAAATCAGTTCTAAAAATATTTCTTTTCTGGGATTTAGTATAAAATAGTCCCATATTGAACATATATTTTTCTCGAAATTTTAAAAATTCATTTACTATTTTTTATATGGCTAAAACCACCTTAATATTTAAACATTTATCATAAATTGTACTTTTATCCAAAATTTCAAAATTTAGTAGTACAATCGATATTATATAGATGTACTCTCGATAAAATTTCATCAATTTTGGAGTTAACCGCAAGGAGTTATAAATAGTTACTTTTAAAATAGTCTTTTCTCATAAAATCCATAACTCCTAATCTATACATCCAAAAATACCTCAAAATAATCATAGTGGTGTAAAATTCAAGAATGATCAAAACATGGATACAATCAAAGCTAGTATCCGAATAGATATTTTAGAGGCGAAAAGAAAATTTTCATTTTTCTATGAATAGTGTCGATTCGTGAATAGTCTTGATATCGTGAATAGTCTAGTATCGTGAATAAAGAACTCAGACACCAAAAGATAGAAATTCCACAAAAAAACATCTTCACGCTTCATGAATAGTACTCGTGAATAGTAACTCGTGAATAAGAACTCATGAATAAGTAACCCCGACATGAAAAAATTCCAAATTTGATAAAAATTCCAACCAATATTTCAAAGATAATGATATTGAAGAAATAATATCATTTGAGAAGAAAATAACATCCCTTACCTCAAAGAATCAAGATTTGATTTGGAATAACGCCGAATCGAACTTGCACCGCCTAACAATACTCAAAGTATACTCAAAATACTCACAAGAATACGCTCGATAATATAGAGAGAGAAGAGAGAAACTTGTTTACGGTGTGATTTTCAATTCTAACTTAGCCTCTATTTATAGGAAAATGTTAGCCCCACCGAGCGAGACTTGACTTGCTACTTGATGGCTTTACTCGCTACTATTGCCACCCACCACATTTGAAATAAAATTCAGCACATTTTTCACCAACCATAAGTGGGGCCCACTCAATTCTAGAATTTTCCACCAAAATCAATTATAACCCTACTTTCCTAATCAAACACCTCTTAAAATTTATAACAAATCATTCGCTTCATTTTAACGGTTCAAAATTTGTAGACATATACTCAACTTATATATGTATAACATATCCAAAAATTACAACGATCCAACGGTTAGATTAAAAATTATAACTCACGCAATATATCGTAAAAATACTGATTTTATTTTTAATATCTCCATTCCGACAAAAAATACCGATAAAACACCTCAACATTAAATCCTTCAATTATAACCACATATAATAAATAAATCCATCATTTATATCCATATCAAATAAATATTTTCTTATCATATAAATCAATAATTAATTATTCCCAAATAATATTACGAATCACAATTATGACAACCAAAGCGGTTCCCAGGAAAGAGGGCTTTCAATAAGGATCTCTCCTTCTTGGCGCCGCAATTAGGTGACCAAACCTCTCCTTGTATGTAACTTTCTAGACATTGCCAATAATGTTATCTAATAATATTATTCAAATAATATGAATTATTGATTTGATAATGGGAAATCATCGCGATTGATAATTATCGAACAACAATAATATAAAATATCAACGCATCAATTATTGAATCAATAAAATAAAATATTGAATAATTCTTACCGTAACAATTATTGAGTAGTGGCCTTCTTACGTAAGAATCAATAATTCAAAAATACCGTGTAATACCGCCAGGTATTACCTTAATGCGATAACAGTATTACTTTATTTTACCAACCGTATTTCAACGAAGTTAATTGATAACGATTACGTCGTTATTTATAAAAACTTAATTTTGTCGTTTTCCTCATCCGACGCTTATTCATTATGGGGCCCACAAATAGTCAAGCTGTCGCATTTAAATATTCCCACGACGTAAAGAATATTCCACGACCAAACGAATATTCCCAAACAATAATGAATACTTTATACCCTCACGTATTTTGAAATTTTTTTTTTCATATATCACCCTTAACTTTAACTTTTATCAATTTAACCATTTTTCAAGAGAAAATTGAATACTTTTATTTCATAAAATTCGGGGTCTTACATTACGCCATACATGAAGGAGGTGGAGTTTATTAAGTTGAACAAAACAATATGATCGTGTCGCAATACGAGGCAAAATTTGCGAGTTATCACGGTTTCATATCCCCACTGGTGGATAATGAAGAAGAGAATGGCGCGAATGTTTTTAAGAGGTTTGAAGTTTAGGAGATACGCCAACATCTTATTTCTCATAAACCGTGTTTGTATTCGGATGTTGTAAATAGGGCTCGATTAGTGGAGCGCGATAATGAGTCAACGAACTAAAAGAAGAGCGGTAAGAAAATTATAATACCGGCGAGTAGTAGTCATCAAAGCGGTGACAACAAGCGTGGAGGGAATCAACAGGGCCAGATATGGTAACCACTTCTATGGTAATCGTACAAAACAATAAGAATGGACATTTCAAGAAAAGGAGATTCAACAATAATGGAAAGACGTCGGACCAAAGACCCGTTGTTAAGGAAGGAGAAAGACCACCTATCATATGCTTCAAATGCGAGGAGAGGGACACATCATCAAATCACACCATGCCATCCAAAGCATGTTATAATTGTGGAAGAGAAGGTCACTTAGCTCGATTTTGTCGTTCATCAAGACAAATTCAACTAGGATGGAGGCACCAAAGGTCATCCCGTAAAAGTCAAACCGTAGAGTCTGCAGGGAGGCGTTTGTTGTGACCTCCCAAAGAGCAAGGAATCCGAATGAGGTCATCACGGGTAAGCTTATCATAAACTCTAATGAAGTCTATACTTTATTTGATACCGGTTCTACCCATTCTTTTATTTCTCCTACTTTGCGCCATCGATTAAATTTGACTCGAGAGAAATTAGACTTTGACTTATCTCAGGAAACTCCGTTGGGAGAAACCTTCATTACATCCATCTGCTTATAAGTCTTGTTTGGTTCAAATCAAGTACCCTCACATTACTCGCTTCGATCTTATTTCATTAAAAATACTTGCATTTGACGTGATTCTAGGGATTGATTGGTTAACTACTTATCATGCAAAAATTGATTGTTTTCGTAAGGTTGTTAGCTTTCATATTCCTAATCAACCTATTATGCGAATTCAAACGACCAAACCATTAAAATCAATCACTACGTCATCTCAAGCCATAAAGCTTATTCATTTATTGAAAAACGGATGTCAAGCTTTCTTAGCTCATGTCACGATTTAAACAAAAATACGCCGGTTTTGAGCGATATTTCTATTGTTAATAAATTTCCGACGTATTCTCAAAGAACTTCCCCGTCTACCCCCGGAGCGTGAAATTGAATTTTGTATCGACCTTGAACCCTGAAAAACCTATTTCCAAAGCCCCATATCGAATGGCTCCTATTGAACTTCGTGAGTTAAAGACCCAACTGCAGGAATTGTTAGACATTGGCTTTATTCGTCCTATTACTTCTCCTTAGGTGCTCCCTGCTTCTATTCCCGAAGAAGAAAGATGGGAGTATCGACTTTGTATTGATTATCGAGAGTTGAATCATGTCATCATCAAAATAGGTATCCATTGCCACGTATTGATGACTTGTTTGACCATTCTTGAAGGAGCCAAATTCTTTTCAAAGATTGATCTTCGTTCCGGATATCACCAATTGAAGATTAGAATCACGACATTCTAAAGACGGCTTTGTAACTCCTATGACGGGCATTATGAATTCCTAGTCATGTCCTTTGGATTGACTAATGCTCCTCGCCGCCTTCATGGATATGATGAACCGAGTATTCAAGGAATATTTAGATCACTTTGTGGTTGTCTTTATTGATGACATCCTTATTTATTCCAAAAGTCGTGAAGATCATGAGCAACACTTGAGGTCGACACTCCAAAAGCTTCGTCGATATAAGCTTTATGCCAAGTTGAAGAAATGTGAGTTCGGCTCAAGAAGTAGCATTCCTTGGGCACGTGGTATCAAGTCATGGAATATCTGTTGACCCAAAGAAAGATTGAAGCTATTTAAAGTCGGGAACAACCTAAATCAATGACCAAGACGTAGCTTTCTCGGTTTAATTTGGTTATTATCTGAGATTCGTGGAAGGATTTTCTCGAATCGCTACTCCATCGACTCAAATTGACTTCGGAAAGATACAAAGTTCGGTTGGAGCGAAGAATGTGAGAGGAGTTTTCAAGAACTCAAGAGGAGACTTATTTCAAAGACTGCTCGACAATACCATCCGCCTCGAGGATTTGTCTTCTAAAGTGATGTTTCGGGCAAAGGGTTGGGATGTGTTCTCATGCAACATGGAAAAGTTATAGCCTATGCCTCGCGACAACTCAAAGAATATGAGAGGAATTACGTGAATAGTGCCATATACGTGAATAGTAACTCCGACACTAAAAGATAGAAATTTAACAAAAAATATCATCATGCTTCGTGAATATTACTCGTGAATAGTACTCGTGAATAGTAACTCCGACATGAAAAGTTTCAAATTTGATAAAAAGTTCCAACCAATATTTCGGCATAATGATATTGAAGAAATAATATCATTTACGAAGAAAATAACATCCCTTACCTCTAAAAAGAAACGTATTTTTTGGATCGAAATATCGGATATATAGCTAAAAAGGAACTTAACACCGTATAACAATACTCAAAGTACTAAAATACTCACAAAATACGCTCGATATTATAGAGAGAGAAAGAGAGAGAAAACTTTAGTTTCTGGTGTGATTTTTAATTCTAACCTAAGCACCCTATTTATAGGAAATTGCTTAGAACACCAAAATAAAAAATTGAATATTATAATAATATATTATAAAAAATTTCCTACTCCCACTAAGACTCCTGAAATCAGCATGTTTACAACACATGGGGGGCCAACCAAAACAATAAAAACGTTTTTCTTAATAAAAATAATTAAAACTTTCAAAAATCAATTATTTCGGAACTTTGGAACTTCAATAATTCATAATAAATAGCCCTTTATCAGAAAATTTGAATCTCGCGAATTTTTATAGGAAATTCAATTCTCTACAACTTTGCAGAAGAAAGTTTTCCAAATTCCAAAATGAAATTGACCAAATCCATAAACAGACGATTTTTACAAAAGCTATAATCAAATTTCAATCAGAAATGTGGTCCACCGACACACAAAACCATTTGTTAATCATTTAATGCAACAAAAATACTCTTCCTCCTCATATACTCATATATCCCACATTCATTATAAAAATATCACCATTATTGTAAGACCTAGAAATTTTTAAATATAAAGGAATTTCCTTTATTTATTATTTTGAAATAGTAAGGGTTGATTTGATTAATGTGGATAGTTAAGGGTTAAATACGCAAATATTTCAAAATAAGCAAGTGGTTATAAAATATTCATTATCGCTTGAAATATTCGTTTGGTCGTGGAATATTCATGACTGTTTGGGAATATTCGTATTTACGACGGTAATGCGACCATGTGTGGGCCCCATAACTTGAAAGCAATTGGATGAAAAAACGACAAATATAAGTTGTTTTTAAATAACTACCGTAGTTATTACTGGTATCATCTTGTTGGAATACCCGTGGTTAAAACACACTAATATCTGGCGTTGTTGAACAAGAAGATACCAGTATTGCACCAATTATTGATTCTTACGTAAGAAGGCACTTCTCAATAATGGTTACAATAATTACCGCTCAATATTTTATTGAGTTAATAATTGTTGCGTTGATATTTTATATTCATTGTTGTTTCAATAATTGTCATTACACAAGATTTTTCATTATCGAAGCAATAATTCATATTATCTCAATAATATTATTAGATAACATTATTGGCAATGTCTAGAAAGTTACGTCTAAGGAGAGGTTTGGTCACCTAATCAAGGCAAGTGAAGAAAAATTCTTATTGAAAGCACCTCTTTTCTTGAAACCGCTGCACGGTTGTCAATATTGTGATTCTGTAATATTATTTGTGAATAATTAATTATTGATTTATATGATGAGGAAAATATTGATTTTATGTGGATATAGATGGAGAAAATTTTAAAATGACAATTGTTGAAAATTAATATTTTATCTTTTTCCGATAAAATAATTCATTTAAATATATTATTTTAATAATATATTAACTTGATATTTTTTATAACGAATGTGGGATATATGAGTATACTGAGGAGGAAGAGTATTTTTGTTGCAATAAATGTTTAAAACATGTTAAACATGCTCGATGGGACCGCATTTATCGATCAAATTTGATTATAAACTTTAAAATCGCCTGCTTGTGGATTTCGGTCAATTTCTATTTGGAATTTGGAAAACTTTCTTCTGTAAAGTTGTAGAGAATTGAAATTCCTATAAAAACTCGCGAGATTCGAATTTTCTGATGAAAAGGCTATTTATTATGAATTATCAAGTTCAAGCTCAAAATAATTGATTTTTGGGAGTTTAAAATATTTTTGTAAGAAAAACGTTTTTTGTTGTAATTGAGTGGCTCACATGTGTTATAAATGATCTGAAATCAGATTTCTAAGGTGGGCTTGAATATTTTAAGAAATATTATTATTTTATTAAATTTTCTGCTTTTGTGTTCTAAAGATTTTCCTATAAATAGGTACTTAGGTTAGAATTGAAAATCACACCCGTAAATCAAGTTTTCTCTCTATATTATCGAGCGTATTCTTGTGAGTATTTTGAGTATACTTTGAGTATTGCTAGATGGTGCAAGTTCCTTCAAAGACTATACCCATATTCTAATAAGTATTGATCTTTCGAGGTAAGGGGATATTATTTTTTTTCAGAATGATATTATTTCTTCAATATCATTATATCAAATGTTGATCTGAAGTTTTATCAAATTTGGAACTTTTTCATATCGGGTTACTATTCATGAGTTACTATTCACGAGTTACTATTCACAAGTACTATTCATAGTAAGCGTGAAGATGTTTTTTGTGGAATTTCTATCTTTTGGTGTCTGAGTTACTATTCACGATACTAAGACTATTCACGATATAAAGCACTATATCACGATACGGCACTATTCACGTATACTTGCACTATTCAATTAGAAAAATAAAATTTCTTCTTTTCAGTCTAAAATATCTATTCGGATACTAGTTTTGATTGTATCCATGTTTTGATCATTCTTGAATTTTACACCACTATGATTATTTTTGAGGTATTGTTGGACATGGATAAAACCAAGTACGAATTCTTAATCCTTAATCCTTGTCATTTTGTTTCAATTGGATTCGCTTCTTTAAAAAATATTTTTTATCATCCTCGCCTTAAATGATGATATTATGGAATATCTTTGGCACAGAGTGCAAAGATGAATGATTTCTTAAGAATATCTTTGGCTCAGAGTGCAAAGATGAATGATTTTTGAAGAATATCTTTGGCCGTAGTGCAAAAGATGAACAGTGTTTAAATGAATATGACTAATCGATGAATATCTTTGGCCAGTAGTGCAAAGATGAATATTTGATTCCGATGTATATTGATTGATGTTACAGGATAAAAGATGAGCGATGAACTTTTAAATTCATACATAGAAGATAGTAGTTTGCATTCTCTACTTAACTCTTCTAATGAATTATTATTTCCGTTCATAATATTGATTTAAAATTTGTTGTCTATCAGATTCTATTATATTTTTCCTTGTTGAAGACTAACGATAATTTGTTGTATATTATCTTAGTCATAATATTCTTTACCGATCTAGTTGAGCTCACCCTTTTCCTTTTTGTTCCATTTTTCTCGTGAGGCGAGAATATAATGAGTACGCAGCCTGGGTATAGAATGAAGGTTTTAGAAAGGATTGTTTAGTAGTCCTCACCATTTTTGTAAAATAATGTATCAATAAATGTGATGAGGATTTATTTGAGTATAGATATTGTCTGTAGATAATATTTGTATTCAAACTCACAGCTTTTTTCTTGTTGTAATAATAAAGTTGTAGTTGTTTCTCGCACATGTATTGACAACTCGTAATAGGTGATGTATACCTATTTTGGGGCGCCACAGTTAGTATCGTAGCTTAGGATATGATCTCCATGGAGATCGGGGAATAGAACTAGGAGGGAGAGATTTAGAAATCCTTCGCTAGTGTGTCCTACCTAAGCTTATTTGTTAGTTAGTCAAGATATAGGGATATTATGTGATATATTGATTTCCTTAATTAACCCTTGTTTTATGACAAAGATTTTTGAGAATGTCGATCGAGAATATTAACAATGGAAATGAGACCGTGGAGATGCTCAGACTCACCAACGAGGAGAACGCAAACAGTCGGCAATGTTCCTCCCGTGAACAACACCATCGAAAGCGTATGATGAACGAGGGATGTTTAGAAGTTTTTGCGGCTCATGCAAAATCGCATTTGAGGAAACTCGTGTTCAAAATACAGGAGAGGAAATGATAGCAATTCACGGGTTGTCACAAATGAAGCAACAAAGAGTTGGGACCACGAATTTAAGGGAAAGCGGATCCGATCATGGCGGAAACATGGGTCAAACAAATTACCAAGATATTCGATGTCTTGGGATGCACGGAGGAATGTAAGGTTCCATTCGCCACCTTTATGTTCCGTGGTGAGGCGCGATCTCTTCGGTGGGAGTCATGAAGGCGTACCCATCCAAATACGCACTCAAAGATGTCTTGGGAGACATTTCGAAGCTATTTAATGACAAATAATTTCCCGAAAGTGTTCGGTCGTATGAAGGAAGTGGAGTTCATCGATTGGAACAAAACAACACGATTATGTCTCAAAGACGAGGCAAAGTTTGCGAGTTATCCAGTTTGCACCTCATTTGGTGGAGAATGAGGAACGATGACGCGGATGTTTCTTAGAGGTTTGAAACCCTGATACGCCAAGATCTCATTTCATAAATTTTCTCTTTATTCAGATGTTAGTGAATAGGCTCAATTATTAGAAATGAGATAACGAGTACGGTCAACCGAGGACCACAACCGTGGATCGTGATCGTAGATAATACCAATGAATAATGATAACTCTACGGAGAAAAGCAATGATTTGACAGAAATGGTAACCACTCTGGTGGTAATCATGGCCATGAAAATAGAAGAAGCGAGTCGGAGGAGATTTTAAAAGAGAGATTTAACAACGACCGTGTGAAGATGATGAAGTCTTAAGAAGAATCGGTTCTAAGGAGGAGAACGACCACCCATTATATATGCTACAAATGCGAAAAGAGGGACATATCAATCCAAACCGCCCACAACAGCTCAAGGTATGCTATAATTGTGGAAAGGAAGGACATATCGCTTCGAGATTAGACAAGAATGGCGAAACCTAGTTCAATGGGGATTTTTGACTCAAAAGATCGTCCCGTAAAAGTCAAAGTCAACGATTCCGGAAGAGCGTTTGTTGTGATCGGTCAAAATGCGAGGAACCCAAACGAGGTGATCACGGGTAAGCTATTTATAAATTCTTGCGAAGTTTATACCTTACTTGATACCGGGTATACCCATTCATTTATCTCTCTGCGTGTGCTCAACGCTTAAACTTGACTCGGAGAAATTAGACTTTGACCTATCTGTGGAAACTCTGCTTGAGAAACTTTCATCACATCCACTATTTATAAATCTTGTTTGATTCAAGTTGGCACCATCACCTTACTTGTTGACCTTATCTCTTTAAAGATACTTGCTTTTGATGTGATTTTAGGGATTGATTGGTTAACTACTCATCATGCCAAAATTGATTGTTTTCGTAAGGTTGTTAGTTTTCATATTCCTAACCAACCTGTTGTACGAATTCAAGCAACTAAACCATTAAAATCAATCACTATCATATCTAATCATAAAGCTATTCGCTTATTGAAAACGGATGTCAAGCTTTCTTAGCCCATGTTATGGATTTGAATAAAGACACGCCAAATTTGAATAATATTCTGTTGTTATTGACTTTCCGACGATTTCAAAGAACTTCCCTGGCCTACCCCGAACGTGAAGTTGAATTCTTTATTGATCTTGAACTGCACAAAGCCCATTTCTAAAACCCCATATCGAATGGCTCCTATCAACTTCAGGAGTTAAAGGTCCAACTACGTGAATTGTTGGACATTGGTTTCATTCGGCCCCAGTACATCTCCTCGGGGTGCTCCTGCTTTATTTGTAAAAAGAAGAAAGACGGGAGTATGCGACTTTGTATTGACTATCTGAATTGAACCATGTCACCATCAAGAATAGGTATCCTCTACCTCGTATTGATGACTTGTTTGACCAATTCTGAAGGGCACAATTCTTTTCAAAAATCGATCTTCGCTCGGATATCATCATTGAAGATTAGAATCGAGGATATTCCAAAGACGCCTTCGTAACTTCGGTATGGGCATTATGAATTCTTAGTCATGTCTTTCTGACTAACTAATGCTCCTCATGGCTTTCATGGATATGATGAACCGAGTATTCAAGGAATATTTGGATCAATTCGTTGTTGTCTTTATTGATGACATCCTCATATATTCCAAAAGCCGTGAAGATCATGAGCACCATTTGAAGTTTGGTACTCCAAAGGCTTCGTGAAAACCAACTATATGCCAAATTGAAGAAATGCGAGTTCGGCTTGAGGAAGTAGCATTCCTTGGGCACGTGGTGTCAAAACATGGAGTATCCGTTGATCCGTGAAGATTGAAGCAATACAAAGTTGGGAGCAACCGGCTCGGTGACCAAGTCACGTAGCTTTTGGGCTTAAATTTGGTTATTATGGGAGATTCGTGGAAGGGTTTTCTCGAATCGCTACTCCATTAACTCAAATAACTCGGAAGGATACAAAATTCGTTTGGAGCGAAGAATCGAGAAAAAGTTTCCAAGAGCTTAAGAGGAGACTTATTTCAAGACTGTTCTAACAATACCATCCGGTTCGGATGGATTTGTTATCTGTGATGATGCTTGAGTGCAAAGGGTTAGGATGTGTTCTCATGCAACGTGGGAAAGTCATAGCCTTTATGCCTCGCGACAACTTAAAGAGTATGAGAGGAATTATCCTACTCATGATCTAGAGTTAGCGGCCCGATCGCTTTCGCTAAAAGATATGGAGGCACTATCTATATGGGGAGAAAGTGGAGATATATTCGGACCATAAAAGCCATAAATATTTCTTCACTCAAAAGAACTCAACACGCGGCGGACGCTGTTGGCTCGAGCTATTGAAAGACTACGACCACACTATTCAATACCATCCTGGTAAAGTGAACGTGGTAGTGACGCGTTGAGTAGAAGATCATATCGCGAGGAACGAAAAGCGATGATGTCAAGTATACGACAGAGCCAACTTTAATAGAAAAAGTTAAGGTTGCTAAAGCCACCGACCGGAAATGATGCGATAAAAGAAGAAAGTACAAGAAGGAGCTATTCAAAGCGAGAATTGATGAAGAAGAATACTTGAGTCCACTCTGAGACTTTGTGTTCTAACGACTTCGATTTGAAGTACAAGATTATGATGGAGGCACACAATACGCCATTTGCAATCCATCCTGGAAGTACTAAAATGTATCGTGATCTTCGACATACATTTTGGTGGAACAATATGAAGAGAGAGATTTCAAAGTTTATCTCAATGTGTTTAACTTGTCAACGTGTAAAGGCGGAGCATCTTGTACCTAAGGGTCAGTTGCAACCACTTGAGATTCCGGAATGGAAGTGGGAACACATTACTATGGATTTCGTTATGGGTCTTCCTACGGTTTCTCAAGGCATCAATGCTATTTGGGTTATTGTTGATATATTAACCAAGTCCGCTCATTTCTTGCCGATACGGAGACTTATTCCTCGAACGCCTTGCTAGTATGTGACGTGAATGAGATTGTGAGGTTGCATGGCATGCTCAGTATCCATAGTTTTGGATCGTGACCCAAGATTCACTTCAAGATTTTGGGTTAGCTTGCAAAAAGCTATGGGCACGGATTTACGATTTAGTTCGACATACCATCCCCAAACGGATGGACAATCGTAGAGGACTATTCAAACTCTTGAAGATCTATTAAGACTCGTGTCCTGACTTCGAGGGTAGTTGGGATAAGTATTTACCATTGGTGGAATTCTCCTACAACAACAGTTATCAGGCAAGTATAGGTGTGTAGCCTATAGACTTGCGTTACCTCCGAGTATGTCTCGTGTTCATAATGTGTTTCACATATCCGTATTTCAGTAAATATGTGAAAGACCCGAACCACGTTATTGAGTTAGAACCGGACGAGATAGCCAAGACTTAACGTATGAGGAGGTACTTGTCAAGATCTTGGATAGGAAGGAGCATGTCCTACGTGCAAGGTCATACCACAAGTTAAATTTTGTGGAGGAATCATGCTATAGAGGAAATGACACGAATTGAAAGCGAAATGAAAGCGAGGTATCCTCACCTTTTCAAACACTGTGTATCGTACGTCAATTTCGAGGACGAAATTTCATAAGGAGGGAGGTTGTAAGACCCCAAAATTTTTAAATAAAAGGAATTTCCTTTATTTATTATTTTGAAATAGTAAGGGTTGATTTGATTAATGTGGATAGTTAAGGGTTAAATACGCAAATATTTCAAAATAAGCAGTGGTTATAAAATATTCATTATCGTTGGAATATTCGTTTGGTCGTGGAATATTCAGACTTTGTCGGGGAATATTCGTATGCGACTAAGACAACCATGTGTGGGCCCATAACTTGAAGCGATTGGATGAAGAAAACGACAAATATAAGTTGTTTTTAAATAACGAGCGTAGTTATTACAAGTTAATCTTTGTTGGAATACCCGGTGGTTAAAAACACACTAATACGCGTTGTTGAGCAACAAGAGCTTACCAGTATTGCACCAATTATTGATTCTTACGTAAGAAGGCACTACTCAATAATGGTTACGGTAAATTACATGCTCAAAGATTTTATTGAGTTAATAATTGCTTGCGTTGATATTTTATATTCTTTGTTGTTTCAATAATTGTCATTACACGGTATTTTTCATTATCGAAGCAATAATTCATATTATCCGAATAATATTATTAGATAACATTATTGGCAATGTCTAGAAAGTTCTGTCTAAGGAGAGGTTTGGTCACCTAATCATGCGCCAGAGTGAAGAAAAATTCTTATTGAAAGCCCTCTCTTCCTGGAACCGTATGCAGTTTGTCAATATTGTGATTCTCATAATATTATTTGTGAATAATTAATTATTGATTTATATGATGAGGAAAATATTGATTTTATGTGATATAGATGGAGAAAATTTTAAAATGACAATTGTTGAAAATTAATATTTTATCTTTTTCTCGATAAAATAATTCATTTAAATATATTATTTTAATAATATATTAACGGTGATATTTTTACAACGAATGTGGGATATATGAGTATACGAGGAGGAAGAGTATTTTTGTTGCAATAAATGTTTAAAACATGTTAAACATGCTCGATGGACCGCATTTATTGAATCAAATTTGATTATAAATTAAAAAATCGCCTGGTTTGTGGATTTCGGTCAATTTCTATTTGGAATTTGGAAAAACTTTCTTCTGTAAAGTTGTAGAGAATTGAAATTCCTATAAAAACTCATGCGAGATTCAATTTTCTGATGAAAAGGCTATTTATTATGAATTATTGAAGTTCCAAGTTCAAAATAATTGATTTTTGGGAGTTTAAAATATTTTTGTAAGAAAAACGTTTTTTGTTGTAATTGAGTGGCTCACATGTGTTATAAATGATCTGAAATCAGATTTCTAAGGTGGGCTTGAATATTTTAAAAAATATTATTATTTTATTAAATTTTCTACTTTTGGTGTTCTAAAGATTTTCCTATAAATAGGGTCTTGGGTTAGAATTGAAAATCACACCGTAAACTGAAGTTTTCTCTCTATATTATCGAGCGTATTCTTGTGAGTATTTTGAGTATACTTTGAGTATTGCTAGACGGGCAAGTTCACTTCAAAGACTATAATTCGATATTCTAGCTAAGTATTGATCTTTCGAGGTAAGGGATATTATTTTTTTCGTAATGATATTATTTCTTCAATATCATTATAATTTGAAATGTTGATCTGAAGTTTTTATCAAATTTGGAACTTTTTCATATCGGGGTTACTATTTCATGAGTTACTATTCACGAGTTACTATTCACGAGTACTATTCATGGGCGTGAAGATGTTTTGTGGAATTTCTATCTTTTGGTGTCTCTGAGTTACTATTCACGATATCTAAGACTATTCACGATATCTGAGACTATTCACGATACTCACGACTATTCAATCTAAAAATAAAATTTCTTCTTTTCGTCTAAAATATCTATTCGGATACTAGTTTTGATTGTATCCATGTTTTGATCATTCTTGAATTTTACATCACTATGATTATTTTTGAGGTATTGTTGGACATGGATAAAACCAAGTACAATTCTTAATCCTTAATCCTTGTCATTTTGTTTCACTTTGGATTCGTTTCTTTAAAAAATATTTTTTATCATCCTCGGTCTTAAATGATGATATTATGGAATATCTTTGGCACCAGAGTGCAAAGATGAATGATTTCTTAAGAATATCTTTGGCCCGTAGTGCAAAGATGAATGATTTCTCAAGAATATCTTTGGCCCAGTAGTGCAAAGATGAACAGTGTTTAAATGAATACGACTAATCGATGAATATCTTTGGCTGTAGTGCAAAGATGAATATTTGATTCCAGGATGTATATTGATTGATGTTACGGGATAAAAGATAGACGATGAACTTTTAAATTCATACATAGAAGATAGTAGTTTGCATTCTCTACTTAACTCTTCTAATGAATTATTATTTCACTGCGAATATTGATTTAAAATTTGTTGTCTATCAGATTCTATTATATTTTTCCTCGTTGAAGACTAACGATAATTTGTTGTATATTATCTTAGTCATAATATTCTTTATTGAGCTAGTTGAGCTCACCCTTTTCCTTTTTGTTCCATTTTTCTCGGAGGCGAGAAATATAGCGAGTACGAGGCGAGGTATGGAATGAAGGTTTTAGAAAGGATTGTTTAGTAGTCCTCACCATTTTGTAAAATAATGTATCAATAAATATGATGAGGATTTATTTGAGTATAGATATTATGCAGAAGATAATATTTGTATTCAAACTCACAGCTTTCTTGTTGTAATAATAAAGTTGTAGTTGCTTTACGCACCATGTATTGACAACTCGTAATAGTGATGTATACCTATTTTGGGGCGTCCACAATTATTATATTATTAAAATATAATAATAAATTATTTTATCAGAAAAGATAAAATATCATTTTTTTAACAATTGTCACTTTAAAATTTTCTCCATCTATATCCACATAAAATCAATATTTTCTCATCATATAAATCAATAATTAATTATTCACAAATAATATTACGTAATCACAATAATCGACAAACAAAGCGCTTCCCAAGAAAGAGGGGGCTTTCCAATAAGAATTTCTCATTACTGGCGCGCAATTAGGTGACAAAACCTCTCCTTAGACAGAACTTTCTAGACATTGCCAATAATGTTATCTAATAATATTATCCAGATAATATGAATTATTGCTCCGATAATGAAAAATACTGTGTAGTGACAATTATCGAAACAACAGTAATATAAAAAAAAATCAACGCAACAATTATTGAATCAATAAAATAAAATATCGAATAAGAATTACTTTGTAACAATTATCGAGTAGTGCCTTCTTACGTAAAAATCAATAATTGGTGCAATCATCGTGCTTCGCAAACAACAGCGTATTCTCGTGTTTTAACCAATTCGGTATTCCAACAAGATAATTGGTAACAACTACGCCATTATTTATAAACAACTTATACTTGTGCTTTCTTCATCCAATCGCTTTCAGTTATGGGGCCCATAAAAGATCGCGCCATCAAATGCATTTAATATTCCCAACCAATGAAGAATATTCCACGACCAAACGAATATTCCTCGACAACAATGAATATTTTATAACCACTTGCTTATTTAAAATATTTATGCATTTTACCCATAACTAACCACATTAATCAAATCAACCCTTACTATTTCAAAATAATAATTAGAGAAATTAAATCTTTATTTATAAAAAGTTGGGGTCTTACAACTTCCCCTCCTTATGAAATTTCGTCCTCGAAATTGACGTGCGTAGGACATGCTCCTTCATATCTAAGATCTTGACTGGTACCTCCTCGTACGTTAAATATTCGGCTATCTCGTCCGGTTCTAATTCAATAATGTGGTTCGGGTCGTCCACATATTTACGTAACATCGATACGTTAAAAACGTTATGAACACGCGTCAAACTTGGCTGTAAAGCGAGTCTATAGGCCATAGTTCCTATTCAATCGAGGATTTTAAATGGACTAATAAATCAAAGGTTGAGATTTCTTCTCTTCATCTACTCTTACTTCTAGAATAACGCCTTCTTGCACCTTCTTCTTTATATTCATCAACTCCGGTGTGTAGCTTGAGCGGTTTTAACTTTATCGATTAAAAGTCGATTCTAATCGTATATTCGTTATCTTCACGCAGATTCTTGGAATCTGTAACTCTATCTCCATCTTCTGTAAGTCGTACGAAATGGGTATTTTTGTTAACAATATCGCACTCGTAAACGCATACGATCTTTTACTCAACGCGTCAGCTACCATGTTCGTTTTTTTTTTCAGGATGGTATTGAATGGTATGGTCGTAATCTTTCAACAACTCGAGCCAACGTCATTGCCGCGTGTTGAGTTCTTGGTAGCTCTTTTCATATTTCTTACTCCATTCGAATTTTGTATCTGTGACGACCCCAAAATAGGTCCATTCCATCCAACCCATTCTGAGTCGCCAAATACATGGTACAGAAAATAACTACAACTTTATTACAACAATTGTCGTACAAAATACAACAACACATATGCTGTGAGTTTGGATACAAATATATACCAACTGTGACTCATGTCCCAATCGTGGATAACACGTCACAATGACACCTTACATAAAGGTATAGTCAAAAACTGTTTTAGAAATTATAATTTTTGGGAAGTGCTCAAGGAAACCTTCATACATGGGAGGCCTTGCTTCTAGGTTATGATAGATATCATATGGCCACAGAATTATCCTTGGTTGACCCAATAAACCCCAAAGAAAAACGAGAAGATTACTTTCTTATTCTTCCCAATGGTGAGTCTTCTCTTGACTTATCATTATCTCCACTGTCTCAAATTGAGAATTATACTTTAAACAAACACCAAGATTATATAGGTAGTGCTCATAAATATACTCAGCAAGTGGATGAGCACAACCCTGTCTTATGATGACACGAGGTTGTATGTCATTAGACATCTTGTATGATAGTGGTAAAACACCCTTCCAACGTTGGGTTCGCCTCTCCCTATATGATTCACCAAATATAACTACTAAAAGATGTATACAACACACTTGTCTATCTTTGTTTAGGAGAACTCCATGACTAGAGACCACCATTCTATTCCCTCATAATTCCCATTCGACCCAGATACACTTTTATTACCTCAAAAGAGCAGCACTTCTGACTGGATATCGGATATGACGCTGAAGGAAACTTGCACTGATGAATATCAACTCACCAAGTATCTAAATACTCACAAAATACACTCAATAATCTAGAGAGAAGAGAGAAAGCTTATGTTTACGGTGTGATTTTCAATTCTAACTTAGCCTCTATTTATAGGAAAATTTTAGCAGACTTGACCTACAACTTGATGGCTTACACACATTACTATTTCCACCACCACATTTGAAATAAAATTCAGCACATTTCTTCACCAACCACAAGTGGGGCCCTCAATTCTAGAATTTTCCACCAAAATGCTAAATTCTTGGATACTTCAACAATTTCAAACCATTCACCTCTTAAAATTCATAACAAATCATACGTTCATTTTAATTGTTCAACATTTTGGACATATACTCAACTTATATATGTATAACATATCCAAAAATTACAACGATCCAACTATTTGATTAAAAAAAATTATAACTCACGCAATATATCTCAAAAACACCGGTTTTAATTTTAATACTTTCATTCCGATAAAAATACCGATAAAATACCTCAACATTAATTCCTTCATTTATAACCACATAAATAAATCCATCATTTATATCCACATCAAATAAATATTTCCTTATCATATAAATCAATAATTAATTATTCACAAATAATATTACAATCACACAATAATGACAACCAGGTCCTCAGGAAAGAGGGGGCTTTCCGATAAGGATTTCTCCTTCTTTGGCCATGATTAGGTGACCAAACCTCTCCTCGATGTAACTTTCTAGACATTGCCAATAATGCTATCTAATAATATTATTCAATAATATGAATTATTGATCTGATAATGGGAAATACTGTGCAGTGACAATTATTGAACAACAAAAATATAAAATTTCAACGTAGCAATTATTGAATCAATAAAATAAAATATTGAACAGTAATTACTGTAACAATTATTGAGTAGTGCCTTCTTACGTAAGAGTCAATAATTCAAAAATACTGTGTATATAATATCGTGTGCTACTGTGCAGCAACGCGTATTACTTTATTTTACCAACCGGGTATTCCAACAGTGTTAATGGTAACGATTACGCCGTTATTTATAAAAACTTAATTTTGTCGTTTTTTCATCCGATGCTATTCTCATTATGGGGCCCACAAATGATCTGCTACGTCGCATTTAATATTCCTCGACGTAAAGAATATTCTACTTACTAAACGAATATTCCCACAACAATGAATATTTTATAACCACTCATGATTTTGAAAAAATTCATATATCACTCTTAACTTTAACCTTTTATCAATTTAACCATTTACTAAATAGAAAAATTGAATACTTTTATTTCATAAAATTTGGGGTCTTACAGTATCTCTACAAGTTAGCTGAGTTAATGGAGTAGCGATTCGAGAAAATCTTTCCACGAATCTCCGATAATAACCAACTAAGCTTCAGAAAACTACGTATTTCGATTCCGACTTAGGTTGTTCTCAATCGTGACTCATATCCCAACCTTGATATAGACGTCACAACGACACTTATCGATTTACTATCGCACGAATATGGTGTCCCTACGAGAGTCCGCTTCT
Organism: Panax quinquefolius; assembly: GCA_020205615.1. Taxonomy (NCBI): domain Eukaryota; kingdom Viridiplantae; phylum Streptophyta; class Magnoliopsida; order Apiales; family Araliaceae; genus Panax; species Panax quinquefolius. The sequence continues at coordinate 21,900,620 of CM035162.1, forward strand.
TGTATTCCACAAAGGAAGTCGCCAGATAAAGACTCCTGTATAAACTTCTACAGCTTGAATTTTTAACTCAAAGTTCAATAGAGCCATGAGATTTTAGAAATGGGTTTTGTCACCGGGTTCAAAGTCGATACAAAATTCAATATCACTTTTTGGGAGTAAGCCAAGAAATTTTTAAGGAAATACGTCAGGAAATTTACTAACAACAGAAATATCATTCAAATCTAACGTATTTTTGTTCAAGTCCATAACATAGCTAAGAAAGCTTGACATCCGTTTTTCAATAAACGAATGACTTTACGGCTTGATATGAAAGAGTTTGACTTCAATGGTTTGGTTGCTTGAATTCAAATAACAGGTTGCTTAGGAATATGAAAACTAACAACCTTACGAAAGCAATCAATTTTGGCATGATGAGTAGTTGACCAATCAATCCCTAAGGTCACATCAAATACTAGAATTTTTAAAGAAATAAGGTCAACAGGTAATGTGATGGTGCCAACTTGGATCAAACAAGATTTATAAACAGTGGATGTGATAAAAGTTTCTCCTAATGGAGTTTTCACAGATAGGTCAAAGTCTAATTTTCTCCAGAGTCAAGTTTAAACGTTGAGTATATGCATGAGAGATAAATGAATGGGTAGAACTGGTATCTAATAAGGTATAAAACTTCGTAAAAATTTATAATTAACTAACCCGTGCTAATTTCGTTCGGGTTACTCGCTTTTTGAGAAGTCACGAAAAACGCTCTTCCAAGAAACGATGACTTTGACTTTTCTGGGACAGCCTTTTGAGTCACCATCCCCACTAGACTTGGTTTTGCTACAGGACAATCTCAAGCTATATGACCGTCCTTTCTACAACTAAAACATACCTTGGAAGGTTGTGAACAGTTTGGACTTATGTGTCCCTCTTCTCCGCATCTGTAGCATCTAATTGGTGGTCTTTCTCCTCCTCTAAAATTCGTTGCTGGTGCTGGTGCTGCTGCCGACATCTTCCCGTCATTGTTAAATCTTCTCTTCTTGAAATTTCCACTTGAGTTATTTCTTCTATTACCTTGGCCATGATTACCACTGAAGTGGTTACCATTTCTAGCATGATAATTTCCTCCACGATGGTTATCATTGTTCCGATGACCGTTACCACCGATATGATTATCATCGAGTTGTTGGTCATTATTCTTCAGTTGAGCCGACTCATTATCGCGCTCCAATAATTGTGCCCTATTTACAACATCTGAATATAAACAAAGTTTGTGAGAAATGAGGTATTGACGTATTTTGGGTTTCAAACCTCGCAGAAACATTCGTGTCATTCTCTCCTTATTATCAACCAAATGAGATGCAAATCGAGACAACTCGGCAAACTTAGCTTCGTACTGTGACACGTTCATATTGTTTTTCTCCAGCTTGATGAACTCTACCTCCTTCATGTGACTAATACTTTCGGAAAAGTACTTGTCGTTGAACAATTCTTGAACTTCTCCCAAGACATCTTCATGCATGTAGAATGTCGAGTACGCTTTACTTGATTCCCACCAATAATCACTCTCCTCGTAACATGAAAGTGGCGAAAGGAACCTTTTGCTCCTCCGAGCATCCCAAGACATCAAATATCTTAGTGATCTGCTTTACCACGCCTCTGCCGAAAGTGGTTCGCTTTCCCAAAAACTCAAGGTCCTAACTCCTTGAATCGCTTAGCAATGACCATCCGTGAGTTACCAAAGTTTTCCACTTGCATTTTGAATAGTGGTCTTTCTCGTTTGGTTTTGCATGAATTCTAGAAAGTTCTTAAACATACCATCGTTCATCATCTCCGCTTTCGATGGTGTTGTTCACAGAGGAACATTGCCACCACTGTTACGCTCTCCTCGTTGGTGAGCAAATGTGACGCCCCAAAATTAGGTATACATCACCCATCTTGGGTAGTCGATATACATGGTACGTAATTTAAATACAACTTACTAATATAACTGCGTGTATACAATACAACATATGTATCGTGAGTTTGAATACAAATATTGTCTACTAGATATTATACAAACTCAAAAGGAGTCCTCATTACAATTATTATCACACTATTTCACGTAAATAGTGAGGACTACTAATGCTATCCTCTGGACCATTACTCCGCTCCCCAGACTCGTCCCAAATATATTCTCATTTCAAGAGAATAAAGTGAAAGAAAGGGTGAGCTCAACTAGCTCAAGAAGAAATATTATGACTAAGATAATGCGTAATAAATTATCATTAGCCTACAATGAAAGTTAAACCGAAAAAATATAATGAACATCAAGTTTAACTACAAATGAACCAAAGAATCCATTAAAAGAGTCAAGTAGAAAATAAAATCTACTATCTTTTATGATTTAAAAGGTTTTTCATCATCATTATAGTTGAGACTCACTTTAATAAATATTCCACATCATCGAATCACCAACGCACTACTACCAAGGATATTCTTTAGTATCACGACCACAATTATTCATGACTACGGCCAAGAATAGTTGTGGTAATCATTAATGGTCATGATCATGCCAACAACTCGTCCATCAATGCACTACGACCATCGAGGATTTTTATCACATCATTTATAACATTACGGCCATGATTACACCGAATAGTCTCTCTCGGTCATAATCATACCAAGTCCATCTACGCACTACAGCACGTATGACTTTCAACATAATATAAACATGAGGATGATGACAATGATATAAGAATTCAATAAAACAAGTTCAAGAATTGTTTTATCCAGAATTATTAACTTCCAAATTGTCAACATGATCTTCGCTTTGTAGAGTAAAAAATTCAAGAATGATCGTAAGAATATTTTCATGAAAGATATCTTTGGATGAAACGCAAATATCAAGGATATTCTACTAATTTCATGGAGTATGTAAGTCAAAGTTTTAACCAATCCGGGTATAATAAAGAATGGAATAACAAAAGAAATCACCATGCATGCGATGTATCGCATACGCAGTTATTCCAATAGAAAAATAAATAACGAAACCAGTCCTACGTAAAATGCACGTATGTGGATGTTCCAATGAATAATAATAAAGATTTTAACCAGTCCGGTTAAAAACACACGCATGTGATGTTCCAATGAATAATAATAAAGATTTAACCAGTCCTGTAAAAAACACATGCATGTAATGTTCCAATGTAATAATAATTAAGACAGAACCAGTCCTGTGTAAAACACACGCATGTGATGTTCCAATGAATAATAGAAGAATGTCACCAAGTATAGGGTAAATCACAGTATCTGAGTTATTCCAATAGAATAATAAGCAATGGAATAACAACAGCTCTCTTCATGAATAAGAAAGAATAACACCCTTTACGAGTACAACAAATAATATTCCCTACCTTAGAAGAATCTAATATTGGAAAAGTGAAGTAGCGAATACTTTTCTTCTTTCTCTCTATAGTTTCTCTCTAGTTTCAATGAATTCGTAAGAAATAATGAAGGAATGAGCTTTCTATTTATAGAAAACCCGAGGGTGGCTCTTGAGTCTTAACGAAGGGTCAAAATGACTCTTGGTAATATCAAGAGACAACTTACTATTTCATGAAGGGTAATTAACCTTTGGAACAATCAAGAGTCAATTAATTCTTGGTAATATTGAAGGACAACTACTATTTGCGAAGGAGTAATTACTATTGACGAAGGTAAATACTATTGAAGAAGGTAATTACTATTGACGAAGGTAAATATTATTGACGAAGGTAATTACTATTGACGAAGGTAATTATTATTGACGAAGGTAATTACTATTGACGAAGAGACTCTTAGATGATGACATATGGGCCCCCCATAAAATAATCAAACTTAGCCCAAACGTCTCATAACAGACTCTTTATATACATCAAGGATTGAATAAATATTACCACAAATCATTTTATTTTTAATCAACACATTTTTAATCTTTCAACAATTATTAATCATTTATAACTTGTCGTCTCAATTAATAATATAACATATTATACGAGATGATAATCGTGACGATAATTGAATCAATAATATAAGAGATATGATGCAAAGAATTATCGTAGCGAATAATTGAGTATAAATAAGTGACTTCTCACGTAAGCATCAATAATCAATACCGCGTGCTTTCTTAACTACACGCCAGACATCGTACTTTTACCCACCGGGTAGTTCAATGCTTTTAACGGTAACACCTTCGCCGTTATTTTTATAGAAAGATAATTTTGTCGCTTTTCTAACTACGACAATACTTCCGTTAATAGGGTCCACTAATGATTGAGTAGTCGTATGAATATTCCCCGACCAAACGAATATTTTATAACAACTTGCTTACTTTGCAAAATTTATAAATATTACCCACAACTATAACATTATATCAAATTTTATTCCATAATATTCAAAATAATATTTATAGAAAATTCATCTTTATTTATAAAAATTTGGGGTCTTATAAAAAAAGGTGTCTCCACGGTCTCATTTACTCCATCATTAACATTTTCAACTGACATTCTTAAATCATTATAAAACAAGGGTTAATTTAACAAATTAACAAATCACATAATACCCCAATAATATAACCACCAACAAATAAGCTTAGGTAGGACACACTAAATAAGGATTTACTCGTCCCTCCCTCCTAGTTCTATTCCCCGATCTCCGCCAGGAGATCATATCCCTAAGCTCGATACCAACCGTGATTTACCCCAAAAGAGGTCCATTCCATCCAACCCATTCTCGAGTCGCCAAATACATGGTACGTAAAAAACTACAACTTCATTAATACAATTGTCGTGTAAAATACGACAACACATAAATCATGAGTTTAAATACAAATATTGTCTTCTGATAATATCCACACTCAAATAAGTCCTCATTACAATTATTGATACACTATTTTATAAAATAGTGAGGACTACTAAAACAATCGTCTTAAACCATTAATTCACACCCGACTAGTTCCCCGCTTATATTCTCGTCTCACGAGAAAAAAATGGAACAAAAGGAAAAGGGTGAGCTCAACTAGCCCAAGAAAAGAACATTATGACTAAGATAATATAGAACAAATTATCGTTAGTCCTCAACGAGGAAAAATATAATAGAATACAATAGACAACCGGTTTTAAATCAATCTTAGCAGTGAAATAATAATTCATTAGAAGAGTTAAGTAGAGAATGCAAACTACTATCTTCTATATATGAATTTAAAAGTTCATCGTCGATATTTTATCCTCGTAATATCAATCAATATATATCCGAATCAAATATTCATCTTTGCACTCTGAGGCAAAGATATTCATCATTAATTCGTGTTCATCTAAACACCGCTCATCTTTACACTACGGGCCAAAGATATTAATCGATTCAATATGTTCATCTCAACACTTGTTCATCTTTACACTACTACGGGCCAAAGATATTCATCAAGAAATCATTCATCTTTGCACTACAAAAGCCAAAGATATTCAGTAATATCATCATTTAGGACTGAGGATGATGAAAAATATTTTAAAGAAAACGAATCCAGTGAAACAAAAGAACAAATATTAAGGATTCGTACTTTAAATAATCCAAGTTCAAAAATACTTCATAAATAACCATAGTGGAGTAAAATTCAAGAATGATCAAAACATAGATCCAATCAAAGATAGGAATCATAACAGACGATCGTATTTACTCAAGACAAATGTAGCGACCATGTGTGGGCCCCATAACTGAAAGCGATTGGATGAAGAAAACGACAAATATAAGTTGTTTAAAAATAACAACGTAGTTATTATGCTAATACCGTTAAAATACTAAATTGGTTAAAACACAATATAGCACACGGTATTGCACAATTTATTGATTCTTACGTAAGAAGGCACTACTCAATAATGGTTACAAATAATTAATGATCAATTATTTTATTAATTTAATAATTGTTTGCGTTGATATTTTATATTCATTGTTGTTTGAATAATTGTCATTACACGGTATTTTCATTATCGAAGCAATAATTCATATTATCTGAATAATATTATTAGATAACATTATTGGCAATGTCTAGAAAGTTCTGCATCTAAGGAGAGGTTTGGTCACCTAATTGCGCTACCAAGAAGGAGAAATTCTTATTGAAAGCCCTTCTTTCCTGAACCGCACTGGTTATCAATATTGTGATTACGTAATATTATTTGTGAATAATTAATTATTGATTCATATGATGAGGAAAATATTGATTTTATGTGGATATAGATGGAGAAAATTTTAATGTGACAATTGTTGAAAATTGAAATTTTAACTTTTTCTCGATAAAATAATTCATTTAAATATATTATTATATTTTAATAATATAATAATGGTGATATTTTTACAACGAATGTGGGATATATGAGTATAAGAGGAGGAAGAGTATTTTTGTTGCAATAAATGTTTAAAAATGTTAAACATGTCAATGGACCCCATTTATTGATCAAAATTTGATTATAGCACGTAAAAATCGCTTGGTTTGTGGATTTCGGTCCAATTTCTATTTGGAATTTGGAAAACTTTCTTCCGCAAAGTTGTAGAGAATTGAATTTCCTATAAAAATTCATGAGATTCGAATTTTCTGATGAAAGGGCTATTTATTATGAATTATTGAAGTTGCGAAGCTCAAAATAATTGATTTTGGAAGTTTAAAATATTTAAAATTAGAAAAACGTTTTTCTTACTTTTTCTAGAATGTGGCATGTGTTTGATGGCTGAAATCAGATTCTAGGCATGCGTAGGAAATTTATATAATTATATTATTAATTTATTAAATTTTCTCGCTTTGGTGTTCTAATTAATTTCCTATAAATAGGGTCTTGGGTTAGAATTGAAAATCACACCGTAAATCAAGTTTTCTCTCTATATATTATCGAGCATATTCTTGTGAGTATTTTGAGTATACTTTGAGTATTGTTAGATTAGTGCAAGTTCCTTCAAAGACTATATCCTAGATTCCAAATTTGTAAGTACTAATCTTTCGAGGTAAGGGATGTTATTTTCTTCTCAAATGATATTATTTCTTCAATATCGTTATCTTTGAAATATTGGTTGAAACTTTTTATCAAATTTGGAACTTTTTCATGTCTGGGTTACTTATTCATGAGTTACTATTCACGAGTTGCTATTCATGAGTTACTATTCACGAGTTCTTATTCACGAGTACTATTCATGAAGCGTGAAGATGTTTTTTGGAAATTTCTATCTTTTGGTGTCTGAGTTACTATTCACGATACTTGACTATTCACGATACGGCACTATTCAATCGAAAAATAAAATTTCTTCTTTTTGTCCAAAATATCTATTCTGGATACTAGCTTTGATTGTATCCATGTTTTGATCATTCTTGAATTTTACACCACTATGAATATTTTTGAGGTATTTTTGAACATGGATAAAACAAAGTACGAATCCTTAATCCTTAATCCTTGTCATTTTGTTTCACCGGATTCGTTTCTTTAAAAATATTTTCATCATCCTCGATCTTAAATGATGATATTATTGAATATCTTTGGCTTGGCACAGAGTGCAAAGATGAATGATTCTCAAGAATATCTTTGGTAGTAGTGCAAAGATGAACAGTGTTTAGATGAATATGACCAATCGATGAATATCTTTGGCTGTAGTGCAAAGATGAATATTTGATTCCGATGTATATTGATTGATGTTACAGGATAAAAGATAGATTTATGAACTTTTAAATTCATACATAGAAGATAGTAGTTTGCATTCTCTACTTAACTCTTCTAATGAATTATTATTTCATTGCGAATATTGATTTAAAATTTGTTGTCTATTGTATTCTATTAGATTTTTCCTGTTGAAGACTAACGGTAATTTGTTGTATATTATCTTAGTCATAATATTCTTTCTTCGGGCTAGTTGAGCTCACCCTTTTCTTTTTGTTCCATTTTTCTTCTCGTGAGAGCGAGAATATAGCGATAATACGAGCCTGGGTATATGGAATGAAGGTTTTAGAAAGAATTGTTTAGTAGTCCTCACCATTTTGTAAAATAATGTATCAATAAATGTAATAAGGATTTATTTGAGTATAGATATTGTCTGAAGATAATATTTGTATTCAAACTCACGCTTTCTGATTGTAATAATAAAGTTGTAGTTATTTCTGTACCATGTATTGACAACTCAGAATAGGTGATGTATACCTATTTTGGGGGCGTCACAATCACGACCACAAATTATCCATGCACTACGGCCAAAGATAATCGTGTATTCATTAGTATCACGACCACAATTATCCATGCACTACGACCAAAGATAATCGTGTATTCATTAGTATCACGACCACAAATTATCCATGCACTACGGCCAAAGATAATCGTGTATTCATTAGTATCACGACCACAAATTATCCATGCACTACGACCAAAGATAATCGTGTATTCATTAGTATCACGACCACAAATAATCCATGCACTACTACCAAAGATAATCGTATATTCATTAGTATCACGACCACAAATTATCCATGCACTACGGCCAAAGATAATCGTGTATTCATTAGTATCACGACCACAAAATTATCCATGACTACTACGGCAAAGATAATCGTGTATTCATTAAGATTCACGACCACAAATTATCCATGCACTATGGCCAAAGATAATCGTGTTTTCAATTACGGTTATGATTATACCGAAACAATCCTCGGTCATAATCATACCAAGTTCATCTATGCACTACAGAATGTACGGATGACTTTCAACATAATATAAACATGAGGATAATGATATAAAGAATCAATCAAATGAGATAAAGGATAAATATTAAACATTTATAATATAATTTATCCAGGATTCAAGAATATCCCCATGTTATCAATCACTTAATAATCTCATAATCTAATATCATTAATATTATAACAATATTTTAATCACTTCTTAAATTTATAAACAATTTATCTCAATTGTTTACGCTTTACCATATAATGCATTTAATCATTCAAAATGTCATACTCATAAGATATCATCACCAATTATCAAATCCTCATCAAAAAATATGCATATACTCTATATAGGATTCTTTAGCCATAAAATCCTATTTTCAACTTTATTACTTCACATAACATATTTAACTCATATATTCAGTAATCAAACTATTTTCATGAAAATACCAAATTAGTCCCAAAATATTTCTTTTACGAGATTAAGCATAATATAGTCCCATAATGAAAATATATTTTTCTTAGAATTTTTAAAATTCAATTACTATTTTTCAAAATTAATTTCTAATTAATTCCTTAAGAAATTAATTACCTCAAGTTTAACTCCAAAAATTCCCAAACTCAAGCGGGACCTTTTACATGTTAACGTGAGCTTCTAGTTTAAATTCCCAAACCTTGGCAGATTGAATTGTCTTGCAGTAACTATTTACTCAAAGGTTCTTTAATGATTAATGTTGAAATCTATATTATCCTGGAAAGTCGTTGATCGCAGGGAGGCTTATCCCTATTGTAGAATAAATATTATTTATTTAAATAAATTAATTGTTTAATTTATTTATTTAAATAAGATTAGAATTGTTCTAATTGATTTATTCACAACCGGTTTAATATGGAGAACCTAAAGGGTCACACCATAAAAGGAAGAATAATTATTTAAGAAGTTAATGGCATAATCGTAATAATATGTTAAGTATATTTAATTTAATCTATGGTGATAGAATAAATTAAATAGCTTAATATTTATTATTTAATATTTTAGAAATATTAAATATAAATTAATAAGAGAGTCTTATTAATATTATTACAATTATTATTATTTTAATTTCTAAAAGAGTTTAGGAATTAATTTAATATAAGTACTCTCATTTATTCCTAATAGGATTAGGAGGAAAATTAGTTAAAGGAGTTTAATTAATTATCCCTAATAAGATTAGGAGCTTAATTAATTAAAAGAATTTAATTAATTAAATAAAACCCAATTCCTTAATTGTTAAGGTGGGTTGCCCACATCTATAAATAAGAGGAGTCTTATTATGGGTGAGGGGTTGTTGACTTTTCAACATACGACATAATTCCAATTGTTGGGAGAGTACACCTTTTCTATAGAGATAGAAAAACTAGGGTTTAGCCAACCACCCTTTTTCTGAATCATTATTATTCCTCAAAGGTGGATCACCTCTAGAGGCCATACACTGGGGTGGCTTACATTGATCAAAAGGAAGGAACCAAACCCGGTGAATTCAAGGAGATCGCGAGAAGTAGGAGGTGAACTCGCACTGAGGAAGCTCGTTTTACAAGGATATGATTTCATAATTTCTTATTCTTCGTTTAATTAATAATTGTGTACATAAAGGGTGATCCGGTATATGGTTTGTAAAATTTTAAACTCCGATTTTTACACGCTTAGCATTATTTTGCAATTTGATTGCAAGCATGAATATTACAAACCCAACAGTGGCATCAGAGCCAAACCTTTATGCAAATTATTAATTGTTATAATTTAATATGTATATTGATATGTGTTTAGAACAATTTAATTGGGCATAATTTTATTGTATAAAATTTAAATATAAAAAAAAAAAAAAAAAAAAAAATCAAAGTGGGAAATCAAGTTAAAAAGGAACTTGCCACAAATTTTTTTTTTTTTTTTGAAAAAAGAGTTTCACGTGGATGTTATTATTTAATAAGGAAGGTACACGGATTGCCACTATTATATTATAAATTTTACCTTTTATATAATATATATATAATATATATAACTTTTACTATATATATATATATATACTAGAATTATATATATGTATATATAATAGTTATATATATATATATATATTCTTTGTTATTATATATATATATATATAATAGTTATATATATATTCTTAATTATTATATAATTAAAATAAAAGTTTATTTTAATTTTAAAATAAAGGTTTATTTTAATATTAAAATATAAAGTTTTATTTTAATATTAAAATATAAAGTTTTATTTTAATTTTAAATAATTTTATAATTAAAATAAAAAGGTTTATTTTAATCTTAAAATAAAGGTTTATTTTAATATTAAAATAAAAGATTTATTTTAATTTTAAAATTAGAATTTCATCTTAACTAATTAGAGTTGGAATTGGATTCTATCTTTAACTAATTGGAGTTGAAATTGGATTTTATTTTCTTAAAATAAAGGAGTTTATTTGTGAATAGGGAAGTAAATCCATATTTCCTTAAATAAAGGAGTTTATTTAAATATGAAATAAGATTTCATATTATTCAAAATAAAAGAGTTTATTTGTGAATAGGAAAGAAAATCCGTGTTTCCTTAAATAAAGGAGTTTATTTAAATATGAAATAAGATTTCATATTATTCAAAATAAAAGAGTTTATTTGTGAATGGAAAGAAAATCGGTGTTTCCTTTAATAAAGTTTTTTTTTACATGGAATTGATTCCATAATTAATTAAAATAAAAGAGTTTATTTTAATTAAAGATTTTTATATATGAATTGATTCATAATTAATTAAAATAAAGGAGTTTATTTTAATTAAAGATTTTGATTAAAATAAAATAGTTTATTTTATTCAAAAATGGATAAATTAAAATAAAATAATTTTATTTTAATTTAAATTTGGATTAAAATAAAGGAGTTTATTTTGATTCAAAAATAGATTTTATACTAACTAAATTTGCCCATTAAATGATATCAATATATATATTAAATGTTTATTATTCATGAGATGAATGTTATTTATCGATGCGTATGGTGATGTGTATGATAATAAATGGGATTGATTATGGACAATTGACCAATGCAATTGGATTTTATTTTAGTTGGATGCATGAATGTATGAGTTTTTTATTAAATGGGGTCTGCATGTATTTCGCCTTCTCTAATTTTTCTTAATGTAAATTCTATCTCCTCCTATGTATTTCTCCTCGATCACGATCAAGGTTTCTATTTATTTTAAAATAGTTTTGTAATAGGAATAATTAGAATTATTTTTGAAAAATTGGAGATCAAGGAGCAAGGAGTCTTGAAGACCAAGTTTGTAATGGAGCCCTAGGTTTAAATGTAATAGTTATATTTAAATATTATTTCTTGCACCCTAGGGTTTGAGCTTTTTTGGTTCACTTGGTGGCTCTAGTGAACCAAACTAGAATAAAAGTCCATAATCAATCCGGTGTAGAGTATAGTATTCTATATGTGCATGCTTATACTATATATATTATATATTATGCAAACATGCTTCGCATGTTTATTAATATAATAGCGTATTTTATATATATATATAATGCAATGCTAAACAAGATGAGACAATTAATTACAAACCCTCAATTTTTTATATTTAAGTCCTAAGCGTTCAAAGATATTTGGAATATCGAACGCTTTCCTTCTATGATAAAATTAATAGAGTATTAAATATTTAATATGAGTTTGTTGTGTCACCACAAGGCAAGTATTAAGTATTTAAGATGTTAATTTATCACATTTGATGCTTATAAAGAAAATTGAACAATATTGTTTTGTTGTGTCACCACAAGGATGATATTTTTCTTTTTGAATATATGGAGTGCTAGGTGGACTTAACTTGGATAATTTTGATTCTGGATGTGCCACCACTGATCAAAATAATCTAAGAGGCAAAAGAAAAGGAGTTGCATAGTTGATGTAATTGACAAAAGTTGTCTACCTATTTATTTATATATAGTTTGTTGTGTCACCTCAAGGCTATATACATTTGAAATGGTATCCTTATTCTCACTAAAGAAATCTTTAATTAGATTTTGCCGAACTATATAAGTGAGGTAATATAATTTGAAGAAAATAGTGGGAGATACCAATTTAAAACAAGACCTAAATTATTTTGGTAATTAATAAAAATGAATGTATGTTAAAATGTTGTTAATTACAAATTCATTTACTGAAATTTTACAATGTCTAAAATTACTATCATTACGAAGCATATTAGATGCCAAATTAATCGGAATCAATTAAACGGATTGGTTAAGGAATTTGAGAATAGTTCTCATAATGAAAAGCTATCTTATGTCCTTAATACGCCTATCCTCGCAGAATGGTTGCGCAGACAATGCCTCTGAGGAAGAGATTGCTACTTTTAGAAAGTGGCAAGATGATGCACATGATTGGCTCAATGCATCATGCTCGAATCCACGAGTAACGAGCTTGACGTCGACTTGAAACTATGGATGCTCCTACTATATTCCCGCACATCAAGTAGTTGATGGTGAGGAAAGTAGGGCCGATAGATATCGAGATATCTAAGGAGCTCTTCCGATCTAGAATGACTAATGACACTACAAGATGCATAAAAGTCCTTAACATAATCAATTTGATTGATCAATTAGACAATAGGTTTTGCCATGGATGGAGAGTTGAGCCAAGATTTGATCTTGCACTCACTCCCACTCCTTTCATGAATTGTTGTGAATTTTCATATAAACAAGCTAGATATCACCTACCATTGATTTGCTTAACATATTGAAAAATGTTGAGAGTCACTTTCCAACCAAGAAAGACAATGTCTTCTTGGTAGGGGCCAAAGGATCTTCTCGAAAAAAGATTGATTTAAAGAAGGTAAATGAAAAGGCGTAAACAAAGGATAATAAGAACAAAAGCGATCACGGATAGCAAAGGTTTGCTTCCCTATGCAATAAGCTTGACAATCGGAAAGAAATCATGAAGCATCTTGCGAGAGGCTAACCAAAGAAGCTTAGTGAAGTTTCTGCCATATCGCTTTTGTTCAAGATTTAAAATAAATTTTTCTTTAAGTCAAGGTTCTACTTGGGTATTGGATACCAGATTTGGTTATCATAAATATAGATTTATGAAGGGACCAAGCGGTAAGTAAAAGCTAAACAAAGATAAGTAATCCTATGTGTAGAAAATGAAGTAAAGGTTGCTACATTAGCCATAGAAACTTATAGTTTAGCAATGCCTATGGGAAAATCTATTAAGTCAATAAGTTGTTATTGTATTTCAGCTTCTTGTTAGAAATATTATTTCAATTTTGTTGTTGGACAATAAAATTTTTGGTATTATAATTAAGAACAATTGTTGTTCTATTTATAATAATAATGTTTTGTATAGAATCTGAATATTACTTAATAAATTTTGTATACTGACTTACATGAAAATAATTTTACAAATTGAACAAACTAGTATAAGAAAAGGAGATGATCATTCAAAGAGTTGAATGTGTGTATTTATTTGAAATACAAGTGTGAATTATTTGAAAGGTTCAAAGAATTCAAAAGTGAAACAAATTGGCAAAGTATTAGAATTCTTTGATCGGATCAAGGAAGGAATACTTGTGCAATAAGTTTCTAGATCATCTCAAATGGTTTTCTCATAATGGACGCCTCTCGATACATAATAATTGATTGATGTATCTGAAAGGAAAAATTGTACCTATTTAAACATGGTGGGATCCATAATGATTTTACCGACATTCCAGTATCCTTCTAGGGTCATGTCCTAGAAATGGCTGCATATCTACGAAAAAAATAACCTCAAAATCCAGCCCCAAGACTCCATAAAAGTTATGGACAGGGAGGATTCCTAATCTTAAGTATGTTAAGATAAGGGGTTGTCCAACTTATGTGAAAAGGTTTCAAAGGATAAGCTTGGGACAAGATTTTATAAGTGTCGATTTGTGGGACATCCTAAAATAAGTTTAGGGTATACGTTCTATAATCCTACATAGCAAAAGGTGTTTATTGCGAAACACACTACCTTCTAAGATAAAGGTGTTTATCATTAAAAGGGGCTAGTGGGAGGATAATAGATCTTGAAGAGTTCAAGAACCACAAACACTATAAGTCAAATAAGAGGAACACAGAGATGACCTATTATACCACAAATCGAATCGGAATCGAATAAGAAAGATACCTAGGAGGTATGGATTCATCATAGATGATGATGATGAGGTACACATCATAGAAGATGATGATCCATTCACATACTGATGATGTAAGAGTTCTAGTGTGTACAAAAGGGATAGTGGGGCCATGTGACATTCCTAATATTATATGTTGATATACTACGGATGAGGAATAACATACCAATGCTACAATCAAGAAAGATAAAGTTGTCTAAACATTCCTCCATGAATGATTTGGGAAGAGTATCTTAATTGGGGATATAAATCTATATAGATAGATTTAAGAGGATGCTCGACTTAACCCAAGGAACGTATATTTATTTGATGCTAAAGTCGTTTAGCATGGCAAACTCAAGAGATGTCTCATGTCGATGAGCTATGGAGTGTATCCGTGGCGCCCCAAAATAGGTATACACAACACCCATTCCGAAGTGCCAAATACATGGTACAAAGCAGCAAACTACAACTTCATATAATACAAATGTCGTGTGAAATACGACAATATATATGTGAGTTTAAATATAATATTGTCTTCTAGACAATATCCACACGCAAATAAATCCCCATCATAATTATTGATACATTATTTTACAAAAATGGTGAGGACTACTAAACAACTCTCTCTAGAACCTTCATTCCATACCCCAGACTAGTACTCGCTACATTCTCGCCTCCCGAGAAGAAAAATGGAACAACAAGGAAAAGGGTGAGCTCAACTAGCCCAATAAAGAATATTATGACTAAGATAATATACAACAAATTATCGTTAGTCTCCAACAGGAAAAATCGATGAATACAATAGACAACAAGTTTCGGATCAATATTCGCAATGAAATAATAATTCATAGAAGAGTTACGTAGAGAATGAAATCTACTATAATCTATGAATTTAACGATCCATCATCAATATTTTATCCTCGTAACATCAATCAATATTCATCTCAAATCAAATATTCATCTTTGTACTACGAGCCAAAGATATTCATCAATCGATCATGTTCATCTCAACACTGCTCATCTTTGCACTAAAGGCCAAAGATATTCATCACGGTCATGTTCATTTAAACACTGCTCATCTTTTGCACTACAGGCCAAAGATATTCTTCGAAATCATTCATCTTTTACACTACGTGCCAAAGATATTCAATAATATCATCATTTAAGATCGAGGATGATGAAAATATTTTAAAGAACGAATCCAATTGAAACAAAATGACAAGGATTAAGGATTAAGGATTCAGTACTTTGTTTTATCCATGTCCAACAATACCTCAAAAATAATCATAGTGGTGTAAAATTCAAGAATGATCAAAACATGGATACAATCAAAGCTAGTATCCGCAATAGATATTTTGACGAAAAGAAGAAATTTTATTTTTCGATGAATAGTGCCGGTCAGATATCGTGAATAGTCTTGAGTATCGTGAATAAGAATCTCAAACACCAAAAGATAGAAATTCCACAAAAAAACATTTTCACGCTTAATTAATAGTACTCGTGAATAGTAACTCGTGAATAGTAACTCATGAATAGTAACTCGTGAATAAAGAACTCATGAATAGTAACTTGACATGAAAAAGTTCCAAATTTGATAAAACTTCAGATCAACATTTCAAAGATAATGATATTGAAGAAATAATATCATTATGAAAAAAATTATATCCCTTACCTCAAAGAATCGATTACTTTCGGAAGGAAAGGTCTCAAGTGATCTTTGAATGAAACTTGTAATGAACAAAGAACTCTCAAAGTATCTAAATACTCACAAAATACGCCAATAATATAGAGAGAAAAGAGAAAACTTTGTTTCGGTGTGATTTTCAATTCTAACTTAGCCTCTATTTATAGGAAAATGTTAGCCACCAAGCGACTTGACCTGCTACTGATGGCTTTACTCTTACTATTGCCACCCACCACATTTGAAATAAAATTTAGCACATTTCTCACCAACCAAAAGTGGGGCCCACCAATTTTAGAATTTTCCATAAAAATCATTTATAACCTAATTTACAGATTACCACCTCTTAAAATTCATAATAAATTATACGCTCATCTTTAATTCGGTTCAAAATTTGTGGACATATACTCAACTTATATATGTATAACATATCCAAAAATTACAACGATCCAACTATCGGATTAAATATTATAACTCACATAATAAAGTCAATATATAACCGATTTGATCTTTTAATACCTCCAATCCGACAAAATACAAATAAAACATCTCAAAGATTAATTCCTTCATTAACAACCACATAAATAAATCCATCATTTATATTCATATAAAATAAATATTTCCTTATCATATGAATCAATAATTAATTATTCACAAATAATATTACAGAATCACATTTATGACAACCAAAGTTGTTCCTGTGAAAGAGGGGGGCTTTCCAATAAGGATCTCTCATCTTGGCGGCAAGATTAGGTGACCAAACCTCTCCTTAGACGTAACTTTCTAGACATTGCCAATAATGTTATCTAATAATATTATTCAAATAATATGAATTATTGATCCGATAATGGAAATATATCAGGTGACAATTATCAAACAACAATAATATAAAATACCAACGCAAAGAATTATTGAATCAATAAAATAAACTATTGAACAAGAATTACCGTAACAATTATTGAGTAGTGCCTTCACGTAAGAATCAATAATTGATGCAATCTGCAAAGCTTCTTTATTCAACAACGCGTATTAGTATGTTTTAACCACCGGTATTCCAACAATATAACTGTAACAATTACGCCGTTATTTTTAAACAACTTATATTTGTCGTTTTCCTCATCCAATCGCTTTCAGTTATGGGGCCCACACATGGTCACAGGCCATAGTCGTATTTAATATTCCCCACCAAACGAATATTCCCCACAAAAATGAATATTTTATAACCACTTGCTTATTTTGAAATATTTATGTATTTAACCCTTAACTATCCACATTAATCAAATCAACCTTTACTATTTCAAAATAATAAATAAAGGAAATTCCTTTTATTTAAAAAATTTCGGTCTTACAAGATCTCTCTAATAGTCCCCACAAACTTACGAAAAGAGAGGTCGCATGAAAGTGACAATCATGTATGCAATGAAATGTACGAGACCTGATGTTGATCACCATATTATGGAGAAGTTCACTATGAGTCGATGAAAATATCTTAAAGTGCTTAACCCAAGACTAAGGATGTGATCATATTCATGGTGGGTCTAAATTAAAACTAGAGGGCTTAGCGACTCAAGTTTTTCAGACAAACCAAGACGATGTAAAAATCCACTTTAAGGTAAAGGGCTACCTTGAACAAAGCAGTGCAGAATTGAAAGGTTCCAAACAAAGAAAGAGTTACCGTTTAGTGATAAAGACAAAGTAAATAGCTATAAATGAAGCCGCAAGTTGATTGTTTGGATTAAAAGTTCATTACGAAACTAGAATAGTTCCTAAGTCTCATCTTGGATCTAAACATATGTTGTGGGCACTTTCATTTGATTATTAGAATCATTGAAAGATGGGAAATCACTATAGAGATAGTGGACTCTCATGAACAACATTACATATCCATTAACTAAAAGCTTATCCAACAAATGGATAATCGTCACTTAGAAGAAGAAGAGTATGAGTTACCATGACGATTGGCTTTAGTGCAAGTGGGGAGATTGAAAGTAGTATGCACACAAGCCAATCATGTTTGATGATAAAGCATATACTTTGTAAATAATCTTATTCATTTATTAATAAAAATATTAATTTATTAAAGGCTTTTAATTATCTACATGATGTCGTTTTTATAATATGTGATAAACCCATAGTTTTAAGCAATGCTTTTAGAATAATGATGATGATCATTCTAATGAGATCTAAATTCTTAGAAAGCTTAAAACTAAAATAGTTCCCAATCATTGATTACTAAATTGGGGATTAGTGAATCCGGATAGATTGGTACATACGTTGTTTGCTCATCGGATGAGGATGATTGATCTCATGATCATTTGTGTGGAGACACTAAAGCAAGTATGTAGGTGCTTATTAGAGAATAAGTTCATCGAACGTGGCTCGCTAAGGAATACCTAATGGAGTTTTATTTGCACCGTCAATAGGAATTCCTCAGAGTGATAGTAGTATAAGTAATCCTTGGACTTGAGATCATCATAGTATCTTATGTATGATGAGTTATACTTTGACTTATTCCTTAAGACCCTTAGGGTATATCAAAGGGTATGCTTGGGTATAATAAGTTATACATGGAGATAATGTATGATCAATAAAGAATCTACCACTTCTAATAAAAGAAGAGAAATGTCCTATGTGATTCGATAAATGACAACCCAAAGAGTCCTCGGCAGTATGAATGAAATTAGAAAGGAGTTTCTAATTTGCATTATTTGAGAGTTGTGCATTTAAGGATCGAAATACATATAATTAAATAAAATAAGACTTGACAAGAATTCCATGTCTTATATTTAATTGGGACATCAGTATGGTGGAAGGATTGAATTGTACGACAGAATTATTTACTCAAAGGTTCTTTAATGATTAATGTTGAAATCTATATTATCCGGAAAGTCGTTGATCGCTAGGAGGCTTATCCCTATTGTAGAATAAATATTATTTATTTAAATAAATTAATTATTTAATTTATTTATTTAAATAAGATTAGAATTGTTCTAATTGATTTATTCACAACCTGGTTTAATATGGAGAACCTAAAGGGTCACACCATAAAAGGAAGAATAATTATTTAAGAAGTTAATGGCATAATCGTAATAATATAGTTAAGTATATTTAATTTAATCTATGGTGATAGAATAAATTAAATAGCTTAATATTTATTATTTTATATTTTAAAAATATTAAATATAAATTAATAAGAGGAGTTTATTAATATTATTACAATTATTATTATTTTAATTTCTAAAAGAGTTTAGGATTTAATTTAATATAAGTACTCTCATTTATTCCTAATAGGATTAGGAGGAAAATTAGTTAAAGGAGTTTAATTAATTATCCCTAATAAGATTAGGGAGCTTAATTAATTAAAAGAAATTTAATTAATTAAATAAAACCCAATTCCTTAATTGTTAAGGTGGGTTGCCCACATCTATAAATAAGAGGAGTCTTATTATGGGTGAGGGGTTGTTGACTTTTTCAACATACTGACATAATTCCAATTGTTGAGAGAGTACACCCTTTCTATAGAGATAGAAAAAACTAGGGTTTAGCCAACCACCCTTTTCTTGAATCATTATTATTCCCTGGTGGATCACCTCTAGAGGCCAAACACTTGGGTGGCTTACATCGATCAAAGGAAGGAACCAAACCCGGTGGATTCAAGGAGATCGCGAAAGAAGAAGAGGTGAACTCGCACTGAGGAAGCTCGTTTCTTCAAGGGGTATGATTTCATAATTTCTTATTCTTCGCTTAATTAATAATTGTGCATAAAGGGTGATCCGTATATGGTTTGTAAAATTTTAAACTCGATTTTTACACGCTTCGCATTATTTTGCAATTTGATTATGCATATGAATATTACAAACCCAACAGTGGCATCAGAGCCAAACCTTTATGCAAATTATTAATTGTTATAATTTAATATGTATATTGATATGTGTTTAGAATAATTAAATTGGGCATAATTTTATTGTATAAAATTTAAATATAAAAAAAAAAAAAAAAGGCAATCCGTGGGAAATCAAGTTAAAAAGGAACTTGCCACAATTTTTTATTTTTTGAAAAAGAGTTTCACGTGGATGTTATTATTTAATAAGGAAGGTACAATTGATTGCCACTTGTATATTATAGCTTACCTTTTTATACAATATATATATAATATATATAACTTATTATTACTATATATATATATACGGTAATTATATATATGTATATATAATAGTTATATATATATATATATATATATATATATATATTATTTGTTATTATATATATATATATATATATAGTTATATATATATTCTTAATTATTATATAATTAAAATAAAAGTTTATTTTAATTTTAAAATAAAAGGTTTATTTTAATATTAAAATATAAAGTTTTATTTTAATTTTAAATAATTTTATAATTAAAATAAAAAGGTTTATTTTAATCTTAAAATAAAAGGTTTATTTTAATATTAAAATAAAAGATTTATTTTAATTTTAAAATTAGAATTTCATGCTAACTAATTAGAGTTGGAATTGGATTCCATGCTAACTAATTGGAGTTGAAATTGGATTTTATTTTTCTTAAAATAAAGGAGTTTATTTGTGAATAGGGAAGTAAATCCATATTTCCTTAAATAAAGGAGTTTATTTAAATATGAAATAAGATTTCATATTATTCAAAATAAAAGGGTTTATTTGTGAATAGGAAAGAAAATCCGTGTTTCCTTAAATAAAGGAGTTTATTTAAATATGAAATAAGATTTCATATTATTCAAAATAAAAGAGTTTATTTGTGAATAGGAAAGAAAATCAGTGTTTCCTTTAATAAAGTTTTTTTTTTTTACATGGAATTGGATTCCATAATTAATTAAAATAAAAGAGTTTATTTTAATTAAAGATTTTTTATATATGGAATTGATTCCATAATTAATTAAAATAAAGGATTTTATTTTAATTAAAGATTTTGATTAAAATAAAATAGTTTATTTTATTCAAAAATGGATAAATTAAAATAAAATAATTTTATTTTAATTTAAATTTGGATAAAATAAAGGAGTTTATTTTGATTCAAAAATAGATTTTATACTAACTAAATTTGCCCATTAAATGATATCAATATATATATTAAATGTTTATTATTCATGAGATGAATGTTATTTATCATGCATATGGTGATGTGTATGATAATAAATGGGATTGATTATGGACAATCGACCAATGCGATTGGATTTTATTTTAGTTGGATGCATGAATGTATGGGTTTTATTAAATGGGGTCTCACAGATTTCTTCTTCTCTAATTTTTCTTAATGTAAATTCTATCTCCTCCTATGTATTTCCCTCGATCACCGATCAAGGTTTCTATTTATTTTAAAATAGCTTTGTAATAGGAATAATTAGAATTATTTTTGAAAATTGGAGATCAAGGAGCAAGGAGCGCCAAGACCCGCTTGTAATGGAGCCCGGTTTAAATGTAATAGTTATATTTAAATATTATTTCTTGCACTCCTGAGGTTTGACCTTTTGGTTCACTTGGTGGCTCTAGTGAACCAAACTAGAATAAAAGTCCATAATCAATCCAGGTAGAATATAGTATTCTATATGTGCATGCTTATACTATATATATTATATATTATGCAAACATGCTTCGCATGTTTATTAATATGACGCGTATTTTATATATATATATGTGCGCCGCTTAAACAAGATGAGACAATTAATTACAAACCCCTCAATTTTTTTATATTAAGTCCTAAGCGCTCAAAGATATTTGGAATATCGAACATCGCTTTCAGCATGATAAAATTAATAGAGTATTAAATATTTAATATGAGTTTGTTGTGTCACCACAAGGCAAGTATTAAGTATTTAAGATGTTAATTTATCACATTTGATGCTTATAAAGAAAATTGAACAATATTGTTTTGTTGTGTCACCACAAGGATGATATTTTTCTTTTTGAATATATGGAGTGCTAGGTCGGACTTAACTTGGATAATTTTGATTCTGGATGTGCCACCACTGATCAAAATAATCTAAGAGGCAAAAAGAAAGGAGTTGATAGTTGATGTAATTGACAAAAGTTGTCTACCTATTTATTTATATATAGTTTGTTGTGTCACCACAAGGCTATATACATTTGAAATGGTATCCTTATTCTCACTAGCAAATCTTTAATTAGATTTTGGCTTAACTATATAAGTGAGGGTAATATAATTTGAAGAAAATAGTGGGAGATACCAATTTAAAACAAGACCTAAATTATTTTGGTAATTAATAAAAGAATGTATATTAAAATGTTGTTAATTACAAATTCATTTACAGAATTTTACAATGTCTAAAATTACTATCATTGTGAAGCATATTAGATGCCAAATTAATCAGACCGAATTAAACGGATTGGTTAAGGAATTTGAGAATAGTTCTCATAGTGGAAAAGCTATCTTATGTCCTTAATACGCCTATCCTCGCAATGGTTGCGCATAAATGCCTCCGAGGAAGAGATTGCTACTTTTAGAAAGTGGCAAGATGATGCAACATTGGCTCAATGCATCATGCTCAGCATCCATGAGTAACGAGCTTCAACGGCCACGAAAACTATGGATGCTCCTACTATATTCCTGCACATCAAGTAGTTGATGGTGAGGAAAGTAGGACTGATAGATATCAGATATCTAAGGAGCTCTTCCGATCTAGAATGACTAATGACACTACAGTACAGACAAAAGTCCTTAACATAATCAATTTGATTGATCAATTAGGACAATGGGTTTTGCCATGGATGGAGAGTTGAGCCAAGATTTGATCTTGCACTCACTCCCGGACTCCTTTCACAATTGTTGTGAATTTTTCATATAAACAAGCTAGATATCAGCCTCGCTGATTTGCTTAACATATTGAAAAATGTTGAGAGTCACTTTCCAACCAAGAAAGACAATGTCTTACTGGTAGGGGCCAAAGGATCTTCTGAAAAAGAAGATTGATTTAAAGAAGGTAAACAGAAAGGCGTAAACAAAGGATAATAAGAACAAAACTGATACGGATAGCAAAGGAGTTTGCTTCCACTGCAATAAGCCCGGACACTGGAAAGAAACTGCGAGAAGCATCTTGCAGAGGCTAACCAAAGAAGCTTAGTGAAGTTTCTTCCATAATACGCTTTTTGTTCAAGATTTAAAATAAATTTTCTTTAAGTCAAGGTTCTACTTGGGTATTGGATACCAGATTTGGTTATCATAAATATAGATTTATGAAGGGACCAAGCAAAGTAGAAAGCTAAACAAAGATAAGTAATCCTATGTGTAGAAAATGAAGTAAAGGTTGCTACATTAGCCATAAAACTTATAGTTTAGCAATGCCCATGGGAAAATCTATTAAGTCAATAAGTTGTTATTGTATTTCAGCTTCTTGTTAGAAATATTATTTCAATTTTGTTGTTGGACAATAAAATTTTTGGTATTATAATTAAGAACAATTGTTGTTCTATTTATAATAATAATGTTTTGTATAGAATCGGAATATTACTTAATAAATTTTGTATACTGACTTACATGAAAATAATTTTACAAATTGAACAAACTAGTATAAGAAAAGGAGATGATCATTCAAAGAGTTGAATGTGTGTATTTGTTGAATACAAGTGTGAATTATTTGAAAGGTTCAAAGAATTCAAAAGTGAAACAAATTGCAAAGTATTAGAATTCTTTGATCGGATCAAGGAAGGAATACTTGTAACAATAAGTTTCTAGATCATCTCAAATGGTTTTCTCATAATGGACGCCTCTCGATACATAATAATTGATTGATGTATCTCGAAAGAAAAATTGTACCTATTTAAACATGGTGGGATCCATAATGATTTTACCGACATTCCAAAGATCCTTCTAGGGGTCATGTCCTAGAAATGGTCAGATATTCTACGAAAAAATAACCTCAAAATCCAAATTTCAAGACTCCATAAAAGTTATGGATGTGGAGGATTCCTAATCTTAAGTATGTTAAGATAAGGGTTGTCCAACTTATGTGAAAAGGTTTCAAAGGATAAGCTTGGGACAAGATTTTATAAGTGTCGATTTGTGGGACATCCTAAAATAAGTTTAGGGTATATGTTCTATAATCCTACATAGCAAAAGGTGTTTATTATGAAACACACTACCTTCTAAGATAAAGGTGTTTATCATTAAAAAGGGCTAGTGGGAGGATAATAGATCTTGAAGAGTTCAAGAACCACAAACACTATAAGTCAAATAAGAGGAACTGTAGATGAATCTATTATACCACAACCGAATCGTAAATCGAATAGTACCAAGATACCTAGAGGTATGGATTCATCATAGATGATGATGATGAGGTACACATCATGAAGATGATGATCCAGCTTACATACGATGATGTAAGAGTTCTAGTGTGTACAAAAGGGATAAGTGGGGAGCGCCCATGACATTCCTAATATTATATGTTGATATACTACTACGGATGAGGAATAACATACCAATGCTACAATCAAGAAAGATAAAGTTGTCTAAACATTCCTCCATGAATGATTTGGGAAGAGTATCTTAATTGGGGATATAAATCTATATAGATAGATTTAAGAGGATGCTCGACTTAACCCAAGGAACGATATTCATTTGATGCTAAAGTCGCTTAGCATGGCAAACTCAAGAGATGTCTCATGTCAATGAGCTATGGAGTGTATCTCTTTTAATAGTCCCCACAGACTCAAAAAAGAGAGGTCGCATGAGTGACAATCATGTATGAAATGAAATGTACGAGACCGATGTTGATCACCATATTATGGAGAAGTTCACTATGAGTCGTTGAAAATATCTTAAAGTGCTTAACCCAGACTAAGAATGTGATCATATTCATGGTGGGTCTAAATTAAAACTAGAGGGCTTAGCAGACTCAAGTTTTTCGCACAAACCAAGACGATGTAAAAATCCACTTTAAGGTAAAGGGCTACCTTGAACAAAGGGTGCGTGAATTGAAAGGTTCCAAACAAAGAAAGAGTTACCGGTTTAGTGATAAAGACAAAGTAAATAGCTATAAATGAAGTCGCAAGTTGATTGTTTGGATTAAAAGTTCATTACGTAACTAGGAATAGTTCCTAAGTCTCATCTTGGTTCTAAACATGTGTTGTGGCACTTTCATTTGATTATTAGAATCATTGAAAGATGGGAAATCACTATAGAGATAGTGGACTCTCATGAACAACATTACATATCCATTAACTAAAGCTTATCCAACAAATGGATAATCGTCACTTAGAGAAGAAGAGTATGAGTTACCATGACGATTGGCTTTAGTGCAAGTGGGAGATTGAAAGTAGTATGCACACAAGCCAATCATGTTTGATGATAAAGCATATACTTTGTAACAATCTTATTCATTTATTAATAAAAATATTAATTTATTAAAGGCTTTTAATTATCTACATGATGTTTGTTTTATAATATGTGATAAACCCATAGTTTTAAGCAATGCTTTTAGAATAATGATGATGATCATTCTAATGAGATCTAAATTCTTAGAAAGCTTAAAACTAAAATAGTTCCCAATCATTGGATTACTAAATTGGGGATTAGTGAATCCGGATAGATTGGTACATACGTTACTTGCTCATTGGATGAGGATGATTGATCTCATGATCATTTGTGTGGAGACACTAAAGCAAGTATGTAGGTGCTTATTAGAGAATAAGTTCATCGAACGTGGCTCGCTAAGGAATACCTAATGGAGTTTTATTTGCTCGTCAATAGGAATTCCTCAGAGTGATAGTAGTATAAGTAATCCTTGGACTTGAGATCATCATAGTATCTTATGTATGATGAGTTATACTTTGACTTATTCCTTAAGACCCTTAGGGTATATCAAAGGTATGCTTGGGTATAATAAGTTATACATGGAGATAATGTATGATCAATAAAGAATCTACCACTTCTAATAAAAGAAGAGAAATGTCCTATGTGATTCGATAAATGACAACCCAAAGAGTCCTTGGCTTAGGCGTAATGAAATTAGAAAGGAGTTTCTAATTTGCATTATTTGAGTTGTGCATTTAAGGATCGAAATACATATAATTAAATAAAATAAGACTTGACAAAATTCCATGTCTTATATTTAATTGGGACATTGTATGGTGGAAGGATTGAATTGTATTTGAACTATTTACTCAAAGGTTCTTTAATGATTAATGTTGAAATCTATATTATCCGGAAAGTCGTTGATCGCTAGGAGGCTTATCCCTATCAGAGAATAAATATTATTTATTTAAATAAATTAATTGTTTAATTTATTTATTTAAATAAGATTAGAATTGTTCTAATTGATTTATTCACAACCTAGGTTTAATATGGAGAACCTAAAGGGTCACACCATAAAAGGAAGAATAATTATTTAAGAAGTTAATGGCATAATCGTAATAATATATTAAGTATATTTAATTTAATCTATGGTGATAGAATAAATTAAATAGCTTAATATTTATTATTTAATATTTTAGAAATATTAAATATAAATTAATAAGAGGAGTCTTATTAATATTATTACAATTATTATTATTTTAATTTCTAAAGAGTTTAGGAATTAATTTAATATAAGTACTCTCATTTATTCCTAATAGGATTAGGAGGAAAATTAGTTAAAGGAGTTTAATTAATTATCCCTAATAAGATTAGGGAGCTTAATTAATTAAAAGAATTTAATTAATTAAATAAAACCCAATTCCTTAATTGTTAAGGTGGGTTGCCCACATCTATAAATAAGAGGAGTCTTATTATGGGTGAGGGGTTGTTGACTTTTTCAACATACTGCATAATTCCAATTGTTGGAGAGTACACCTTTCTATAGAGATAGAAAAACTAGGGTTTAGCCAACCACCCTTTTCTCTTGATCATTATTATTCCTTGGTGGATCACCTCAGAGGCCATACACACTGGGTGGCTTACATTGATCAAAGGAAGGAACCAAACCCGGTGGATTCAAGGAGATCGCGAGAAAGTAGGAGGTGAACTTCATGCACTGAGGAAGCTCGTTTACAAGGGTATGATTTCATAATTTCTTATTCTTCGCTTAATTAATAATTGTGCATAAAGGGTGATCCGGGTATATGGTTTGTAAAATTTTTAAACTCTGATTTTATCTCGCTTCCGCTTATTTTTGCAATTTGATTGCGTTCTTGAATATTACAAACCTAACATGATATAACAGTGATTAACTTTAGGATTTGGTTACTTTGAATTCGTATAACAGGTTGGTTAGGAATATGAAAGCTAACAACCTTACAAAAAGAATAATGAGTAGTTAATCAATCGTTTTCCAAAAATTACCTAAAGACAAGTATTTTCAAAGAGATAAGATCGACAGGTAACGTGAAAGTGTTTATTTGAAACAACAAGATTAATAAGCGAGTGGAGGTAACGAAGGTTTCTCCCAACGAAGTTTCATAGATAAATCAAAGTCTAATTTCTCCTGAGTCAAATTTAAACGTTGAGCGCAAGCAAGAGAGATAAAAGAATGGGTAGGCAGAATTATCTAATAAGGTATAGACTTAAGAAATTTATAATTAACTAACCCGCTAACTTCGTTCGGGTTACCCACTTTTGAGAAGTCACGAAAAACGCTCTTCCCGAAACCACCGACTATGTTTTATTCAGATCCGCCTTTGGTGCCACTATCCCAAATGGACTTGACTTCACTATATCGATGACAAAATCGAGCTAAATGACCTTCTTGCTGAAATTTCCACTTCTATTATCTTTGCCATGATTACCACCGAAGTGGTTACCATTCTTAGCATGATAATTTCCCCGTAATGGTTATCATTGTTCGATAGCCGCTGCCACCAAAGATGATTATTATCGTGTTGTTGGTCAGTTACCTTTTGTTTGAAATTTGAATCAACACTCTCATGTGCTTCATTGCTTATCTCAAAGATTTTCGATGCCATTCTCAAACATTGCCACAAAACAAGGGTTAATTGACATGTAACAAATTATCCCTATATTCGAATCGACCAATAAAATAGCACATAAACTTAGGTAGGTCATTCTAGCGAAGGTATTCCCTGCTCTCTCCCCTCCTAGTACTATTCTCACCTCTTGGCGAGTGGATCATATCTCTAAGCTCGATACCAACCGTGGCGCCTCAAAATTAGGTATACGTCCACCCATCTTGGGTCGCCACTTACATGGTACATAAATTCAAATACAACTTACTAATATAATTGATGTACAATACGACATAAACCGTGAGTTTGAATACAAATATTGTCTACTAGATATTATACAAACTCAAAAGGAGTCCTCATTACAATTATTATCACACTATTTCACGAATAGTGAGAACTACTAATGCTATCCTCTGGACCATTACTCTCAGCTCTTCCTCAGTCTCAAATATATGTTCTCATTTCAAGAGAATAAAGTGAAGAAAGGGTGAGCTCAACTAGCCCGAAGAAATATTATGACTAAGATAATGCGAGAATAAATTATCATTAGCCTTCAACAGTGTTAAACCGATAAAATACAATAGACAACCGGTTTAATCTGGTAATGAATATGCAATCCATTAAAAGAGTCAAGTAGAGAATAAAATCTACTATCTTTTAGGTTTTAAAAGGTTTTCATCAATTTTTCTCACGAGACTCGACAATAAATAAACCACCACATCTATTCATCCTCGTACCACGGTCCAAGGATTTTCATCAAATTATCAATGGTCATTAAACTATACCGAATCACCCCGGTCATAATCATACCAAAAACAATCCATCATCGTGCATTACAGGCCACCGAGGACTTTTATCACATCATTTATAACAAGCCATGATTATACCGAATGATCCTCGGTCATAATCATACTAAGTTCATCTACGCACGTAAAGCCAAAGATAACATAATATATCATGAGGATGATGACAATGACATAATAATTCAATAAAATAAGTTCAAGAATTATTTTATCCGAGAATTAATAACGTCCAAATTGTCAACAAGATATCTTTTTTTGTAGAGTAAAATTCAAGAATGATCGGAAGAATATTTTCATGAAAAGATCTCGGATGAAACGCAAATATCGAGGATATTCTACTAATTTCATGGAGTATAGAAGTCAAAGTTTTAACCAACTGGGTATAATAAAGAATGGAATAACAAAAGAAATCACCATGCATGCAGATTGCTTAGCATAAAAGTTATTCAATGAATAATAATAACGGAACCAGTCGTGAAATTCACACCGATGTGATGATCCAATGTAATAATAAATGCCAATAATAAACAATGGAACCCGGTCCCGTAAAACACACACACATGAGATATTCCAAATGTAATAATAAATGCGGAATAATAAACAATGGAACCGGTCCTGTAAAACACACGCATGTGATATTCAATGTAATAATAAAGAATGGAATAAAAGAAGAAGATCACCAAGTATAGGGGATTCCACAGTATACTGAGTTATTCCAATGTAATAAATAAGGATGGAATAACATAAGATTTCACCAAGTATAGGGTATCGCCGTATACAAAGTTATGTATAGGGTATACCACTTTTAAAAGTTATTCCAATGTAATAATAATGAATGGAATAACGGAGGATTTCACCAAGTATAGGTATATATGCGTATCACGAGTTATTCCAATGAGAATAATAAAGAATGGAATAACCTGAAGTTCTCTTCATGAATACAAACGAATAATATCCTTTACGTACAACTAATAATACCCTTACCGTAAAAAGACACTTTGGATATCAAAGTAGTGAAGTACGAGAATACTCTTCTTCTTTCTCTATATAGATTTTCTCTCTATAGCTTCTCTCTCTATAATTTCTCTCTCTAGTTTCAAGTGAATTGTAAGAAAATAATGAAGGAATGAGCTTCTATTTATTGGAAAATAGAATGCATAGTAATTAATTCATGAAACGGTCCAGATTGATTTACTTTAATCGACGGTCCATATTTAAAGCAAAATCTTTTAAATAAAATATCATATATTCTATTTATATAAAAACATTTTACTATGCAAATACTATATGCAACACTATGCAAAATACTATGCAACACTATGCATAATAAAATATAATATATTCTATTTATAGAATAACTTTAATAAAGTATTATGTTTTATATAAAAGATGTTTCGCTTTTTATTACGTTAATAATACGAATAAAACAAAACGTCATTATCGCTATAATAATTCATATTATTAATCGACAATAATGGAATCAAACTGAGTGACTTCTCACATAAGCATCAATAATCAATACTGTAAGACCCCGAAATTTTTAAATAAAAAGGAATTTCCTTTATTTTGAAATAGTAAGGGTTGATTTGATTAATGTGGATAGTTAAGGGTTAAATACACAAATATTTCAAAATAAGCAAGTGGTTATAAAATATTCATTCTTTGTCGGGAATATTATTGATGACGACCAGATAGCCATGTGTGGGCCCCATAACGGAAAGTGATTGGATGAAGAAAACGACAAATATAAGTTGTTTTTAAATAACTACAGTAGTTATTGCAGATTATCTTTGTTGAATACCCTATGGTTAAAACACACTAATACGGCGTTGTTGAACAAAGAAGCACCGGTATTGCACCAATTATTGATTCTTACGTGAAGGCACTACTCAATATTGGTTACGATAATACTTCAAGATATTTTATTGAGTTAATAATTGTTGCGTTGATATTTTATATTCTTTGTTGTTTCAATAATTGTCATTACACAATCTTTCATTATCGAAGCAATAATTCATATTATCCTGAATAATATTATTAGATAACATTATTGGCAATGTCTAGAAAGTTCTGCCTTCTAAGGAGAGGTTTGGTCATCTAATTGCGCGCCAAGAAGAAGAAATTCTTATTGAAAGCCCCTCTTCCTGAACCTGCCTCAGTTGTCAATATTGTGATTACGTAATATTATTTGTGAATAATTAATTATTGATTTATATGATGAGGAAAATATTGATTTTATGTGGATATAGATGGAGAAAATTTTTAAAATGACAATTGTTGAAAATTAATATTTTATCTTTTTCTCGATAAAATAATTCATTTAAATATATTATTTTAATAATATATTAACGGTGATATTTTTACAATGAATGTGGGATATATGAGTATATGAGGAGGAAGAGTATTTTGTGGCATTAAATGTTTAACACATGTTTTGTGTGTTGCTCTGGTGGACCCCATTTATTGATTGAAATTTGATTATAACTTTGTAAAATCGCCCGTTTGTGGATTTCATTCGATTTCTGTTTGGAATTTGGAAAACTTTCTTCTGTAAAGTTGTAGAGAATTGAATTTCCTATAAAAATCGCGAGATTCGAATTTTCTGATGAAAGGGCTATTTATTATGAATTATTGAAGTTCAAGTCAAAATAATTGATTTTGGGAGTTTAAATTATTTTTGTTAAGAAAACGTTTTTTGTATTTTTTTTGGACATCATTAACATGTGTGGCTGGTGTTTTGACCAAAGGTGGGCTAAGGAAAATTTGTATAATTATATTAATATTATATTAAATTTTCTCGCTTGGTGTTCTAAGCATTTTCCTATAAATAGGTGCTTAGGTTAGAATTGAAAATCACACCAGAAACTGAAGTTTTCTCTCTATTTCTCTCTCGATATTTTGAGCGTATTCTTGTGAGTATTTTGAGTATACTTTGAGTATTGCTAGACGGTGCAAGTTCCTTCAAAGACTATACCCTATTAGATTCTAGCTGTAAGTCTTGATCTTTCGAGGTAAGGGATATTATTTTTTTATAATGATATTATTTCTTCAATATCATTATCTTTGAAATGTTGATCCAAGTTTTTATCAAATTTGGAACTTTTTCATGTCGGGGTTACTATTCACGAGTTACTATTCATGAGTTACTATTCACGAGTTACTATTCACGAAAGTACTATTCAGTAAGCGTGAAGATGTTTTTTATGGAATTTCTATCTTTTGGTGTCGGAGTTACTATTCACGTATACGGACTATTCACGATATCTGACACTATTCACGTGATATCGATACTATTCAATTTAAATAAAATTTCTTCTTTTCGTCGTCAAACATCTATTCTCGGATACTAACTCCGATTGTATCCATGTTTTGATCATTCTTGAATTTTACACCACTATGATTATTTTTGAGGTATTTTTTAGGCGTGGATAAAACCAAGTCACGAATCCTTAATCCTTAATCCTTGTCATTTTGTTTCATTTGGATTCGCTTTCTTTAAAATATTTTTCATCATCCTCGATCTTAAATGATGATATTATTGAATATCTTTTTGGCACATAGTCTGAAAAGATGAATGATTTCTGAAGAATATCTTTGGCCTGTAGTGCAAAGATGAACAGGTGTTGAGATGAACATGACCGATTGATTAATATCTTTGGCTTGTAGTGCAAAGATGAACAGGTGTTTAAATGAACATGACCAACTGATGAATATCTTTGGCCTGTAGTGCAAAGATGAATATTTGATTCCAGATGTATATTGATTGATGTTACAGGGATAAAATATTGATGATGGACTGTTAAATTCATAGATTATAGTAGATTTCATTCTCTACGCAACTCTTCTATGAATTATTATTTCACCATAATATTGATCCTCAAACTTGTTGTTTATTGTATTCTATCGATTTTCCTCGTTGAAGACTAACGATAATTTGTTGTATATTATCTTAGTCATAATATTCTTTACTTGGGCTAGTTGAGTCTCACCCTTTTCCTTGTTGTTCCATTTTTCTTCTCGGGAGGCGAGAATGTAAATGAGTACTAGTCGGGTATGGAATGAAGATTCTAGAGAGAGTTGTTTAGTAGTCCTCACCATTTTTGTAAAATAATGAATCAATAATGTGATGAGGATTTATTTGAGTATAGATATTGTCTGAAGATAATATTTGTATTCAAACTCACGCTTTCTTGTTGTAATAATAAAGTTGTAGTTGTTTCGCATCATGTATTTGGCGACTCGTAATGGGTGTTGTGTATACCTATTTTGGGGGCGCCATACGGTTGGTATCGTAGCTTAGGATATGATCTCCGGCGAGAGATCGGGAATAAAACTAAGAGGGAGAGACGAGTAAATCCTTCGCTAGTGTGTCCTACCTAAGCTTATTTGTTAGTTAATCAAGATATATAGGGATATTATGTGATATATTGATTTCCTTAATTAACCCTTATTTTATGACGGATTTGAAATGTCGAATCGAGAATATTAACAATGGAGCAAATGAGACCGTTGAGATGCTCAGTCTTCACCAATGAGGGAGAACGTCTGACAGTCGGTAATGTTCCTCCCATGAACAACACCATGGGCGCGATGATGAACGAGGGATGTTTAGAAGTTTTTGCAGCTCATGCAAAATCGATTTAGGAGACTCGTGTTCAAAATACGAGAGGAAATGATAGCAATTCACGGGTGGTCACAAATGCCAGCTCAAAAGAGTTGGGACCACCTGACTGCTGGGAAAGCCGAATCCGATTAAAGGCGAGACGTGGGTCAAACAAATTACCAAGATATTCGATGTCTTGGGATGCACGGAGAACAGAAAGTTCCATTCGCCACATTTATGTTCCGTGGCGGCGCGATTCTTTCAGGGAATTGCGTGAAGCGTACCATCCAATTTGCATCAAAGATGTCATGGGAGACGTTTGAAGCAGATTCAATGACAAGTACTTCCACGAAAGTATTCGTCATACGAAGGAAGTGGAGTTTATTAGACTAGAGCGAGAATAACACGACGGTGTCCCAAAAGACGAGGCGAAGTTCATGGAGTTATCCAGTGTTTGCACCTCATTTGGTGGAGAATGAGGAACGATGACGCGGATGTTTCGAGAGAGGTTTGAAACCCGACATACGTTAGTATCTCATTTCTCATAAATTTTCTCTCTATTCAGGATGTTGTCAATGAGGCT
This sequence comes from Panax quinquefolius, assembly GCA_020205615.1. NCBI lineage: Eukaryota > Viridiplantae > Streptophyta > Magnoliopsida > Apiales > Araliaceae > Panax > Panax quinquefolius. The sequence continues at coordinate 21,935,079 of CM035162.1, forward strand.
CGGTTGTTAGAGCGAGATAACGAAAGTACGTTCAACCGAGGACCATAACCAGATCATATCAAGATAGCGATCATCGTAATAACGATAACCAAATGAGAAAGAAGAATACAGACAAAGCGGTAACCACTCGGGTGGTAATCGTGGCCATGAAAATAGAAGAAGCGAGTCGGGAGGAGATTTTAAAAGAGAGATTCAACAACGACCACGTGAAGACGCCGCCGCTATAAGAACTAGTTTTAAGGAGGAGAACGACCACCTACCGAGTATGTTACAAAATGGAAAGAGGGACATATCACCAAACCGCCCACACAGCTTTTAAGGTATGCTATAGTTGTGGAAAGGAAGGACATATCGCTTTCGAGATTGTGCGGTAGAGCGAAACCTAGTTTAGTGGGGACGGTGACTCAAAAGATCATCCCGTAAAAGTCAAAGTCAACGATTTCGGAAGAGCGTTTGTCGTGACTTCCTATCAAAATGCAAGGAACCCGAACGGTTAGCACGAGTTAGTCAATTATAAATTCTTGCGAAGTATATACCTTACTAGATATCGGTTCTACCCATTCTTTTATCTCTCTTACTTGCGCTCAACGTTTAAACTTGACTCGGAGAAATTAGACTTTGACCTATCTCGTGGAAACTCAGTTAGAGAAACTTTCATCACATCCAATCGCTTATAAATCTTGCTTGATTCAGTTGGCACTATCACATTACCCGTTAACCTTATTTCTATAGAGATATTTGTTTTTGATGTGATTTTAAGGTTAACTACTCATCATGCCGAAATTGATTATTTTCGTAAGGTTGTTAGTTTTCATATTCCTAAGCAACTCCGTTATTCAATTCAAGCAATCAAACCATTGTAGTCAAACATTTTCATATCAAGCCATGAAGTCATTCGTTTATTACGGATGTCAAATTTTCTTAGTCCATGTTATGGATTTGAATAAAGACACGCCGATTTGAATAATATTCCCTTGTTGTTATTGATTTTTCCCGACGTATTTTCAAGAAGAATTTCTTGGCTTACTCCCAAAGCCCTCGATATTAAATTTTGTATCGACTTTGAACCCAGTACAAAACTCATTTCTAAAATCTCATATCGAATGGCTCCTATTGAACTTCGTGGAGTTAAAATTCAACTATAGAATTTGGTACCGAGTTTTATCTTGTGACTTCCTTTGTGGAATTCACCTGCCGAACTCTCTGTAGGGGCGCCATATTCGTGCGCGATATAGTAAAACTCGATAGGTGTCATTGTGACGTCTTATCCAAGATTGGGATATGAGTCACGCTTGAGAGCAACCTAAAGTCAAGAATCGAAATACGTAGCTTTCAGCTTAGTTGGTTATTATCGGAGATTCGTTGAAGGATATTCTCGAATCGCTATTCCGCTTAACTAAGTCGACTCGAAAAGATACAAAATTGTATGGAGCGAGGAATGCGAGAAGATTTTCCAAGAGCTCAAGAGGCGACTCATTTCAGCACATATTCTAACCATACCATCTTGGAAAAGCGAACGTGGTAGTGACGCGTTGAGTAGAAGATCATATGCGGAACGAAAAGCGATGATGTCAAGTATATCGATAGAGCCAACTTTAATAGAAAAGTTAAGATTGCTCAAGCCACCGACTCGAAAATGATGCGATGAAGAAGAAAGTACAAGAATGAGCTATTCCTAAGCGAGAATTGATGAAGAAGGAATACTTGAGTCCACTCTGCACTTTGTGTTCCTAACGACTGATTTGAAGAACAAGATTATGATGGAGGCACACAATACACCATTTGCAATCCATCCTGGGAGTACCAAAATGTATTATGATCTTCAACATACATTTTGGTGGAGCAATATGAGGAGAGAGATTGCAAAGTTTATCTCGATGTGTTTAACTTGTCAACGTGTAAAGGCGAGCATCTTGTACCTAAGGGTCCGTTGCAACCACTTGAGATTCCTGGAATGGATGTGGGAACACATTACTATGGATTTCAATTCGGGTCTTCCTGCGGTTTCTCAAGGCATCAATGCTATTTGGGTTATTGTTGATAGATTAACCAAGTCTACTCATTTCTCACCGATACGAGAGACTTATTCCTTGAACGCCTTTCTCGTATGCATCGTAAATGAGATTGTGAGATTGGATGGCATGCCAAGATCCATAGTTTTAGATCGTGACCCAAGATTCACTTCATGATTTTGGGTTAGTTTGTAGAAAGCTATGGGCACGAATTTACTTATTCGCTTTGGCATACCATCCTCAAACGGATGGGCAATCGTAAAAGGACTACTCAAACTCTTGAAGATATATTAAAACTCGTGGTCCTAGATTTCAAAGGAAGTTGGGATAAGTACTTGCCATTGGTGGAATTCTCATACAACAATAGTTATTAAACAAATATAGGCATGGTTCCATTCAAGCATTATATGGACAAAATGTCGCTTCTCCAATATGTTGGGATGAGGTGGGGAAGCAACATTGTTGGGACCCGAGTTAATCACGTATGACTAATGATTCGACAACATATACTACAAACCAGACAAGATCGACAAAAGAGTTATGCGGATCTTCATCGAAAGGACGTGGAATTTAATGTAGGGGATCATGTATTGTTGCGAGTTGCTCCACGGAAGGGGAGTTACAAGATTTGGGAAGAGAGGAATGTAACAACCCCAAAATAGGTCCATTCCATCCAACCTATTTTGAGTCGTTAAATACATGGTACAGAAATAACTACAACTTTATTACAACAATTGTCGTGCAAAATACAACAACACATATGCTTTGTGAGTTTGATACCAATATATACCAAATGTAACTCGACACCAACTTGGATAACACGTCCACCATGACACCTTACATAAAGGTACAATCAAAAACCTGCTTTAGAAATTAGAATCTTTGGGAAGTGCTCAAGAAACCTTCGTGACATGGGAGGCCATGCTTTTAGGTTATGGTAGATATCATATGGCCACGTAATTATCCTTGGTTGAATCTAATAGACCCCAAAGAAAAACGAGAAGATTACTATCATATTCTTCCCAATGGCGAGTCTTCTCTTGATCTATCATTATCTCCACTGCCTCAAATTGAGAATTATACTTCAAACAAACACCAAGATCATATAGGTAGTGCTCAGTAAATATACTCAAGAAAGTGGATGAGCACAACCATGTCTTATGATAACACGAGTTTGTATGTCATTAGACATCTTGTATGATAGTGACAAAACACCCTTCCAAAGTTGGTTTCGCCTCACCCTATTTAATTCACCAAAAATAACTATTAAATGATGTATAAAATACAACACACTAAAGTCCTCAATAATTATTTTCATACTTTTTAGGGAGAACCTCAACAACTATAGACCACCGTTCTATTCCCTTGTTATCCCCGCTCAACCCAGCTACACTTTTATTACCTGAAAGGAATTGTGAAAAGGGTGAGCACAACTAGCTCAGTAAAGAATATTATGACTAAAGATAAATAAATTATCAATAGTCTTCATCAGTAATAAATCAGAGATTTAGAACATATGGTAGATGATAAAACTTTTCAACCATAGTTGCAGCGGAACGAGCAATCCATTAAAAGAGTCAAATAGACTATAAAGTCTATTGTCTTCTCCACGTTAAAAGTCCACCAACAATGTTTTATCCCTCAGTAACATCAATCAACAGCCTTTCCACAATCATATGAAAAACTCATAATCATAATGGTGATTCTAAATTCTCTTCCCATCTAGGACGAAGATAATTTTCATCACCGCCTTTACCTCAAAACATCAAATATCATGGTTATACCAAATCACGCCTCTGCTCATAATCATACTAATAAATTCATCTTTGCACCACGGGTCAAAGATATTCATCAACAGCTCATCTTTACACTACAAAGCAAAGATATTCAACAACAGTCATCTTTGCATTACGAGCCAAAGATATTCATCAATAATTCATCTTTGCCCTACAAAGCAAAGATATTCAACAACAGTCATCTTCAGATTACGAGCCAAAGATATTCATCAATAATTCATCTTTGCACTACAAAAGCAAAGATATTCAACAACAGTCATCTTTGCAAATACGAGCCAAAGATATTCATCAATAATTCATCTTTGCCCCACAAAGCAAAGATATTCAACAACAAAGTCATCTTTGCATTACAAGCCAAAGATATTCATCAATAATTCATCTTTGCACTACAAAGCAAAAGATATTCAACAATGTGTCATCTTCAGATTACGAGCAAAAGATATTCATCAATAATTCATCTTTGCACTACAAAGCTAAGATATTCATCAACAAGTCATCTTTGCACTACGAGCCAAAGATATTCATATATCAAAGAAATACATAATCATCTCGTGTTATATAACAATAATTATAACCATGTTGATCAATTCACCTTTGCACTTAAGCTAAAAATATTCAATTGTAAATTCAATGGTCATGATCATACCAAATAACAATTCAACTTTTGCACCATCGGCCAAAGAGAACCTATATGGTCACGATCATACTAATAATCTACCCATCTTTACACTCAAGTCAAAGAGAAATATCATCATTAGGGTTATAAGAATGTTATATAAAATAATATAATCAAAACATGGTTTTAATTTCAAGAGTAAGATTCATAAATCAACGATAATTTGGTCGAGAAGAAACCAATTTGTCGTGAATAAGACTCGTATTCGCACATAGTACCGTATATATATGCATAAGAACCTCGATACCTAAAAGATAAAGTTTCATAATAAAATTCATATCCATATTTATAACACCTCAATCCAAATGTTATAAATCACTTAGAAATCTCATAATCTAATATTATTAATATTATAATAATATTTTAATCATTTCTAAAACTTATAAACAATTTAATTAAATTGTTTACACTTTACTAATTAATGCATTTAATCATCATAAAATGCCAAACTCATAAGATTTCATCACCAATAACCAAAACCCTCATCAAAAATCTGCATATACCTCATATATGATTCTCAAGCCATAAAATCATATTTTCCAATTTTCTTACTTCACATAACATATTTAATTCATTTACTCATAACTAGAATATTTTCATGAAAAATACCAAATCAGTTCCAAAAATATTTCTTTTCTGGGATTTAGCATAACATAGTCCCATATTGAACATATATTTTTCTCAGAATTTTAAAATTCATTTACTATTTTTCATATGGCCAAAACCACCGAATATTTAAACATTTATCATAAATTATACTTTTATCCAAAAATTCTGAAATTTACACGGTATACTGATATTATATAGATGTACTCCCAATAAAAATTTCATCAATTTTGGAGTTAATCACAAGGAGTTATAAGCGGTTACTTTTAAAATAGTCTTTTCTCATAAAATCCATAACTCCTAATCTATACATCCAAAAATCGCCATTTTTGGACACACTCTACAAAACTCATCAAAATATCATTTCAAATATTTCCAGAATTTTTGAAGGTTCGGAAAAATTTCGAAACTAAAAACATAATAACCCTTAAAATCCCTTACTATCCCTTACCTCAAAAGAGTTAGAGATTGACCTAATAACGCCGAATCTAACTTGCACCGTATAGTAGCAATACTCAAAGTATACTCAAAATACTCACAAGAATACGCTCAAAATATCGAGAGAGAAATAGAGAAAAACTTCAGCTTCTTAAATGTGTGATTTTCAATTCTAACCCAAGACCTTATTTATAGGAAAATGCTTAGAACACCAAAGCGTAAAAATTTAATATAATATTAATATAATTATACAAATTTTCCTTAGCCCACCTTTTTTGGTCAAAACACCAGCCACACATATGTTAATGATGTCCAAAAAATACAAAAACGTTTTTCTTAACAAAAATAATTTAAACTCCCAAAATCAATTATTTTGAACTTCTAACTTCAATAATTCATAATAAATAGCCCTTTCATCAGAAAATTTGAATCTCACGAGTTTTATAGGAAATTCAATTCTCTACAACTTTGCGTAAGAAAGTTTTTCCAAATTCCAAACAAAAATCGACCAAATCCACAAACCAAGCGATTTTACAAAAGCTATAATCAAATTTCTATTAATAATTGTGTCCACCAACACACAAAACATGTGTTAAACATTTAATGCCACAAAATATACTTCTTCCTCCTCATATACTCATATATCCCACATTCATTGTAAAAATATCACCAAGTAATATATTATTAAAATAATATATTTAAATGAATTATTTTATCGTAAAAAGATAAAATATTAATTTTCAACAATTGTCATTTTAAAAATTTTCTCCATCTATATCCACATAAAATCAATATTTTCTCATCATATTAATCAATAATTAATTATTCACAAATAATATTACGTAATCACAATATTGACAACCACGCGCGCTTCCTGAGAAAGAGGCTTTCCAATAAGAATTTCTTCATCACCTAGCCAAGCAATTAGATGACCAAACCTCTCCTGTAGATGTAACTTTCTAGACATTGCCAATAATGTTATCTAATAATATTATTCAGATAATATGAATTATTGCTTCGATAATGAAAGATACTGTAATGACAATTATCAAACAACAATAATATAAAATATCAACGTAAAGAATTATCAATCAATAAAATAAAATATCGAATGAAGAATTATCGTAACAATTATTGAGTAATGCCTTCTTACGAAAAAAAACATTATCATGTTTCATGAATAGTACTCGTGAATAAGAACTCATGAATAAGTAACTCGTGAATAAGAACTCATGAATAAGAACTCGTGAATAAGAACTCATAATAAGAACTCGTGAATAAGAACTCATGAATAAGAAACTCGTGAATAGTAACTCATGAATAGTAACTCGTGAATAGTAACTCATGAATAGTAACTCATGAATAGTAATTAAAAAAATTGAATACTTTTATTTCATAAAATTCGGGGTTTTACAATCTCCTCCTTATGAAATTTCGTCCCCTCAAATTTACGCATTCGGGCATTTCAAAGAGTTGAGAATACCTTGTTTTCATTTCAGATTCTATCTCCTCTGTCATCATGATTTCTCCATTGCTCATCTCCTGTATTTCAGATATCATTCTAGAATACAGCTTCAAAACAAGGGTTAATTTAACAAATTAACATATCACATAATATCCCGATATTATGACTGACCAACAAATAAGCTTAGGTAGGACACACTAGCGAAGGATTTACTCATCTCTCCCCTCCTAGTTCTAATCCCGATCTCCGCCAGAGATCATATCCCTAAGCTCTGATACCAAATGTAACAACCCCAAAATAGGTCCATTCCATCCAACCTATTTTGAGTCGTTAAATACATGGTACAGAAATAACTACAACTTTATTACAACAATTGTCGTGCAAAATACAACAACACATATGCTGTGAGTTTGGATACCAATATATACCAAATGTAACTCTGGACACCAACTTGGATAACACGTCACCATGACACCTTACATAAAGGTACAAATAAAAAACCTGCTTTTAGAAATTAGAATCTTTGGGAAGTGCTCAAGAAAACCTTCGTATACGGGAGGCCATGCTTTTAGGTTATGGTAGATATCATATACGCCACGTAATTATCCTTGGTCAATCTAATAGACCCCAAAGAAAAACGAGAAGATTACTATCATATTCTTCCCAATGGCGAGTCTTCTCTTGATCTATCATTATCTCCACTGCCTCAAATTGAGAATTATACTTCAAACAAACACCAAGATCATATAGGTAGTGCTCAGAAATATACTCAAAGAAGTGGATGAAACAACCATGTCTTATGATAACACGAAGTTTGTATGTCATTAGACATCTTGTATGATAGTGACAAAACACCTTCCAAAGTTGGTTTCGCCTCACCCTATTTAATTCACCAAAATAACTATTAAATGATGTATAAAATACAACACACTAAAGTCCTCAATAATTATTTTCATACTTTTTGTGGAGAACCTCAACAACTATGACCACACCGCTTCTATTCCCTTTATTATCCCCGGGCCAACCCAAATACACTTTTTATTACACGAAAGGAATTGTGAAAAGGGTGAGCACAACTAGCTCAAGAAGAATATTATGACTAAAGATAAATAAATTATCAATAGTCTTCATCAAGAATAAATCGTAGATTTAGAACATATGGTAGATGATAAAACTTTTCAACCATAGTTGCAATGAACGAGCAATCCATTAAAAGAGTCAAATAGACTATAAAGTCTATTGTCTTCTCCACGTTAAAAGTCCACCAACAATGTTTTATCCTCAGTAACATCAATCAACAGTTCCTTTCCACAATCATATGAAAAACTCATAATCATAATGGTGATTCTAAATTCCTCTTCCCATCTAGGACGAAGATAATTTTCATCACCGCCTTTACCCCAAACATCAAATATCATGGTTATACCAAATCACGCCTCCTGCTCATAATCATACTAATAAATTCATCTTTGCACCACACGGGTCAAAGATATTCATCAACAGCTTCATCTTTACACTACAAAGCAAAGATATTCAACAACAGTCATCTTTGCATTACGAGCCAAAGATATTCATCAATAATTCATCTTTGCCCTACAAAGCAAAAGATATTCAACAACAGTCATCTTTTGCATTACGAGCCAAAGATATTCATCAATAATTCATCTTTGCACTACAAAGCAAAGATATTCAACAACAGTCATCTTTGCAAATTTGAGCCAAAGATATTCATCAATAATTCATCTTTGCCCTACAAAGCAAAGATATTCAACAACAGTCATCTTTGCATTACAAGCCAAAGATATTCATCAATAATTCATCTTTGCACTACAAAAGCAAAGATATTCAACAACAGTCATCTTCAGCATTACGAGCAAAAGATATTCATCAATAATTCATCTTTGCACTACAGGCTAAGATATTCATCAACAAGTCATCTTTGCACTACGAGCCAAAGATATTCATATATCAAAGAAATACATAATCATCTCAGAAGTTATATAACAATAATTATAACCATGTTGATCAATTCACCTTTGCACTTAAGCTAAAAATATTCAATTGTAAATTCAATGGTCATGATCATACCAAATTCCAACAATTCAACTTTTGCACTACTGGCCAAAGAGAACCTATGGTCACGATCATACTAATAATCTACCCATCTTTACACTCAAGTCAAAGAGAAATATCATCATTAGGGTTATAAGAATGTTATATAAAAATAATATAATCAAAACATGGTTTTAATTTCAAGAGTAAGATTCATAAATCAACGATAATTTGGTCGAGAAGAAACCAATTTGTCGTGAATAAGACTCGTCGATTCGCAAATATAGTAATCAGTATATATGCATAAGAAACCTCGATACCTAAAAGATAAAGTTTCATAATAAAATTCATATCCATATTTATAACACCTCAATCCAAATGTTATAAATCACTTAGAAATCTCATAATCTAATATTATTAATATTATAATAATATTTTAATCATTTCTAAAACTTATAAACAATTTAATTAAATTGTTTACACTTTACTAATTAATGCATTTAATCATCATAAAATGCCAAACTCATAAGATTTCATCACCAATAACCAAAACCCTCATCAAAAATCTGCATATACCTCATATATGATTCTCAAGCCATAAAATCATATTTTCCAATTTTCTTACTTCACATAACATATTTAATTCATTTACTCATAACTAGAATATTTTCATGAAAAATACCAAATCAGTTCCAAAAATATTTCTTTTCTGGGATTTAGCATAACATAGTCCCATATTGAACATATATTTTTCTCAGAATTTTAAAAATTCATTTACTATTTTTCATATGGCCAAAACCACCGAATATTTAAACATTTATCATAAATTATACTTTTATCCAAAAATTCTGAAATTTACACGGTATACTGATATTATATAGATGTACTCCCAATAAAAATTTCATCAATTTTGGAGTTAATCACAAGGAGTTATAAGCGGTTACTTTTAAAATAGTCTTTTCTCATAAAATCCATAACTCCTAATCTATACATCCAAAAATCGCCATTTTTGGACACACTCTACAAAACACATCAAAATATCATTTCAAATATTTCCAGAATTTTTGAAGGTTCGAAAAAATTTCGAAACTAAAAACATAATAACCCTTAAAATCCCTTACTATCCCTTACCTCAAAAGAAGATGATTACATTGGAATAATACGAATCGAACTTGCACCGAGATAGCAATACTCAAAGTATACTCAAAATACTCACAAGAATACGCTCAAAATATCGAGAGAGAAATAGAGAGAAAACTTCGCTTTACGGTGTGATTTTCAATTCTAACCCAAGCACCTTATTTATAGGAAAATGCTTAGAAACACCAAAGCGTAAAATTTAATATAATATTAATATAATTATACAAATTTTCCTTAGCCCACCTTTTGGTCAAAACACCAGCCACACATGTTAATGATGTCCAAAAAATACAAAAACGTTTTTCTTAACAAAAATAATTTAAACTCCCAAAATCAATTATTTCTTGACTTGAACTTCAATAATTCATAATAAATAGCCCTTTCATCAGAAAATTCGAATCTCACGAGTTTTTATAGGAAATTCAATTCTCTACAACTTTGCAGAAGAAAGTTTTTCCAAATTCCAAACAAAAATCGACCTCAAATCCACAAACAGGCGATTTTACAAGCTATAATCAAATTTCTATCAATAATTGTGTCCACACCACACACAAAAAACATGTGTTAAACATTTAATGCCACAAAAATACTCTTCCTCCTCATATACTCATATATCCCACATTCATTGTAAAAAATATCACTAGTTAATATATTATTAAAATAATATATTTAAATGAATTATTTTATCGTAAAAAGATAAAATATTAATTTTCAACAATTGTCATTTTAAAAATTTTCTCCATCTATATCCACATAAAATCAATATTTTCTCATCATATTAATCAATAATTAATTATTCACAAATAATATTACGTAATCACAATATTGACAACCGTGCGCTTCCCGAGAAAGAGGGGCTTTCCAATAAGAATTTCTTCTTCTTCAAGCCTTGATTAGATGACCAAACCTCTCCTGTATGTAACTTTCTAGACATTGCCAATAATGTTATCTAATAATATTATTCAGATAATATGAATTATTGCTTCGATAATGAAAGATATCGTGTAATGACAATTATTGAAACAACAATAATATAAAATATCAACGTAGCAATTATTGAATCAATAAAATAAAATATTGAATAAAGAATTACACAGAATAATTATCGAGTAATGCCTTCTTCACGAAAAAAAAACATTATCATGTTTCATGAATAGTACTCGTGAATAGTAACTCATGAATAGTAACTCGTTAATAAAGAACTCATGAATAGTAGTACTCGTGAATAAGAACTCATGAATAAGAACTCGTGAATAAGAACTCATGAATAGTAACTCGTGAATAAGAACTCATGAATAAGAACTCGTGAATAGTAACTCATGAATAAGTAACTCATGAATAGTAATTAAAAAAAATTGAATACTTTTATTTCATAAAATTCGGGTTTTACAGAAAGCTCAATCCACGATTTATCGGTCCATTTCAAATTCTCGACCGAAGTAGGAAATGTAGCCTATGAGACTTACGTTACCTCTCCGAGTATGTCTCTCGTGTTCATAATGTGTTTCACATATCCAGATTTCAGAAATATGTGAAAGACCCGAACCACGTTATTGAGTTAGAACCGGACGAGATAGCAGAAGACTTAACGTATGAGGAGGTACCATGCAAGATTTTGGATAGGAAGGAGCATGTCCTACGCCAAGAAAGGTTATACCACATTAAAGTTTTGTGGAGGAATCATGCTTATAGAGGAAATGACACGAATTGGAAACGAAAATGAAAGCGAGGTATCCTCACCTTTTCAAAACATCAGTCGTCGTCAATTTCGAGGACGAAATTTCATAAGGAGGGAGGTTGTAAGACCCCAAATTTTTAAATAAAAAGGAATTTCCTTTATTTTGAAATAGTAAGGGTTGATTTGATTAATGTGGATAGTTAAGGGTTAAATACGCAAATATTTCAAAATAAGCAAGTGGTTATAAAATATTCATCATTGTCGGGAATATTCAATGACGACGACCAGCGATCGTCATGTGGGCCCATAACGGAAGTGATTGGATGAAGAAAACGACAAATATAAGTTGTTTTAAAATAACTACGTAGTAGTTATTGCAGATTATCATCATTGGAATACCCTTAGTGGTTAAAACACACTAATACGCGTTGTTGAACAGTAGCACACGGTATTGCACCAATTATTGATTCTTACGTAAGAAGGCACTACTCAATATTGGTTACAGTAATTACTGTTCAGTATTTTATTGAGTTAATAATTGCTGCGTTGATATTTTATATTGCTGTTGTTTCAATAATTGTCATTACACAGTATCTTTCATTATCGAAGCAATAATTCATATTATCTGAATAATATTATTAGATAACATTATTGGCAATGTCTAGAAAGTTACATGCCTAAGGAGAGGTTTGGTCATCTAATTGCGCTGGCAAGATAAGAAGAAATTCTTATTGGAAAGCCCTCTTTCCAGGAACCCTTTCGGTTGTCAATATTGTGATTCTGTAATATTATTTATGAATAATTAATTATTGATTTATATGATGAGGAAAATATTGATTTTATGTGGATATAGATGGAGAAAATTTTTAAAATGACAATTGTTGAAAATTAATATTTTATCTTTTTCGATAAAATAATTCATTTAAATATATTATTTTAATAATATATTAACGGTGATATTTTACAAATGAATGTGGGATATATGAGTATATGAGGAGGAAGAGTATTTTGTGGCATTAAATGTTTAACACATGTTTTGTGTGTATTCGGTGGACCCCATTTATCGACCGAAATTTGATTATAAATGTAAAATCGCCCGTTTATGGATTTCGATTGATTTCTGTTTGGAATTTGGAAAAACTTTCTTCTGCAAAGTTGTAGAGAATTGAATTTCCTATAAAAACTCGCGAGATTCGAATTTTCTGATGAAAGGGCTATTTATTATGAATTATTGAAGTTCAAGTCTCAAATAATTGATTTTTGGGAGTTTAAATTATTTTTGTTAAGAAAAACGTTTTTGTATTTTTTGGACATCATTAACATGTGTGGCTGGTGTTTTGACCAAAAGGTGGGCTAAGGAAAATTTGTATAATTATATTAATATTATATTAAATTTTCTCTTTTGGTGTTCTAAGCATTTTCCTATAAATAGGGTGTTTAGGTTAGAATTGAAAATCACACCGTAAACCCAAGTTTTCTCTCTATTTCTCTCTCGATATTTTGAGCGTATTCTTGTGAGTATTTTGAGTATACTTTGAGTATTGCTAGATTTGCAAGTTCCCTTCAAAGACTATACCCTTTAGATTCTAGCTAAAGATCGATCTTTCGAGGTGGGGATATTATTTTTTTATAATGATATTATTTCTTCAATATCATTATGTCAAAATGTTGATCTGAAGTTTTATCAAATTTGGAACTTTTTCATGTCGGGGTTACTATTCACGAGTTACTATTCACGAAGTTACTATTCATGAGTTACTTCATTCACGAGTTCTTATTCACGAAGCGTGAAGATGTTTTTGTGGAATTTCTATCTTTTGGTGTCGAGTTACTATTCACGATATCGGCACTATTCACGTATACTGGCACTATTCACGATACGATACTATTCAATCAGAAAAATAAAATTTCTTCTTTTCGTCTAAAACATCTATTCGGATACTAACTCGATTGTATCCATGTTTTGATCATTCTTGAATTTTACACCACTATGATTATTTTTGAGGTATTTTTGGGCGTGGATAAAACCAAGTACGAATCCTTAATCCTTAATCCTTGTCATTTTGTTTCACCGGATTCGCTTTTTTAAAATATTTTTCATCATCCTCGCCTTAAATGATGATATTATTGAATATCTTTGGCTCAGTAGTAGTAAAGATGAATGATTTCTCAAGAATATCTTTGGCCTCAGAAGTGCAAAGATGAACAGTGTGTGAGATGAATACGATCGATTGATTAATATCTTTGGCTCAGAGTGCAAAGATGAACAGTGTTTAAATGAACATGACCAATCGATGAATATCTTTGGCTCAGTAGTGCAAAAAGATGAATATTTGATTCCGTATGTATATTGATTGATGTTACAGGGGATAAAATATTGATGATGGACCGTTAAATTCATAGATTATAGTAGATTTCATTCTCTACGCAACTCTTCTATGAATTATTATTTCATTGCGAATATTGATCCGAAACTTGTTGTCTATTGTATTCTATCGATTTTTCCTGTTGAAGACTAACGATAATTTTGTCAGATATTATCTTAGTCATAATATTCTTTACCGGGCTAGTTGAGCTCACCCTTTTCCTTGTTGTTCCATTTTTCTTCTCGTGAGGCGAGAATGTAGCGAGTACTTAGTGGGTATGGAATGAAGATTCTAGAGAGAGTTGTTTAGTAGTCCTCACCATTTTTGTAAAATAATGAATCAATAATGTGATGAGGATTTATTTGAGTATAGATATTGTCTGTAAGATAATATTTGTATTCAAACTCACGCTTTCTTGTTGTAATAATAAAGTTGTAGTTGTTTACGTACCATGTATTTGGCGACTCGTAATGGGTGTTGTGTATACCTATTTTGGGGCGCCACAAATACTGCAAATGTGCTATTATGCAACCACACGATTCGTATTTTTACTACCGAGTAGTTCAACAAGATCAACCAGTAAAACTTCCTACCGTTATTTCAATAAAATATTTTTGTCGCTTTCAATCCGATAATAATTACATTGTGGGGTCCACCAATGATTGAGCCATTGACCGAATATTCCTCGCTAAACCGAATATTCCCCACCAATTGAATATAATATAACCACTGCATACTTTGTAAAATTTATAAATACTACCCACAACTATAATATTATCTCAAATTCACACTATAATATTAAAATTTATTTAATAAAAAAATTTAAATCTTTATTGATAAAATCAGGGTCTCACGAGAAAACTTTAGTTTCTGGTGTGATTTTCAATTCTAACCTAAGCACCCTATTTATAGGAAATTGCTTAGAACACCAAAGCAGAAAATTGAATATAATAATAATATATTATAAAAAATTTCCTACGCCCACTAAGACTCCTGAAATCAGCATGTTTACAACACATGGGGGGGCCAACGAAAATAATAAAAACGTTTTTCTCAATAAAAATAATTAAAACTTTCAAAAATCAATTATTTCGGAACTTTGAAACTTCAATAATTCATAATAAATAGCCCTTTTATCAGAAAATTTGAATCTCGCATTTTTTTTATAGGAAATTCAATTCTCTACAACTTTGCAAAAGAAAGTTTTTCCAAATTCCAAACAGAAATTGACCGAAATTCATAAACGGACGATTTTACGTGCTATAATCAAATTTCACCAAGAAATAGGGTCCAATCGACACACAAAATATGTGTTAATCATTTAATGCAACAAAAAATACTCTTCCTCCTCATATACTCATATATCCCACATTCATTGTAAAAATATCACCATTATTATATTATTAAAATATAATAATAAATTATTTTATCGTAAAAGATAAAATATCATTTTTTAACAATTGTCACTTTAAAAATTTCTCCATCTATATCCACATAAAATCAATATTTTTATCATCATATAAATCAATAATTAATTATTCACAAATAATATTATAGAATCACAATCACGACAACCAGCAGCGCTCCCAGGAAAGAGGGGCTTTCCAATAAGAATTTCTCCTTATTTGGCGAGCATGAATTAGGTGACCAAACCTCTCCTTAGATGTAACTTTCTAGACATTGCCAATATTGTTATCTAATAATATTATTCGATAATATGAATTATTGTCTCGATAATAAAAATCACCGTGTAAATGACAATTATCAAACAACAAGAATATAAAAAAAAAAACGCAAAGAATTATCGAATCAATAAAATAAAATATTGAACAATAATTAATCGTAACAATTATCGAGAGTAGTGCCTTCTTACGTAAGAATCAATAATTGGTGCAATATCGCAATCTTCTTCTTGTGCAACAACGCCAGACATCGTGTTTTAACCAATTCGGGTATTCCAACAAGATTAATCTAGAATAACTACGCCAAGCTATTTATAAACAACTTATACTTGTCATTTTTTCATCCAATTGCTTTCCGCTATGGGGCCCACAAAAGATTGCTACTGTCAGTCATTGCGAATATTCCCCGCAAAAGAAGAATATTCCACGACCAAACGAATATTCCCTACAACAATGAATATTTTATAACCACTGCTTATTTAAAATATTTACATTTTTTACCCATAACTAACCACATTAATCAAATCAACCCCTTACTATTTCAAAATAATAATTAGAGAAATTAAATCTTTATTTATAAAAAGTTGGGGTCTTACACTTTTCTTATTCTAATTCTCTCTCCATATTTAATGACATTATTATGGGCAATTTTATCATTTTATTCATCTTCTTAATATACATGAAAAGTCTACTAGGATTTTTATCCTGGGACGGAGGGAGTATAATTTTATTATATTACTCCCTTCGTCGCAAATTAATTGCTCAATTTTGATTTTTTTTAAGTCAAATTGAATATTTTTAGAATTAATAATTAGGCATATATAAATATATTTCTAAAATTATAAAAATTGGGATTAGTAATAAATTGTATATATTTTCTTTTGGTTATAATATCTTTACCTATATTTTAGCAAAAATAGTAAAAAAATTAGTTTTAAAATGGTCAATTTAATTTTAAAAATCAAAATTAAATAATTAATTTGGAACGGAAAAAGTATATTTAAAATTATGTTTGATTCATTAAATTATACTTCTTCGTCCATTCTTACTTATTTTACGTTTTAAACAGTAAATTTTGTTTCTATTTTTTAACATTTGTAAATTTTTAAAAGATATTGATTATAGTATTATTTTTAAATTACTCCTAAATATTTACTACGATCTTTAATTATCTCCTATTTTTTCAAAGTCTATTTTCATTCTTACTCGTATAACAATATGTCTCTTCCATCTTTATCAACTACTCCATCTAGCATAAACCCAAATTAAATATCTATTTATCTTAAATAATTAATTTTTTTATAATAATTTATCTATAATACCCTTAATATTAATTGTCATATTTATATTTTTATTCATATTTATGTAGCATCAATAGTCATGTACGTAAAATTATGCAATTAAATAAGAATTTAAATATAGATAATTTTATCTTTTATCCTCTTTCTTAATATGCACAAAAAGTCAATTAGAATTAGAATTTTATTTTAGGACAAAGGAGTACTCATAATTTATCTTGTCATTTATCCATGCATGCAAGGAAATTTTTGGTAATACATATTAATTTTAGTAGAGTTATTACAGGAGTAATCAATTTATTTAATATTTATACAAAACTCCAAAATGATCAAAACCTCAAATAATTAGGAATTGAGGGAGACGATTGTATATAATAAATATAAATAAATTAAATTATAAGTCAAAATATCAAATCAATTATAATCATTATTATTTTTATCTTTTATGACTTGTTATATTATGAACCTAATGAATGTAATAAAAAATTTTAAAATTGATAAAATTACGCTCGTAATAAGTTAATACATGCAATAGGTGAACTAAATAAAAAAAACGTATAGCATTACAGAGTCATTACATTAATTTGACGCAAACCAAATGCTATCAAGAGATATAAACCCCAATAAAGAATCCACTACAATTGCAATATTTTATTAGTATAGGGATGTTCAAGTATAATGACCCCTTTTCAAAAAAAAAAAGATTTAATGACTTTAATGAAACTTTAAAAATAATTTTGTAATGATTTTTATGTATTCCTTACGTTCAAAAATATAATATTATTATTAAATTTTGAAGTCAATTTTAAATATTTTAAATTTAAAATTAAGATGAATTTATCAAATTTTGGTCGATGCGATAATAAAAAATCTAAAACGTAATACCAATTCTAAGATTTATTAGTTATAATATTTAATGAATCTCATCAATGTTGAGTTTAAAATATCTAAAATTAAATTTAAAAAAATGTTATTATACATTGAGAGACATGTTATATATTGCAAATTTTTTAAATTAAATTATAATTACGAATTGTGTGCATACATGTGAATCATCACACAACTCAGCACCTTGGGGAACAGTTTGAGCCAAAATTCCCCAATTGTTCATTTTAATTGAAGTGGGGTCCGCAAAGGATTTTATTACATCAATTTTCCCTTTAAAAAGATTAAACCTATAAATTGGGGATTCCGGTTTCTCAAAACAAAACAAAACAAAATGTAGGACGCGCCATTTCACGGAATAACTAACCTTCCCTCATGCATGCTTTTCCTCCATTTTATGAATGCCCCATTTTCTCTCCCTTAAATTCGAATCCTATCGAGGAGAGAGAAAAAGCTGCCAACTTTTAATAAATTAATTATCCTAATTTGAAACCAACACATTTTTTTTTATTTACTTACACCAAGATCAAGCTTTTCGCTAGAAAAGAAGGAATGGGATTGTTCTTTTCTAAATCAATATTATCTAATTCTAAATTGGCCAGAGATAGAAGACCAAGGGAACATACTATTTGATTTATATTTGTTCTCCCTGATCAAATTCGCCAAATTTCTGATTATTAGAGTTTAAAAGAGGTAAGGAGATCTAATTTTTCTTTTTTGCTTTCTTGTACATATTATTTTACATTTTTTGAGATTTGGGCGTAGGATTGAATTTGTACATTTGTTGATTTAAAATTGTTGAAAACAATTGTTTTATTGTTGTTTGATTAATCTTTTGTATGGTTGATTGGATATTTTAGGTGCATTTTTATCTGTAAAGGAAGAATAGAGCTAAGCAATCTTTCCTGTCTTGGGTTTTAGGGCTAATTATTTGATTAATAATGGGGAAGCCAACTGGGAAGAAAAAATCCGAAGATGGGTCGGAAGGAAGTGTGAAGCAGAATAAAGTTTTGGATCGTAATTCAAAATCATTTGATGAAGATACTGTTGTATTCATGAACATGGCCCGAGAATTCAAAGAAGAAGGTAATATATTGTTTCAAAGGCGTGATCACGAAGGGGCTTTGTTAAAGTATGAAAAGGCCCTCAAATTGCTCCCAAAGAATCACATTGATATTGCATATTTACGGAGCAATATGGCTGCTTGTTTTATGCAAATGGGGCTTGTGGAGTACCCAAGTGCGATAAATGAATGTAATTTG
This sequence comes from Panax quinquefolius, assembly GCA_020205615.1. Lineage (NCBI taxonomy): Eukaryota > Viridiplantae > Streptophyta > Magnoliopsida > Apiales > Araliaceae > Panax > Panax quinquefolius. Next base: position 21,954,435 of record CM035162.1, read on the forward strand.
GCCCTAGAAGTTGCTCCCACGTATAGCAAAGCGCTGCTGAAGAGGGCTAAGTGCTATGAGGGTTTGAATAGGCTTGATTTAGCTTTGAGAGATGTTAATAATGTGTTAAGTATTGAGCCTAATAATTTGTCAGCACTGGAGATTTTGGATAAGGTGAAAAAGGCGCTTGAGCGAAAGGGTCTAACGGTTGAAGATAAAGAAATTGTGTTGCCTCCTGAATACGTGGAGCCTGCTTTGATCCGGGTTTTGAAAGAGAGGGTGAAAAAGAGGAGGAATAGTAATAAACTCGAGAAGAAGAAGGGTGAAGAAAAAGAAGAGAAGGGTGAAGAAAAGGAAAAGAAGAAGGTCGAGGAAAAGAATGCCGAGGATAAGGTTGTTGTGAAAGAGAAGATAAGCGTTACGGAAGAAAAAGTGGTAACAAAGACTGTGAAATTGGTGTGTGGAGACGATATAAGGTTTGCACAGTTACCAGTCAAATGTGGCATTCGACTCGTGAGGGAAATAGTTCAGGATCGATTCCCTAACTTGAAGGGTGTGCTTATCAAGTATAGAGATCCGGAAGGTGATTTGGTCACTATCACGACGACGGATGAACTGAGGATTGCTGAAGCATCAGGTGGTCCTCTTGGTTCTGTGAGGCTATACATTGTGGAAGTTAGTCCAGAAAAAGAACCCCTTTATGAGAGAGTGATAAATAAAGAAAAGGTGCAAAGTGTCAATAGTAAACCAACTAAGGCTTCGGGGACTCGCGATGCTGGTAAAGTTAAAGAAGTGGATAATGGGCCATGTTGTGTTGAGGACTGGATCATCCAGTTTGCGCGGCTTTTCAAGAACCATGTCGGCTTTGAGTCTGATTCATATTTGGATCTCCATGAGCTAGGAATGAAGCTATATTCCGAAGCAATGGAGGAGACTGTTACAAGTGATGTTGCCCAACAAATTTTTGAGATAGCAGCGGAAAAGTTTCAAGAAATGGCTGCTTTGTCCTTGTTCAATTGGGGAAATGTACACTTGAACAGGGCAAGGAAGCGGCTGTTCTTTGAAGAAGATTGTTCCAGTGAAACGATATTGGCACGGGTCAAAACTTCATATGAATGGGCACAAAAAGAATATGTGATGGCAGAGATGAGGTATGAAGAAGCTCTAAGAATTAAACCAGATTTCTATGAAGGCCTTCTTGCACTTGGGCAGCAACAGTTTGAACAAGCAAAGCTCACTTGGTATTATGCAATTGGGAATAAGATTGATTTGGAGACGTGGCCTTCTACAAAGGTCCTGGACTTGTACAATAAGTCTGAAGACAGCATGGACAGGGGTATGCAGATGTGGGAGGAGCTGGAGGAGCAGCGTCTTAACGGACTCTACAAATCAGACAAATACAAAGCTGACTTGAAGAAAATGGGTTTGGATGATCTATTTAAAGAGATATCTGCTGATGAAGTTTCAGAGCACGTTGGAAACATGGGTTCCCAAATATACCTCTTATGGGGTACTATACTTTATGAGCGCTCTATTGTGGAATATAAGTTGGACTTGCCGACTTGGGAAGAATGTCTGGAGGTTGCAGTTGAGAAGTTTGAACTTTCTGGAGCATCCGCAACAGACATAGCTGTAATGATAAAGAATCATATTTCCAATGGAGATGCTCTGGAAGGTGAAATACATAGCTAGCAACAGAATATTTTTTTTTTTGATAATGGGTTGGAATTTCAATTACTCATAGGTTTGCACCTATTGCAGGTTTTGGGTTCAAAATTGATGAGATAATACAGGCATGGAATGAGATGTATGATGCGAAAAGATGGCACACTGGGGCCTCATCCTTCCGGTTAGAACCATTGTTTCGCCGACGGGTTCCAAAACTTCATTCTGTGATGGAGCATATTTCAGTTTTTTGCACGTGACTGGTGATTCTGAAGAACAGTGAACCAAACATCAGAGTTTTAACACTTTTGTTGCCAGAAAGCTCTGTTAGGTAATCTTAGGCCTAACTTTTCTAGTTCAAGTATATAGTTTTTTGCTACATGATACTTATGATTTGTTAACACACAATTATCTAAAGTGCATAGTGTGGTGTAGAAAGAAGTTTGAGCATTGCCATGCTATGCACTGAGTTTTTATCAAAATCAGCAACAATCTACAAAACCTAAAAGAAGAAAGCTGTCGGTAAACATGTGAAAATCTTAATCTTCTTCTTTACAAGTTTCAAATGTACCATCATTTCAGGCCTTGGCCTTTCAATTGGTAGAGAGGTAATTTTCCCAGGGCATGAATTGTTTGCTTTTTTCATTTCCAGAAAGGGCAGGAAAAAACTAATCTTTTTGGTCTTTGGTTCATAATTATCCTTCATATTTATTTTTATCACATAATAGACAAATATGTATCATTATTGTAGTAAACTTACTAAACAATTGGTTTGTTCATCTTCCTTTCGCTATTAAAATTAAACATTGTAAAGTAGCTTCCAAACTTCAATCTCAACCTTGTCATTGAATAGCAGTAAATGATAACAACTGTGAGCCTCTTCCTTTGTTCTATAAGTAATTGTGATTCCCTTATTTTGAAATTTGAAAATGATTTATAGAAAATTTGAAGAAAGTTAATATCTTTACGTGTAGTATAGAACAATAAAGCAATCTTTTAAATTAGCAAAAAGAAAAAGCAATCTTTTAAATGAAGTGTTTAGTGGCAGGAATGCTTGGAGATTAAACAAGAGAGGAAAGTAGAAATATTTAGTACACGAGGGACACCAAACTCCATGAATACAAAGTTTTGGCTGCAAATGAAAATGGATGATGATGGGTAAAGTCCCTAATAGTATATGACTTATTGCTGATCTTTTCTTGACGTCCCACCTCTATGATTTTCTATTCTCCTGTCTTCACTAAACATACAAAACCCGGGATGTTGTTTTCCAGATTTTATCTCACTCTTGTAAAATTATTTTCCCAAGTTATCCAGAATTTTGGATCAATCAACTATTGGAAAATTAGGAAAGTATATTTTCCCCTATTTTCCCTTTGAAACAAATAAAGAGTTTGGGATATCACCTTGCTTAGAATTCCTCTGCAAACTTGCCCCTTTTCCTTCCTTACCCCAAGCTATGTTACATGGACACAGAATCCTTGTCGGGTGCTGGGAAGAGTCCAGCTTTGGTGTAAATGCGTCATCAGAAGACATAATTCATGGGAAATACTCCATTCCAAAATATATTAGCAATTTTGACTTCGTTAAGCAATTTGAGAAATTTTTAAATTTAAAATTGATGTGATTCATTTAAGTTTTGAAAACAATAAATCTTGTAATTTGTAGTACTTTTCAGATAGTTAAAAATATTTGGAACTTTATTGACTAAAGTTAAATGAATTCATATCCATTTTGAATATGAATATCTCAAATAGACTTCAAAAGTCAAAATCGCTCTTATATTTTAGAACGTTTACTTGGTTGATGAATCAAATAGATTTTAGTCGTCCTATCCATTTTCCATTTGTTTTACATATAATTAAAGGGACAGCTATGGTGTGTTCAAGTCTTTAGTGGTTTAATTACAGAATTGATGTTAAAATGATTAAATTGTCAAAGTGATTTATGTTGTGGATTTCATGTTTGTTGGATCTCAAACCTTTTTATCCTTTTTAAGTTACTGATTTTCTTAGGGTCTATTTTTTACTGTATTGCGTAATAGTAATTGTTCGAAATGATTTGCCTCTCTTGATTCTTCTTACAGGCTTCAAGTCAATAAACTTGGTTTTCAACTTTTTATAATGAAGCAATGTTTCCACTTATTGGACCTTCTTTCATTTAACATATTTTTTCCTTCAATCACCCTTGAGATTCGGATTTTGTTTCCCTTTACTGTTTTAATTTTCACATTGTGAAACAAAGCAACTAATTGGTAATCTGTCCATGCATACTCTAGGAAGATTCGGAATGTACCTAGACTTTCCATGGAATAGTGCAGGGTTACATGCAATTGAAGATACATTTCATTAATTTTCTATCTGTGGTGCTTCTTAGCTTTGCTAGTATCTTGTTATCAATATAATCTACTTAACCCGACTTCATTCGGATGTCAACTAGCTTGCTTTATACTGAGCCGAACATTATTTGGAATGGTTTTTGCAGGTTTCTTTTAGTGTTGTATTCGTCATCCGTTGTTTGCTTTGGGAAGCAAGACACAAAAGAACATATCGATGAGAGTTGCTTTTGGATTGAAAGGGAGCCTTTTTCTTGGCTAAAAAAGCCGCTTATATCAGACCTTATTCCTTGGAAGTTCATTCTCGCAGTATATAAAGACTCAAGATTTTGTCATTTGAATTCATTTTTCTTTTCTTTTCACGGTTTGAGTTGAGTACCTAGGTCAAGTTAAAAGGGTATTGTCAGAATTTGTGCAGATCGTTTGGTTTGGAATTTCATTCTCATTGACTTTTGCTTGGTGCCTTGGTTGCAACCATTTGAGCACTTGTGTATAGTTGGAGAAGTGTACAACCTCCTATAGATGTCACAGTTATAACTTGATGGTGGACTGGAGACAAATCTAAGGTAGAAAATGGTTGATTACCCTTTTCTCCATTTCCCTTGTTTAATTTTGTTTCAACTCAACTTTTATTTAATTGTAAATATGGGTAACATAGTCTATTTTGATTTTTATTGTATTGGAATATTTGCTATGTTTGTTTGTAATATTTGATACTAACTTTTTCAAGAATTAAAAAAATAATTCAACACTACTATATTCTCGTCTTGAATTTTAAAAGAAAAAAAGAGGCTTTTTAAAATTTTAAATATTCATTTTTTTGACAATAAAATTTAGGAGAGAACGAGTTAGTTCCCATCTCCCTCCTTTTCTTTCTTAAAAAACTAACCACTTGATTTCATTTTTTTTCTTTTTTCTCTTCCCCTCTTTCCTGATTCAAACTCAAAGGATTCACTTTAAATATTTAGTAATTTAGAAAAAAAATGTATATCATTTATTAAAAAAAGAATATTTGAATGTGTCTTATAAGGTGCTTTTTGAGAATGACTATTTAAGTGGTGATTTATATAAAAAAAATGTTCGATACCATTTTGAGTTATAAGATAAAAATTGGACTAAAATAAAATATAAAGGTGTTGGGTTAAAATGATTTGTAAGTTAAAATAAAATGTAAAGACTATTAAAACATAAGCAAAAGTGTTTTTACATTTCGTCAAACTCACTTATTTTAGATGACTTATAAATCATTTAAATCATTTTTTAAGAAGTAATAAATAATTATTTCTCAAAAATGACTTATAAGTCAAAAAATGGGCGATAGTGAAAAATAGCTTATAAGTTGGTTCCTTAAGCCCATTTCCAAGTAGAGACATCACGTCCATGACTTAAATGAGGACATCTTATACTTTTTTCCGGGAACAGTAGATTCGTGAACTGTAGAAGTAGAGAGAATATAGCCACGTGTCAATTTCACTTTACTTGCATTGCCTACTTTTTCCTCTCGAATCTGTAGCTCTTAAATAAATCTCTGCCAATCAATACATACCAGACTTTATATAAACACGTATAATTATATATCTTAGGGTTCTTCAGAATATGGAGAAAATCAGGAGGGCATCACACGCAGGATCATGGTACACTGACAATCGTAAGTCTGAAAAAATTATTGCAATTATTATGTAATTCTGTGTGTTTGACCTTGAAATGATTGATTGATCATGCTAATTTGAACATGGAATGTCTTTATTAGTATAATCTTTTGGCTTGGGATAGTTTTGACGGTGATGAGCTTTTTAGTTAACTGAAATATTTGAATTGTTAGTGAGTTTCACGGTTTAATTTGGATATGATGATTTTTAGTTGTTTAATGAATTTCAAATTGTTTAATTGGATGTAGTGTTTTGTGATGTCTTTCATTGCAAGCTGACTGATGTAGTTGAAGTTTTCAGTGGTGAACAAGCCCTAGAATTCTCTAAGGGAGATAATTAAGAATGGATTAATTAACTGATTGTGTTCTGTTTATTATAACATTTTGAGTGTACCTTTAACTCAAATGCAGCAGAAAAAATTCCAAGATAAATTTGAAAAATCATGTAATGCGGAGTAGGTAGGTCAGCTTGACCACAAGTTTTTTATAAGATACTAGCTTGTTTATGTTGGATATAACTCATTTATGGAACATTTAAGATCTTAAGAGAGAGAGAGAGAGCTTTATAGATAAAAAAAATAGAAAAAGCGGGGGCTTTTGAAAGCCAAGACATAACATCTTGGCCTTGGAGGCCTAAAATATTAATAATCTGAAAAACATCCATAACTCAACCACCAATGTAATCGGGCAAGATCTTTGAAATTAATAGTAGTAGCTAAGCACGTAATGACTTGGCCATTTTCAGGGATCATCCTTGGCTCCAGCTGTTGGAGCGTAATGGCACTCACTGGAGTTTCAGATTGTTTTTACTTTTTCCTGTATCATTTCATGGATCAAAATATTTTTCTAGTTGAAATGCTGCCTTAAGTCGGGAATTGTGATTAGTCTACCCATGCTTCCACTGATCAAGTATCTCCAATATAGTGCAGCATAACGTTCTATGTAATTAAAGATGTGAGGTCCTTGAGCTCAACTCATACTTTGCCTTTCCTTCGTCGCTATTTTTAGCATGAGGGCGAAATTAAACATGTGCACAAAGACTAGTTGGATCTTCCAAGAGGCCCTTGAACGTCCTTGTTCGGAAGATAAAGGGACAATTAAAAAGAGTAAGAACAAAAAGTTTTAGAATATCATGGTTCTGGAAATTCAAAAAGTTGCTATTTTTAATTACGGGCCAATTAATTGAAAGACAGTAAATGGCAGAGGGTTTTTCCCAGGCTTCTACTAATTCTTGTGATTGTTAATACTGAATATGATGACTGTGTTTTTCTTGTCTTAGTCAGCACTTTCTTACTCATCCTGGCCAAAGGTCATGCCTTTTTTCTTTTGGGTACCCAATTCGAAGTTCCCTTCTCAACTTCTCCCAGATTTACTGAATGGTTGATGACTCCCAAGAGCATGAATACCCAACTCATTTCATTTGATCCTTGACACAAAATTTCGTCAAGCGAATAGGCTGCTTCTCAAGCTGTCTTTCTTCTTTGTCCTTGAAGCAATGCATTCCATTCATGATATGAAAAAGGATGGATTCTAACTAGCCAACATGTCCATGTAACAATATGTAATTAACATGCAATGCTTAACATGCTTGCTGGGTTCATGTATAATAAATATCGTGTAACACCCCAATCCCACATTGAAAAATATGAATTTTTTCCCCGTATATAAGGAATTAAGTTATTAACAATAATACCTTCAGTCATGACCTTTTGGGTGAGCCTGAGCTAAGATGACCCAAGAAGATACTATTGGGTTAGTGGTTTAAGACCTTATTTGGATGGATTCGATTCGGACTTGGGATTTGACCCAAGATTTGTTCCGGACTTGGGATTTGACCTGAGTTGTTTCATATCGGATACGTATCCTATATGTGTTTGTACTTTTGTCCTGTTGGCCTTGTATGATATTATACAAATCATGAGAAATTAATGTAATATAGATTGTGTTTCTAAGTGTTGCTGGTTTTAAAGATTTAATTCAATCATCCATATTTAGGTGAGAGTACTGACTGGGCATAAGACGGTCTCTTTAAGTTGGCTTGATATTTTTGCATTTTCTTTCCTTCGTCAGCCAAAAGACTAGCCGAAGAGCTTGATGGATGGCTTAGAGATTCTGGCCTGCATAAGTCTCCAGATGTGCGAGGTGTGATTGCACCGTAAGTAATCATGTACCACAACTTTTATCATTGAGTTTACAGTCATAGTTCTAATGTATTTTATCAATCATTGTGGTGGAATTGAACCCACTAGTCATGCAGGTTATTCTTATTCAGGCCGTGCAGCAGCTTTTGCATTTGGAAATATAGATCCAAGTAATATGTGAGTTTTTTTCTTTTATTTCTCCTCCTTTTGACATTTTGAACAGATGTGCTAATATTCTTATTTTTCACTAAGCATGTGGTCTCAGAATGGGAGGCTGTCATATTTAAATCGTTATGATGAAGTTTACCTGTTAGTAGTTCATGAGGAACTTTGTTTTTGCCAGTTCTCGGGTTTTTCTTCTCGGTCCATCTCACCACTACTATACTCCAAAATGTGCTCTTACCAGAGCCACTGTTTACAAGACTCCAATAGGAGACCTGCCTATAGATCTGGAAGGTATAGTAACTTCAATTTTTCATTGCATTCGTTTTCCATAATTTTCTTGTAAGAGACTGGCATCTGATAACATTAAAAATCTATTAAACACAGTTTTTGGCTTTGGTTCTGGTAGTTGGGGAATTTTATAAGAGCATGTGAAGATTTAGAAAGACTCTTCTATATGAACAGTCTCACTTCTGGTTTTCTCCCGCTGAGAGGGCTGCTAGGAATACACCCAGAATTACCTGAAAAGGAAAAAAGTAGTTTTCTGTTTTTCTTTCATCACATGAAATTGACAGTTTTAAGTCGATGAAGATATGCGGTAGACTAGTCACCTGACTCGCCTGGTGACCTCAGCGTGCTCAGTTTTAAGAAAAACTGTATTTTCTATGAAGCCACTATCTTTGTCTCTCCCTCCCCACCCTGTTTTAGAATAGAATTTAGCCAAACAACTTAGCAAAGTCTTTGCGAAACATTTTGCACACTTTAGATAAGTGGCAACAAGCAATAATTGAGCTGCGTTAAAGCATTGCACATTACCGCATCTGGGCCTCATGGTCCTTTCGTTGACCTCTCTCCCTCTCTCTCTTTTAATACACATGCGCACACGCACACGCGCACACACACACCCACACTCACAAAGGACACACTCACACACATGTATATCAATTTACCTATATATTCAAACAAGAGCATGTTTTCTACTGATGTTTAAGCTCTACTTCTTTAAACAAATCTCATTGACTTCTGGAGTTGGTTATATACCAGTCAATGAAGAGCTAAAGGCTACAGGAAAATTTGAATTTATGGATTTTCAAGTTGATGAGGCCGAACATAGCATGGAAATGCACCTACCATATCTTGCTAAAGTTTTCCATGGGTATGTCGTCTTCCGAATTAAAGTTCTCTTGATTACTAATATGGAATAATTTTTAGATATACCAATGTAGGTATACAGTAAAAATTGTTCCAATCTTGGTCGGCGCTCTAAATGCTGAAAATGAAGCTATGTTTGGACGATTGCTGGCCAAATATGTTGATGACCCAAATAATTTCTTTTCTGTATCCTCAGATTTTTGTCACTGGGGCTCACGGTATGTTCAATTGAATAAGTGTTTTCTCAGCATCAGCTTTGTTGTTAAAATTTATTTAGTCATGTAACACGTTTCTTTTGGCATTTCATCTTTGCTGTGTATAGATTTGCCTTACTATGACAGGCTACATCCTCTCTAAATTTCTGTTGACCAAATGAATTATTTTTTTAAAATTGTCATTGAACTATTTAAGTATGTGGTAAAACTCGTATTTCGTCTTTTTGCATATTGTTAGGCTGTTGATTATTTTCATTTTTTTTCTTCTTATATTCCAGCCTCTTGTATTTTTATCCAATGTTTCTGATATTCAATTGCAAAACCCATATTTAGGATTCTAGTACTCATTATTTGTGCTAGGTTCGATTACACGCATTACGATCGAAAACATGGAGCTATCCATAAATCTATCGAGGCACTGGACAGGATGGGCATGGATATAATTGAAACCGGAGATGCAGATGCGTTTAAACAATATCTATTGGAGACTGACAACACTATTTGTGGGCGCCATCCAATAAGTGTTTTTCTCCATGTAAGTATCAAAACATTTTTGCTCTATTTTGGAAGTTATGATGATGAAATAAGTTAAAGTAGTGAAAAAATGGAAACCCACTAACCCCTTGCTAAAGTGTCTCAAACTTTGAAGGCAATTATATTGTTAGCTACCTAAGGCGGCCGTCCATTCTCCACATGCCTAGCCCATTGTTCGTAAGTTTTATTTGGGGGGAAGGGAAGGGAAGGGAAAGTTTTTCTTTCCAAAAAATTTGGAAGGAAGAACTTTCACTTCCCTTCCCTCCGAAACAAAACTCACAAACAGAGTCTAAAGGATGATGCAATTATTTTTTTAAAAAAAATGCCAAATACTCCTTCCATTCCACAGAAGAGGCAAAATTTGCAGACATTAAGGATGTTTCTTTGTACCATGTCTACTCCTAAAAATAATAAGTTGTTAAGTTGTTAGTTTAGTAGTGATAACATGATAACTCGAGGACGTTGTGTCATTTTATACTTGTACTAATGAAAAGAAGACTCTTTTCGTGGACCAAAATAATAGTAAAAATTGACAAATGAGACTTTTCAAATAGGACAGAGGAAGTCTAATGAACTGAATTATGAAGTCAAAAGATAAAACATGCAGTTGGCTTGGTTCTCATTCTATTCTGCTTCACTCCACCACCCAAATACAAGAGTAAATATATACAGAAGAAAGGGAAATTTATTAATGTAATATGAATTAGTAAACTTGAAGCCATAACTTTCTTCCTTTTGCTCTCTCTCTCTATTTACTTGTATTTGTTTTGGTGTTATTTTCTTCAAAATAATTTTTTTTCCTTCATAAATTCCATAGTTGTATTGTCAGTTCAACTGCATCAATTGGTTTGTTAACGCTCTTTATCATCGTTTCGTCTTTCAAATTGAAACCAGATGTTGAGGAACAGCTCGATAAAGATAAAGATCAATTTCCTTAGATATGAGCAGTCCAGTCGGTGCAAAAACATGAGAGACAGCAGTGTAAGTTATGCATCTGCTGCTGCTGCTAAAGTGGATGGATGAATTTGTAATATCTTTATTTGCTGCAATAGGGGGTTGTCAGTTTGATCTTTTTTTAAACCAACCATGTAATTGTTTTAAACTTTGTTGCTCCCCTCCCCTCCCCTCCCCTCCCCTCCCCTTTGCATGATACCTTCATAATAAATTATTTTGCTAATTCATTTATATTGCACTGACTCATTCTTCATAATAATTTTTTTTCGACTTATGAGCGTAAAAAATATGTTCTTTTGTATTTTTAATTATATAATATATAATTGATAATAGATTGGGACTTGTTGCAGTCCACAACTATTTAGATTATTTAGGGGTTACTAGTCTTTATAATGTTTAGGAAGCTAGAATTGGGACCTCTATACACACTACATTCTTAATATGTTATATTTCAACCTTTGAATTAATTGTTTAGACAAAAAAGATTTTCGACTATGTTTAAACTTACAAATGCTTCATTACTTTTGGTAAGAATGATATTAGGATTTTTTTTCCTAATACACATTTGACGATACAATTATGTGCGACGAATTTTATTTTATCGTTAATTGTTTGCGATTATTTTGTCACTAAATGTAATATTTGCATTGTTGAATGTGTATTGAGAGAAATTAAAAAATAAATGTAATGGAGATGAGAAAGTGACATGATGTTATTTTTACTATCATTTTAATATTAAATCACTCCAATTCAATTTTTAACTAATATTAAGACTATATTTGATAATATAAATTATATTTAAAAGTCATGATTTTACAAATATAGAACATATATCTGTATCATATTTGACAAACTATTTTCTGCAAAACTTATTTTTCCTATTTCACTTCCGGTAAAAAAAAAAACAATATTAGGCAATTGATTAGAATGATATCCAATTTTCATAAAGAGAATATAACAACTAAAAAAAATGTTAAAACAAATAATGATTACGGAGGAGAAATTTAATTTTTATTTTTATATACCGTACGCATGTCGTTAGTCATCATATCCATCCATTAATTACTCGCGTTCTCTGTTTTTTAACTCAGTGATTTCATGGAGAAGAAAGTAAGGGAAAACATGTATTTGGCTAGAAACCTTGAATTTGCAGTTGGGTTGTAAAAATCTCTCATAATGAAGCTTTATTTCTGAAATCTTTTCATAGACCCCCTTTCAATTTATGGGCAGTCACAAGCTTCCCATAGACATGCCTGTCAAGTGTTTGACGAAATACCTCATCTAAATAAAGATGGAGAGATGCTGCCTGAAAATCAAATTCAGAGTCTCAGTGAAGAAATCCCATGTGGTGAAACAAAGAGAAACAATATCAGTTTATCTCTCAATCAAGCACCACCGGACTTTACTTGCTCAATCTTTGTATAAGAAATAGGCTGAAGAGTCAAAGATGAAAGGAATTATGGTACTAATATAGGAGAAGTAAAAGGCATGATTGGAAAAAGTTATATATAGCTAAGCTACCATGCAGGATATCTGAGGAGATTATGAAGAATTTCTTTGGAGGATATTGGAATATTAACTGATTTAGAATTTACAAGGGCGAGTTGAATCACTATTGGAGATTTAACCAGGCTTACCAATAATAACCCTACCTATTGGTGAAATACAGAAGAACGATAGTTTCCAGTTCGCAAACAGCAGGGCGGATAGGGTTCCCTGGTAACCCTGTTCGTAACGTTTCAGAAGGTCAGAGAAGCAGAGAAGCTAGGATATTAGGATAAGAACGCAAGCAAGATGGAATGTTGGATAATGAATAGAAAGATACGGGGTTGAACTCACATGAAGAGAATTGAGGTTGAAAGAAGATATGAAGAATCAAAGGGTGAACAGCGAAATGGAGGAAGAACACAACTGGCAACCAAAGTAAAGGCCAAAAATTCTGGGAGAAGTGAATTTTGAAGTGATGTGCTTGGATATTAATTTCGAAAAGCACCAAAAGCTTGAAGGAAATATTATGAATGATGGATAAAATTGAAGTAAAAGCAACTAATACGGTAAGGTGGAGAATGTAGGGGGTGATAATTGTGTGTAATTATGAAAAATCAACAACGTTGGAGGTGAATATAGAAAAGATGGTAGAAAATTTTGTGAAGGTTTTAAAGACGGAGGAAGAGTTGAAAAATATGAGATATATACAGATCGGATGTAGTGGGATTCCGGTAAAAGTATGACCGAAAAAGACCATGAAAGGATAGCTGGCTCATGCGGAAAGCTACTAGCAATGGTGAAGTATACATAAATATATTAACTTTAATGATTCAAATAGGGGTTCAGGAAATTGATGAGGTAACTGAAATGGAATTTGAATCAAAGATTTACAAGACCAGAGTTAATGAGTTTGCAATCATGGAGGAAGAGGAGGATATGTTTGAAAGGCGAAAATTCGCTGATAAGGAAGACCATCAGATGACAGAAAAGATGAACAGGATATTGATGGATTCGCTAAAGATAGAAAAGATTCCCCAAGACAGTTGGAATATTCACATAGGATGGGAAGACATAAAACATGTGGAGAAAGTTTCCAAAATTCTGGTCTTTTAGTGACTGGTGGATTACCAAAAAGTGGACTCCCACAAGGAGCAAACTGGATTGACATAAGAAAGAAAATATGTTGGTCAAAGTGTATAAGAAGGAAAAGAGGAGGTACCAGGAAAAAGAAGTGCTGAAATGTAATTGGGATGTGTTTATTTAGTAAAAAAGTTCATCACATAAAAATACATTGAGAAAGAACTTGTCAACAAAGAGAACAAGGGCACCGAAATTTTAGTTTGGATTAGAGGAAGCACAGAAAAATCAAGAAAAGCAATGAAAACAAGTGTGGAAGAAAAACAAAAGAAAGGAAAAAAGGTTGTAAAAAGACGAAATTGTTCAGCATATGTAGAAGAACAAATCGTAGACAGTGATGAAATTTATAAAGATGTTGAAAGAAATATAGTTTAAGCAGAGATGTAGGCTTGATCATAAGCACGAAGAGGAGGAACAATAGATTTGGAAGAAATTCAAAGATTTCATTCAAGAAGTTAACTCTTCCCACAAAGATGCGAGGAAAACAGAAGGGGACGTGGAGGCATGATGATTGTACTGGCGGGAATGTACGGAGCTGGCAAAAAGGCTGTATTAACTGGAAAAACAAACTTCACCTTTGTTTTCTGCTTAAATGGTATAGCATCTGACATCTTCCTTTCTTATTCATAACTCAACTGTGGCCATTTTATTTGCAGCAGTATCGATGGTAAATAAAGATGAGGTTAATGTCTATACTTTAAGCAGAGCATACATCCTAAAAATGAGGTTGATGGCTATACTTTAAGCAGGAGTTTTCGGTGCTGCTTTCCAAGTAACAGTTTGGTGTGTGGTGTCAATAGATTCTAAGATGGCGTCTCGTTTTGTTGCTATGTTTTTATCCCTAGGGGAGTGTTATTGCAACTGTCATGGCAGAATGTTTATGCTGTCAATTGCAATCAAAACAGAGTTTCTGAATTTTGTGAAGAAAAAATGACGATGGAGCATAGCTATGCAATTTAAAGCTTAAGTATGGTTGATTTGAGTTGCCATGACGAGGGATGTTTGGATAGCCGTTTTTTGCAACTTATAGTATACACGGTGGAAGGAAATACCAGTGCAGAAAAATTCAAGCCTTTCAACTGGGGGTTAACATCAAACTTGCAATGTGCTCAAAATGTCTGAATCCCTTAATCATCAAAGAAGTGTGAAGGTCTTCATACAAGAAGTTCACCATCTGTTTCATGTCTGCTGTTGATTTTAGGTGGCACTTTTAACAAACAAATTGAAACTTCAGTCATATTTACTCACTAAGCTTCCAGTCCTTTGAAGGGCCATGAAGCTCCTGGATGTCCACCTCACATGCTTAACATTCAGTGGAATTGTGATTTGTGAAATTAAAGGTCTCATGAGACTATATATAGATTGATCAACAAATAGTTATTTTGGGAGGCTTGTTTCAGGCAGCAAGGCTTACATTATGGGCAGTTCTGACAAACTGCAGTAATGACATTTATACTCTGCATGAGATGCATCTTTGCACTCATTTGATCATTGTGCATACAATGGAGCTGAGTTTCAGAAGATGTTGCAGACTGTCCGCGTGATTTGTTTCATATCATTATGAAGCTAAGTGACAAAGAAAGGTCAGTTATGAAGAAGTAGTTAATTTTGTATTGTGCTAAATTTGTATCCAAAACTTTTCTGGGTTCAGTTTGTACATTCAGAAATAAATTCTTTTTTCCATTTGAAAAAAAAAAGTTTTTTCTCCATGAAGTTTCTTTTGTTGATTTGAAGCCATTTATGCTAGATCAGGGCCCACTTAATTTCTAATTTTTTAACTATTCTTTTTAGTTTTACTAAATTTGATTCATTCAGCAATAAATCTGGTATCTGCTTAATAAATTATTGGCAAATTTAGTCGTATTTGATCTGATTGTGACATAATATTCTTGTACAAATCCACTTTCGGGTAGTTTGATATTGATTTCACTGTGGTGCTATTTTTTTTGGAGGCATTGCATGTCATATCCGATAATGACCTGTATTATTCTCCTGTCTTAAGATACATTTTCATTGTGCATAAATAGGGGATCTAATACATACATATACATATACATATACATATACATATACATATACGTACACAAATACCTGTGTGCCCTTTCCCTCCAATTTTATGTCTCTTCTTGGCAGTTACATTTACCTTGTGAGAACCAAAATTGGAAAGTCTGGAGGCAACCTTGGGGATGTCACTCATTAAATAGTTCATCTACTTGATTTTGCAGTTCTGTGATGAGGAAGACCTAAAAAAAACTGCTCATATGTAAGTTCTCTTTCCTCTCTCCTTATAACTATTAAATTATGTTGTTGCCGATATAGTTGTTTGTTTTTATCATTCTAAAGCTTGAGCAACAAACTTGAATATTCTTCCAAATGTCAAATGTGAGAACTTAGTGCATAGTGGCCACTTCTTAGACACTGAGATGTATCTTTTAGGTTTCATCATAGTTGAAGTTGGCTACTAATTTTAGATCAAGATTTATTTTGAAATGAAGAATCAAACTAATAATATAGAATCAAATAATAACATAGTATTAGAAATATATATATATATATATATATATATGTTAGATATAAAATAGATGTATTGAATATTGTTATTATATTATTACAAAGAGTACTAAAGCCTTATATATAGGCTATAAGTTGAGTATTGGTCAAGTAAAGTTGAGTAGTAGTCAAGTATGTGTGGGCACCAAGTATACTTGGTGACCAAGTTCTAATAATAGTATTGAATAATATATTCTAATACTCCTCCTCAAGTCGAAGTATAGATATCAATCGTGCCCAAATTGCTACAGATAAAAAATATTCTAGTAGCTCCCAAAGCTTTTTTGAACACGCCAACAAGCTGATCTCCCGTCTTCACATGATTAGTAAGGATAATTCCTGCTTGAATCTTTTTACAAATGAAACGACAATTAACTTCTATGTGCTTAGTTCGTTCCTAAAACATTGGATTAAAAGCAATGTGAAAAGTTGCTTGATTATCACACCATAATTGTATAAGAACTATGTCAGTGAACCCCAGTTTAGTTAACAAATGTTGTAACCATAGTAATTCACAAGTTACTTGAGCCATTGCTCTATATTCAGATTCTGCACTAGATCTGGCCACAACAATTTGCTTTTTCTCCATGGGACAAGATTTCCTCCAAAGCAAACACAATTCCAGTAATGGAGCGTTTATCAGGATGCCCCCTGTCCAATCCGCAACTGAAAAACCCTCGATACGCAAGTGGCCATGATCCCGAAAGACTAAGCCTCTCCTAGGTACACCCTTGAGATACTTTAAAATACACGCCACTGCATCCTAGTGGGAGGTTTGAGGAGTAGATAAAAACCGACTTACTACATTGACTGTAAATGCAATATCCAGACGAGTGACAGTAAGATAATTAAGCTTTCCCATCAAACTTCGATACCTTTCCGGATTTTCTAATAGTTCTCTCCCTGTGGTAGTTAATTTCTGACTGGAAACAGTGGGTGTGTCAACCGAACGGGAGCCGAGTAAGACTTTTTCCTTGAGTAGGTCTAAGACATATTTACTTTGGGAGAGAAAAATGCCCTTGCTGGATTGAGCGACCTCAATGACAAAAGATATTTTAAACGACCTAAATCCTTGGTCTCAAACTGCTGCATTAAGAAAGACTTGAGATCATTGATGCCTTGTATGTCATCTCATGTAATTACAATGTCATCAACATATACAGGCAATAAAATTCTCTCAGTACGATTTTCACGATGAAATATAGAATGATCATTAGTGCATCGTAGTAAGCCAAACATAAGTACAACCTTCAAAAAAAATTCGAACCACGCCCGAGGTGATTGTTTGAGACACTGTACGAACTTCTTTAGCTTGCAAACCAGCCTAGACTATCCGTGAGCAAGAAAACCAAGTGGTTGCTTTATATAAACCACTTCGCTGAGATCACCGTGTAAAAACTTATTTGTCACATTAAGCTGAGCCAAAGGCCAATGATAAGAGGTTGTCATAGAAATGATCAATCGAACAGAAGACATTTTAGCAACTGGAGAAAAAGTTTCAAAATAGTCAATTCCATGACCACGGGCATATCCTTTGGCAATAAAGCATGCTTTAAGGCGAGCTAAAGAGCCATCGGGATTCACTTTCACAGTATAGACCCACTTACAACCAACACCTGATGTTTTTGGGGGAGGTATCACAAGATCCCACGTGCCATTTTTCTCCAAACCAACCATTTCTTCTTCTATTGTAGTTTTCCAGTCAGGATTAGATAATGCCTCTTTCACACTTTTGGGAATGGGGTGGGCAGAAATAGTAGAAAGATAACTATGATGTTTGACAAAAATACCCGTGTATGAGATAGTAACAAAAAGAGGATGGTGAGTACAAGACCGTGTACCTTTGCGAAGAGCAATTGGTTTGTCTAGATTAGACAACTCAGGAATGAGGATATTTTTGCAGGATCATCTGATGAAGGTGAAGGATCGGAAGCTGTAGCAGTGGGAAGAATATATCTGTCCGAGGCCACCGATTGAACACATGGCGAACAAGTGGCACTGGTTGAGTTTGAGGAACAACTGGAGAAATAGTCTAAACAATATAAGTAGGCATTTCCTCATCTAAGTCAAACTGGGAATGAGGCTGAGAAGAGAAATGTGTATTTTCAAAAAAGGTAACATCAGAGCTAGCAAAATATCGTTTAAGATCTGGGGAATAACCGGTAACCTTTTTGAGTAAAGTAGTGTAGCGAATATCACCACACAAAACAGATGAAGGCATGCAATTAATTAAATAGCATGCGGTTTAAGACTGCATAGGCCCAAAAGGGCCGAGGAACATGCATATCAAAGAGTAAAGCCCTAGTAACCTCCATAAGATGACGATTATTTTTGTTCCGCAACACCATTCTGTTGTGGTGTATATGTACAAGAAGACTGATGAATAATGTGTTTCTGAGACATAAGAGTAGAGAAAGGAAATGAAAAGTATTCTAAAACATTGTCACTATGTTAACATACGAATTGTGCACCTAATTGAGTTTGTTTCTCAATGACAAAATTAGAGAAAACAGAAAATAACTCAGAAAGATTTTTGATTCCAAGTAACTCTAGAATAATCATCCACAAATGTAACAAAGTACCGAAATCCAAGATTAGACACAATGGGACAACATCCCCAAACAACAGAATGTACCAAATCAAATGGATTTGCAAACTGCTCTAGATGGATCCAAATTGACAAGACTCGCAATCTAAACTAGACAAAGAGTCTAAACCAGACATTAATTTCTTCAGGTTGGCTAGAGAAGGATACCCCAACCGACAGTGAATTTGAAGAGGGGAAGCAACACCAAAACAAACAAGGGGACAAGGAATAGCTTGGTTGAACATATATATGCCTCCCACAACACAAACTCTACCAATCGTCTTCTTCGTCATAAGATCTTGAAAAACACGATAATCAGGATAAAAGGTTACAAAACAATTATACATATTCGTCAATTTGCTAACAAAGATAAGATTGAAAGGAAGGCAAGGCAGATATAAGGTAGAAAGCAAATATATAGGACCAATGGTGGCAGCCGCAGTTCCTTTTACAGTGACTGTAGAGCCATCAACTAAAGTGACCCCAGGACTAGTAGATATAAGTTGAAAACTAGAAAGAATACTAGATGTACCTGTGATATGATTGGAAGCCCTAGAGTCAATGACCCAAGGGAAGGATATAGTAAGACAAACACTGACATTACTTGTCTGAGCAAGAGTTGCAGTGGAAGTAGATGATGTCTGTCGAGGAACCTGATATTGGGTGAAGGAAGTATAATCATCAGGAGTCATAGTAACTGCCTTTTCATCGGAAGAAGGAATAACAAATACTTAAGGTTCGGAACTAGCAACTATATTAGCAAACCGAGGTTGTTTTTGGAGATGCCTACAAAATTTATGAACATGGCCTGGTTCCTCACAATAAAAACAAATCATGAGTGGTCTATTATCGTCAGATGAATGATTCAGTTGATTCTGATTTCGTCCTACTCCCCTGCCTCCAAAACCTCCACGAGTGCCTCCTCCACTACGACCACCAAATTTTCCACGGGTACTATCACGACCCCCTCCTCGCCCAGAAGAAACAGTAAATCCAGACTTGTTAGAGCTAGGAACTGTAGAAGCGATATCACGGGAGACACGTAACACACGAGCAAAAGTGTCTGTAAGTGAAGGTATTGTAGTACTACCAAAAATTTGCAAGTGAACAATATCAAATTCAAGAGTGCTAAGAAATCCCATAACATCCAGTTGCTCTCGTTGTGCCTGCATTTTGGCGACATCGGCAGAGATAGGAAGTATTGAATTCATTTCCTCATACATCATTTTGAAAGCAGCAAAGAACTCTGTGAGTGGTCGCCCATAGCGATGAATTATGTACAACTCCTAAGACACATCGTATATATGGGCGAGATAACCTCCAAGTAGTCCCATAATTTTTTCAGCCTTAATATGAATAACCATATCCACAACATGACTCTCCATATAATTAAGCATTTAATAGAGAATACGATCATCGACTGTTTGCCAAGCGGCATCGGAAAGTTATGTTTTGGTTAAATGTTCTCCTTGGTTGTGACCAAGTAGAGCCAGCGCCCAATTTTGTGCCACTGTGGATAATTCAGAACCCCCTCTAATTTGGTGACTAGAAGATGATAAGACCTCAGTAATATTAGTTGAAGTCCTAGAATCAGTTGCACACCAAACATTGCACTCTCAGCGGTCCCTCACATAGCTTAAAGGAAAAACCTCCCCAACTAATTTCCACAAAATACACAAAATAAATGGCTCAAAACAACCCTCTTCTAGTGCAAAGTATCACAACAGTACCCCAAAAGAATCTCCAACAATAACTAACATCAAGAAAAAATGCTTTAAGTCCAACTGAAACAAGTGTGGATTAACACATAAACTTTGATCTAGAAGAAAATGACCAGAAAATTATATAAAAAATATAGGCATGATGAGCAGAGCCTAGCAAACCCCACTCTAATTTTTTTTTTGGAGAGAAAAAAAACCTCAGATATTCATAGATCTGATACCATGTTAGATATAAAATAGATGTATTGAATATTGTTATTATTTTATTACAAAGAGTACTAAAGCCAAATATAGGCTACAAGTTGGGTAGTGGCCAAGTAAGTAGAGTAGTGACCAAGTATGTGTGGTCACCAAGTATGTGTAAGTACCAAGTATACTTGGTGACCAAGTTCTAATAATAGTATAATCTAATAATACTAATAATTTATTCTAATAATAATATATATACACATACACACCATATTGTCAACCATTATCTCTAACTTATCCTTTCATACTATCTCTAATGCTGGAATATTGTCTAATATACCTCTCAAGATGAGCATGGATTGAAGAGAAGTGATCATCATAATTAAGTCTTTTTTTCCCTTGATAAAAATGCATCTGGCAGATAAACCTTTACACCTCAATCAATAATGCAGGAGGCGAAACAATCTATGGGATCTTCCAAGTTCATTCTTTCAACGAGTAGTTAAACATTTAGACTGTCCCATGCATGTGAAAGATGAGTAGAAAGTCTTGGTTGGTTGTCCCAGGCCAAGGGCATGTACTATGCCATTATGACTTAAAAATCTGAATTCATGTATCTCTTTGTTTTGTTCTTATACTTTCAAGAAAAGCATATAGGCAAAGAAAGTTAGAAATCCTAGAAGGAAATTACATCTGAAAGAAAAAATTACATCTAAAATTTATAATTACGATGAAAGAGAATAATTATGGTGCTTTGTCCCCTTTAGGTCTTCCAATTTAGTAGATCTTCGAGAAAAAGAATTCTTCTGATAACATGTCTAAAGAAAAGTAGGAAACTAGAATATTTACCTTGAGGCGTGATAAAAATAAATGGAAAACAAAAAAGTAACCTAAGGATCAAAAGATGTTAGGCAAGAAGCTCTGATGCCATATTGAAATACATAATAACATATATATATATATATATATATGTATGTATATAACATTGACTTTATAATATTGAAATACATAATAACATATATATATATATAGGGCAAAGGTTCAAAAATACCCCTGATGTTTACACGGATGTCCCACTTTCACCCTAAACTAATTTTTTTTCCAAAAATACCCTTAACGTTACAAAATTCAGCCCAATTATGCCCCTCCCGTTAACAGACTTGCCACCGAGGCAAACGGAGCAGACACGTGGGCAAAATTTGCTGACGGAGCAAAAATAAATTATTATTTTTCTTTCTTCTCTCTCTTTCCTCTTCCATTCTTCTCCCTTTTTCTCTCTCTCTTTGTTCTTTCTTCTTCCTCTGTTCTTCACCAATTTCCGGACCAAAGATACGACAAGAATAACAAGCAGTCATCGAACCACCATGAACGCATGGTAGTTCACAGCATAAACATCACAAAATTCGCCAATTAAACCAAAAAAAAAATCGGCAAGTAGCTCGGAAAAACAAATGCCGAAGATTCCAACCCCATCGGCAAAAACAGATCTGGGTACTATCAACGAACAGAGTCAGTAAAAGACCCAAGAAATGAAATCAAAAATCATCCATTCGAAACACCCATGAACAAAATAAGCGACAACAAGATGTAGGTTTATTGGGTGACCATACATGCTCTCATCCACTGTGAATTCCAAGGGTTTAGCCTCCAGTTCCTCACTACTACTGACTTCATCCATGACCTTTTCAACACTATATAAATCTATATATGTAAAGCTATCACGGATTCATCCACTCAATCATGGGATGCATTAATCTTCCGGTAAATTCATTGATTTCACCAGAAGATTGCAATCCCATTATTATTCACCAAATCCCTCAAAAGTTCACAACAAGACCATCTCCATTATTGGATGACAAAATCCAATAATCAAATGATGAACAAAAATATAAATCAATATTAAAGAGGGCCACCGATCAGAATCGGAATTGAGATTAAAATTCACGGCAAGAAATAGGGTAAATAACAATTTAACGATATTCAATGCGTATGAATTCGCCGGAGAGATAGGATGATTACTATGCACAATGGCCTTGAAAAATCCTTTGAAGTGAGTAAAGGGGGTGCAGTAAATGTACCGGCGTTATGTACTTATTTTTGCCACATGTCAATCGTCTAGTAAGTCCGTTTGTCTAGTTGGATTTTTTTTAACGGGAGGGGCATAATTGATCTTAAATTTGTAACGTTAAGGGTACTTTTGGAAAAAAAAATAGTTTAGGGTGCAAGTGGGATATCGGGGTAAACATCAGGGTATTTTTGGACCTTTTCCCTATATATATATGTATATATATAACATTGACTTTATATTTTAAGTGATAAGAGTGACACAATCAACCCTTATCTCTACCTAATCCTACCACACTATCCTCAAGATGAGCATGGATTGATGAGAAGTGCTCATCTTGATTAAGATTTTCTCCCCATTTTTATGGCCTTTTAAAATATGCATATGGTAAAAAATCATTACAACTCAACCAATAAAGCCAGCGACTGAAACACATAGGATATGTTCCAAGTCCATTGTTTACAAATCATTGAACATTTAGACATTCCTATGCATGTGAGAGATGATTATGATTTTCTATTTGGCCATCCATGGGCATGTATTGTTTGTACCATTATAACCCTAATCTTTGTATGTATTTATCTACCTGTTTTGTTTATATGCATTCAAGAAAAGCATCTAGGCGAAGAAGGCTAGAAATCCTGTAAGGAATATAAGCTCTGAAACAGAAATTACATATAAAATGTTTACAATTATGAAGAAAGAGAATAATAATGGTGTCTTTGTCCCTTTGGGGGCTTCTAGATCTTCAAGAAAGAGAATTTTTCAATCATGCGCATGATACATTCTAAATGAAAAGTAGGAAGCGAGATTACTGACTTGAGGCTTGATAGAGAGAAATTGAATTAAAAAAGAATCCAAAATCAAACGACATTAGCATGAAACTTTGATACCATATAGAACCACATAATAACATAGTATTATCAATAAGGAATTAATAGATATAAGAGTTTATCATGGAGTCCAGGGGATGTAGGTTTCATTCTATTAGGTTCTTCAAGAGATTACAATGATCGTAGTGTCATAGATATAACACAAACTCTAGATCCTAAGTGATAAATATTGACATTGTCAACTATTATCTCTACCTAATTTTATTACAGTATCTCTGATTACAATATGCTAGACATGCTAGAATATTCTTTCATAGGTAAAGTTTGTCACGTTATTGAAATCGATAATTTACTCTATGTTTAATATGTAACTGAAACTCACAACTAAGTGAAATTTAGTGAACCAGTGTTTGTGTGAAGGCTAAAAGCTTAGACATTCTTGTCAAAGATATTGAAAATTTTAGTACAATCCAATGAAGAACTGCACGAAGAAATGACTCAACTCGTGTCACCAGAATACTAGATGACTTGAGGTATCAACGTTGTAGCTTTTTTGCAATTTCTTTACTTGTGAAGATGTGGTAGTAATATACTTTGACATTCCCTCACTTGTCATTGTATCTAAGGACTTAACCATTGCAGACTTTCCGAAGTTAATTCTTGCAAACCGTTTTAGACATTAGTTTTATCTTACAAGTGTCTAATTTATGCTTTGTCTCTTGGAGGTGCTGTAATGGAATCTAACTATTATTCGGAGCCTTCTACGGAATCACAATAAGAAATACCCTCCACAACCCCCCAACCCCCTCCCCCCCCAACAAAGCGTCATCATTCCAACTGGGGATTATAACAAGAGAATTGTCTAAATGTGTTTGTATATTTATACATGATTTACAAATTTCGGAATGATCCAAGAGAAGAGTTTGTTTGAAATTCCAAGTCATGGATAGAGTGATCCTAATCAACTAGAAGTTGAAACCTTCAAACCAAAGTTATATAGTAGTCCTAGTGATACAAGTACAAAACTACCATATATCTCTTGGCATATCTCTGATGTATTGTCACATCCCAGACATAGTGCCATATCACTGACAAACAATCATATACCGTAGATAATTGATGTTTTTGATATCTTGTACCTAGCAGGACCATCGATAGATAAAAATAGGACTAAGAGAACATTTCATTTCACAATCTTTGGTCTGCAAATACATGACATATTTAACACTCTCTGCCATGGCTTGTGTCTCCTAACATATAAACTAGGAACGTAACCTTATGCATGGATACTCTAACTACAAACCAAAGGTAAACTGAGATCACTGAATGTTTCGCCTAAAATTGCATTCCATTTAGACATAATAGTTAACGACATCTCTTTGTCAAACAACTGCCCCTAAGGGCCTTCATAAGAGAGACTTCCAATACCTTCTGACAATTGAAGAATGTATATAGAAGCTTGAGAACTAATAGAGCATTGGACGTATAAAACTTCTCCGGCTTCTTCCACATACCTGAAGCCGTCTTCTTGTCAAGAACTTCTTACAACGCATCATTCGAAAGATTAGAATAATTTTTTTTTTCCAACCCCCTAAGTGACCCTCTTCAACCCTTACTACATAAATTTGATAGACATCCAAATATTATTGTCGAACTCAAGGGTTGTAGACATCGTAAACTCAAAATCTATTTTAACATATCCTTTTATCACTACTGACAAAAAGCTTATCATCGGTCATCGCTTTATCGGCGACATCGCGACTTCGATGTCAGAGATAAGGCGATCGCAGAGATATATCTGACGAAGTCGCGGTCGGCGATAATCGTCGCGATAAAATCTGGTCATTGGGATGCACATCAAATGACCACTATTAGCGACAAGATATCTCTTGACCGCTATGAAGAAACATCGAAATGACAAATCCGGCTCATTGAGTGAGTCGGCGTGGTCCAGGGCCAAAGTCGACGTGGTCCACGTGTGTCGGCGACCATTATCGGCCGACGCTCATGGTCGCCGATCATCGCGATCGCTAATAACGTTCAAACGACCGCATCGCGATGGGTGATATGAAAAAAAATTACAAATGATTTTTGTTTGCTTTGCGAAATTCCCAAACTCAGCACTGCTTTCTACCGCTTTATCCCAACACACATACACACCAAGATAAACAACATACAAAACAATATAAACATCCATCGTCCACCAACACATACACCAAACTAGTATATAAACCTTTAAAAACCAATATGATTTGAATAAATATAATAACATTTCAAAACTTGTTTAAGTAACATATATACAAACATCCAAATAATGAATATACAAGTACAAGGTTATGTCCAAACGTCATCCCTTCTTCGATCACCTGTAATTAACAAAATAATAAAACAAGTTACAAATATAATAAATATGTTGATCTTCGGTATATATTACTACAATACATACAACAAATTGATTTTATACCTGTCACATCCCCCCGTAGCATCCTGCCGCTTCACTTATCTCTTGTCTGCGAATCAATCAAGCTCAATAAGTCCTCCCATCTATACCGTTTCTGCAAATAAAAAAATAATAATAACATTACTAAATAATTATCCTTTGAATATTATATTAATATTATATAAATATTATTTGTCATAATTAAAAAAACATACCTGAAATTCTGCCCAAACAACATCCTTGTGGGTGATAGGTGTGCTTTCCCCGAAATCACGAGTGTGTAGCCGATTACAGAAACACAAATGTGATATGCACTTGACGATCTTATTATCTGAAAAATCACTATAATATACAACATCAATTAGCATATATTAAAGCAATTTACATCTAAGTTACCATTCATACATTCTGGGTGACTATATACGCGTACTCCAAAAACACTTGGCAACCAAATTTCTAAATTCAATCAGAAGATTTATCTCGGGCACTTGACTTTCGTCGTGCCATCCAACTACTGATGCGAATAGAGGTCCATGATTCCACGGTACCCTACTACAGACAACATTATAAATGTTAACATACGACTTGAGCATACTTATAACCATATGACTTGAGCATACTTGTAGCGTGCATATGATTAACATTTAAACATACTTCTAAGCATATGACTTAAGCATACTTGTAAACCGTATGACTTGAGCATACTTGTAAGCATATGATTAACATTTAAGCATACTTGTAAGCATATGACTTGAGAGCATATGACTTAACGAATGAATGCAAATTAAAGCATATGAGAAACTTTAAATGTTATTAAATTTAGTATGAAACTAAGTAAATGCTACTTAGTTTAATAGTTATATTATATCATGTTATTTTATTTTAATTTGTTTTAAATTTGTTTTTATTGTTTATCGTAAGTGAATACGTAAGGTATTTCATTCATGCTAGCTTTATATCGAGTTTGCTAACTCATTTATATAACTTTTGAGTATCTTGGAGATTCATTCATATCAACTAGTGTGCTAAAGCGCCTAACATGTTTTAAGATTATACCCCTCACGGTCCCTTTCTATAATCTTTTATGTTTTGGGATAGTCACAACATGATTGAAGCAATTTATAGCTTTTATAACATTTTATAGCTTTATTCTTGTATACATAAGTGTTAAATACCCTTGTTTTTTCTCGTTATAGCCAAAACAGTCTCTTTATTGACTAAGTGTGTCTAGTTACCTTCTACATTTCAGACTAACAGCCTTCAAGATCGCTTATTTTGGCTTAATGTTCCTAATAGCTTAAAGATGCTAACAACCAAGCTTGGCTTGGCCTCGTGAGGCTTAGCTAAGCTTGGCGTAACCTCGTGTAGCCTCATGACCCCAAGCCCACTATCGGCTCTAACATCCCTTAATAGGCTCTAGTGGATCACCAATAGGCTCGTTAATAGTATAAATGTTCGCAACTACCCGACCAATAAAAAATTTCGCCAGTAGTCTCCCTATAATATGGATTAGCCACACGCATCACGACGGCGTGTATACAACGATCATTTCTAGGCACCCAAGACACAAAACCAAGAGTCCACATGTAGGCGATCTTGCATAAGTATAAGTAATGTGAAGAAAAGCCTAACTATTACCCATAAACGATCTTGAATAAGTATAGTTCTCATATAGCGTAGATTTGATTATAATTTCATAAACAAATTCCACATGTAGGCAAAAGAAACCTTTAGGCATTCAAACAACTTTAAAATTATGATAATAAAAGGTACTTTAGGCATGATTAAGTACTAAATTATACTAACAAATCCCAAGCCTTCCATTATAAATATTATTACATCAAATAATTGTTATAAATATCAATACCTATAATATGATGGCTATACAAATTGATTTGAAAATAAAAGAAGAAATAGAAGCGAAACAAACTTCTTGACGTAGAGTCTCAAAGATAAACCGTCAGTGTTGAGGATACACTTTTTTGAAAGCCCCTTCCCTATAACCTCTTTATACTCGCAAATTACATCACATAAATCGATTGACGTTATAATGCAAATGACTCAACTAAATCGCAATGAACACATAATGATAATATCGAAAATGATAACAATTGAAAAGTTTCATTGAATAATACCACGAGATTCCTAATCGCTAAAATATTCCCAATGCTTCCTTCCAATATCTATTTGAACAATACCACAAAATCAAACTATTCCAATCTAGTATACATATCAATCAAAACATTACCAATAAGCTAATTTCTATATATAGGAACAAATAACACAATCAACAAAACCAATTCCATAACATCCTATTCAATTTCCAACTGATTAATTAGAAGCAACCCCAATTCATATCTAAGTCAAACAAACCAAAAGTTCAAGCACCAATAATAACAAAAAAAAAAAAAAATTAGGCTATGTTTATAATATAAGATTTATTTTATAAATTTTAAAATAAACTTTAATTAGTTCATTGTCATTAGTTGCCTTTTTTAATCTTAATTAAAAGCATATTCATTTTTGATTTAGGGTTTGTCTAAACCACATTCAATTAACAAATTAACAAGGTTTCTAGTAGATTTTAAGTGGGTTACCTTTGTAGAGCGCGGGTGGTAGGAGGCGGCGGCGGCGGCCTACGCACGAACTTCTTCTTCTTCTTCTTCTCTTCTCCCTTTCTCCCTCTTCTCCTTTTCTCCTTTTCTCTGCGTTACGTGTCGAGCGAATCTTTGGTCTTGATAACATTTAGTTTGATCGTGACCATTATCGGCGACCGCGTCGCGGTCGTGATTTTTAATAACATGGACTTATCAAATGACCGCGATCACGATTTCAAGTGGTCGCACAAAAAATTGGCGCCAACATTTCCGGCCCAAATTTTGGTGGCAAATTTATATTTATTGATCGATCACGCGTCAAGACGCGTCGGCTATTCGCTGATAGCGACTAGATTACGTTTGATTAGCAGATGACGGTCATTGTGATTAATATCGGTGACCAGATGGTGTCAGCCGACATCTGATTCGATGATAGACCTTTTTCTTGTAGTGTATCTTGATGCCAGTTTATAAGGGAGTTTGAGGAGATCTCTAAATGACTAATACACCTGTTAAAGCCCAACTTTACTTGAAAGCTTAAGCTAATAGGTCTTGCACTCAGCTCAACCTTGTATGTTAAGCCTTCAACGCCGATGGGGAATATGCCAACTGTCATGTTACCTTAAAACATCAAAATAGTTAATTTATTAAGAGAGTGGTGCCAACAAAGGAATGAAATGGGATGCAAGTAACATATACGTATTATAATTGAAAAGAAGGGGAGTAATAAATGTGCTTCAATGCATACGCTCCAATGCATAAGTGTAAACGCTAGCTTTTGTCCAAATTGTTGTGAGTGGTGACAAAGCCACATCAGAATAAAATATAAAAATAAACATAGACATTTTGTACATGGGTTTAAATGCATAGTAAAGTTTGTATATGGATATTCTACAACGGCGGATAAACCAACGGTTTAGTGAAGGCTATTGATTGCATCGAGATTTTTAAATTTATTTTCATAGATGATATATGTGTAATCTAAATTACCTTTTTATTGCAATTCTTATAAAATCTTTGATATCATATTAATTTCTAAATAGCTAAAAGAAAATATATAAGTGGACAAAAATATGAAAACATGGGAATGCATAAAAGTGATATTAAAATTCAACATATATCAAAGTCTCCCTTCTGCTCTATTGAAATTAGGCAAATTCAACAAATCGAAGCTTCAAAATATCTCATCTCTCATATGATTATAAAAATATAAAACACATACATTACATAAGTCAAATTCAACAAATCGAATATTCAAAATATTTCATATCTCTTGTGTTAAATTGTTTCATAAAAGTCATGTAATTCTTTGTGGATTGAATAAGCCCCAATATTTTTAGATTCTCATTATGTTACTTTTCATTTATGTATAAAAATGTTTCCTTATGTTATCTTCAAAATAGTAGTGATTTTTCATAGTAGTTTATCCCTTATCGGTAAATTCTGTAAATGTTTAATCATAGATAGTATACCTTATTAGAACTAACCCTTCATACAAGTGTTGCAATGTGAACGGAATGTGTTGTTCATCCTCCATAAATGAGAGTGGGGATAAAATTTCTAAAATAAACTTTTTAGATTTACAAAATCCAAATTAATTATCAAAATAACGTCTTTTACAGCGGGACCCAATCAACCACCTGGGCAACTTGAAATAATGTGCGTCCTTACAATGCAATGTGCACTTCATTTTCCCAGCTATAAAATCCTGCGCTGGTCGTAGTTGCATTTCATTCAATTGGTCTACTCCTAGAGAGAGAATAGAGAAATCTAGAGTCAGTAGAGAGAGAAAGATTTCTTTATTCTCTATTCTAGTTATTTTCTTCTATAATTGAGAAAGGAATCTTTCTTTGTATAGAGTGTTTGTGTTCATCCGAAGAGTTTTTGCAAGTAATAAATCTTTATCCTCAACTTCTATACGGTGGATCTTATTTCTTGGGATTTTTATTTGTTTCCTTTTTCATTTCTACTCATTCTTGATGGTAAAACGTTTTCGACCAGTAGATTTCACAAATTTGGT
Organism: Panax quinquefolius; assembly: GCA_020205615.1. NCBI lineage: Eukaryota > Viridiplantae > Streptophyta > Magnoliopsida > Apiales > Araliaceae > Panax > Panax quinquefolius. The sequence continues at coordinate 21,984,847 of CM035162.1, forward strand.
AAACCTGATCGTTTTATATTTGTTTGATTTGCTTTATGAATGTTTTTTTATCTCCTTGGTAAAGATTTTCTTTGTTTTCACATTTGTGTTCTGGGTGATATATATTTTTATAAATTGAATACATCATTTGCTTTCATTTGATTAATTGATTTAGGGCTTAGTTCATTTGATCGGAAAAAGAAAATAATTATTTGAAATATAGTTATAAGATTAACATATTTGTTGCACAGATCTGCTAGTTTTGATTGTTATCATTTGATTGGTTCTACGGCTAACCTATGCTGTATGACCATAGGTTCTGCGTGCATATTTGCTTACAGTTTCTTTCCCATTGAAGTTGATGTTGCTAAATTTATTTTCATTGTTAATTTTATTTTATCAATAATTGCAGATGTAATTTTCTTTCATGTTGTCAATTGATTTCGGGTTTATATCTTAGTTGTTGTGGCAAACAATTTTTATTTGAAAAAATTATATATAATGATCAGATTTGTTTATTAGATGTTCTTTTTTTCTTTCTTTTTTGGACTTCAATTTGATGTTTTCCCCACTTTTATATAATGATGTACTCGATTTCACCTCCCCTATATACTTTTTTTGTTTGTTTGTTTTTTATTTTATTTAGTTATGAAAATTGCATACTTCATTTGCTTTCACTTGATTAATGGATTTAGGGTTTTTAGTTCAAACTTTCTGAAAGAAAAATAAATAAAAATATATATAGAATTTGCATGTGTAGCTTAAATCTGTTAGTTCTGATCATTTCTTTTCTTTGTTTGACTTGCTTCTTACATGTCTGCTTGACCACGTGTTTTCCTTTTTCAAAGTTGATGTTGCTTTTCTGCTTGAGTCTATATGCACATGTCTATATAATTCAGGTTTTTGTTCTATTATTAGGGTTCCTTAAACAATTAATATTCCAGTTAGTTTGCACGGTAAATTTTTCTACAGGATGTACTAATCCATACTTTTACCGACTCCATTGAAGACTGTAGGTGTTTGGTTAAAGTTAGAGCAAATGAATCCAGCTATAAGCAAGGATCTCATTTTCCTAGTTCTACAGTTTTTGAATGAGGAACAGTTTAAAGGGGCTCTTCATAAGTAAATTCCCCCCCTGCTTGTTCTTTGTTACATTTTCTAAATTGCTTGTGTTTTGTTTAAATACTCATTGTTAGCTTTTCTGATGTTAATATTAGGCTGGAATGCGAATCAGGTTGCTTCTTCAACCTGAATTATTTTAATGAGCTAATTATGAATGGGAAATGGAACAAGGTAGAAAAATATCTCTCTTGTTTCACAAAAATAAGCGACAACAATCTTTCTGAATTGATTTTTTATGAAATCCGTAAGCAGAAGTATTTTGAGGCATTGGATGAGTAAGTTTTTGAACTTGGACTTGATTTCATAGATTATAGCTCTAATTAATCTATCCTTCTTCTTAGTCCTTTTCTTTCCTCATAGGGGTGACTCGATCAAGGCACATAACATCTTTGTAGAACTCGACGTATTTGCCTCGAAGAACGAAGAGGCTTCCAAAGAATTGTTTCTTCTCTATAAAAAAGAAAACTTCAGGTACCAGCAGTTTCACATGTTATCTTGATCACATCAATCTTGTTGGATAGCATTAAGTCATTTTTGGATTCGCAGGAAATACAAAGAACTTTTTAAATACACAAACAAACAGGATGCAAGAGAGAAACTGGTGCAGTATCTTAAAGTGATGTTTCACGCAAATCCAGTTTTTCAAGACAAATTGAAATTGTCATTCCCTAAATTAGGAGATTCAAGCTTACAAAACCTCATCTCCCAAAGGTAATTATTTTAAGCAAGAATCATGTGAGGATGACTGTGTTGAAATTAAACAATCAGTAAGGATATATCATTTTAAAATACTTGGATCACAAGTGAAGCGTATCATTATGTTCGTAACATCTCTCTCTCCCTCTCTCTCTCTATATATATGTTTGGTTTTGTATATAGTTCCTATTATATATACTTAGGTTAAAATTCAAACTTAACTTTAAACTTGATATTTATTGTGCATAAGAAAAATAAAAATAAACAAAAGAAAGTTAAAATTTTTGAATCCATGCAGTATATGTCAAAGTTAGGGTTAGTTGCTTCTTCTTTTCATCTAATAAATGTTAGTTGTATCTTTAGGTAGCTTTGGTCATGAAGTGAAGTGTGCAAAGCTTATTGAAAAAAAAAATACCTCTGACACTGATTAATATTAAGCATGTCATTTAATTGATGTTATATATATATGTATATATATTATTTCCTCATACATCTATTGTTCTTTGTATTTATTTTATGATGAAATGAAGCTCTTGTCCTTCATGAAATTTAGAAAAAAAGAAACGAAAACCAAAACAAAAACTTATAGCTATATACGCTCTTCGGTCTTGAAGAATGAATTATGTTGTTTGCAACCCAATATTGCAGGTTGAATGCGCAGCATTTGAAGTATAAAGTTCCAAGTCCTCAGGGTGCTCAGAAAAATGCTAATGGTGTCTTCCCTGTGGCTCCAAATGCGGTTAGGAAAATGCAATATCAGATATAGGTTTGTAACAAATTTTCTTACAGATACCGAAACATATTTCCTTCTACATGTTCAGGTTTTCCAACCCACAGCAGTTCCACCTCAAGCTCACGTCAACATGATGATCTCCAATCAACCATCTGTAACTCAACCAGCTTTTTCTGCATCAACACTAAGAAATCCAGGTTGATATTAGCTTCTTGTACTAATACCATGCATTCTTTTCTTTTTATTTTCCTTTTCAAATCTCAATCTAGATATGGCATGGCCTTGTCTAGGTGCACTTATCATCAACTCAAGGCCCTGTGCCACTCCAGCCGGTGTAAGTTCAGTAAATTCTGGTCCAAGAACTAGTCAACTACAGAGGGATCATGAGGACTTGCCCAAAATTGTTGTTCGGACACTTGATCAGGGATCATCTGTAGTGAGCATGGATTTTAGTCCTAACTATTCAACACTGCTTCTAGGTTGGTGATATGAATTTCACGACTACATGGACTACTCCTTCAATGCAAAAATGAGATTCTCATTTTCCTTTTTGCGGGCCCCGTAATGAGAGTTCCTTTTCTGTAAACATATTGAGTGTCGAGTCATGTTAATATGTTAGATGGAAAATTGACAGCTTTTTCATTTTTTTTAATAAAAAAAGTGGACTTTCCATTTTGAAATGGAAGGAGTACTTCGGCTAGTCTATATATTGACATGTGTTCTTGATGCTGTGACTTATTTTTCTTTTCATTTTCCCAGTTGGCACTGTTGTGGGAGATGTAGGGTTGTGGGAAGTTAGTTCTGCAAAAATGATCCTACAAAGTTTTCAGCTTTGGAATGTAAAATCACTTTCAGACGAATTAATGGTGTGTTGGGTCTTCATCAATTAGGTTAATATGTTAATAGATAATTTTTCATTGTATGACATTTGATTTGAATTTACTGAAATGCAGTCAGCTATCCAGAAAGATGCATCAGTGTCAGTTTGTCGCGTAAGATGGAACCACGAGGGGACTTTATTTGGTGGTCTCAAATATCCTTCTTTTTCCCTTTGAATAAAGAAAAACATAGCTAGTTGTAGTAGTATGTGTAGTACTGACTGGATAGAAGCTGAATCCCTGTTTTGGAAGTTTGCTATAAAAAAATCCTGACATTTTTTTTTTAATTTTTTTGCAGGAGTTGCATACTCTAAGCACATAGTGCAGCTCTTCTCTTATCATGGTAGAGATGAAATTATAAAACACAGAGAGGTTACTATAACTCTATTGATACAATCTTTAAGTTTCAGAGTTTTACTTTTTTTAAATCTGTTTCTTTCCTTGGTTTTAGTTCAATCATTAGATTTTCATGTCTATATCAAGTAGATGTAGCTTTTCCACGGGGGTGGAGGGATCCAAGTAGATGTTTTTGTTGGAAATTCATTTCTATTTAAGATTAGAGTATCAAAAGAACGAACAAAGAGCTCCATCCACAAACTTTTACTTTAGTGTGGACTTTTTTGGTTATGCATGCACTCAAGATTCTTTTTTTCTCTAGATGAGATTATATAACTCCATGAATCAAGTTTATCTTTTCCAGCAGTTTCTACTTAAAGATATTAAGTTAATTTCTTCTGACATCAACTTCTTCTTTCTAGATTGATGCTCATATTGGAAGTGTTAATGATCTTGGATTTGCTAATAACCGACTTATTACTTGTGGCGATGACAAAACAATTAAGGTGTGTTAAAAAAAAATTGCACATTTTTATGTTAAATCTGCAAACCAGTGATTTATGTAGTAACTTCCTGTAATTCTAGATTTGGGAAGTGGCTACTAGCACTCAGCTGCTTACTACCCTTGAAGGTCATGAGGCACCTGTTCACTCTCTGTGTCCTCATGTTTGGAATAACATTCATGTAAGAATTAATCAAGTAGCATATATATTCTATATTCTACCCCAATACATATACATTTCTCCCATGGATTATGTATTTATCTAAAATTTACTTTCGGGTTTTCTATTTTCCCCAGTTTCTCCTTTCAACCTCGTTGGATGGAAAGATAAAGGCATGGCTATATGAGCAGCCCATGGCTAAGTTTACCTTTGATGCTCCTGGTAGACAGTGCACTACGATGGCTTATAGTTCCGATGGTACAAGGTAATAGATCTATTAACTTAAGAATTTCTGTTATTTTCCATCCTTTTAAAAATGCATCTATGACCATTAAATTCTCTTTTCAAGGCTGTTTTCCTGTGGTACAAATCAACATGGTGAGAAATACCTTGTCGAATGGGAATGGGAAGATGGCCAAAGAATGGTTAAAAGGACTTACCAGGGGCTTCATAAACAGTACGGGGGAAATGTGCATTTTGACATGAACAAGAACCAAATATTAGCTGCTGGGGACCAGTACAATATAAAATTTTGGGATATGGATAATGCAAGTCTTCTAGATATTTGTAATGCCGAGGGAGGCCTACCTGTAAGTATTCAGCACATTTCAACTTGGTTTCTTGTATAAAATATTGTTTATAGTATACTTTGCGTTATTTTACGTTCAATAACAAACTAATGTGGCCTTTGTTTGTTTTTGTATCTTCTCTAATTACAAGTGTACTCCTCTGATCAACTTCAACATTGAGGGAAATCTATTAGCTGTATCTACAAATGATAACAGGATCAAAATATTAGCAACTAGTGATGGTATGAAGCTGTTGCACACAGTCCACGGCCTTGGTGCCTCCAGAATTGCAGCTAATTCTGTTGCCAAGGTCAGCTGAATTCTATTCGTAATATACTACATGCTTATGTATGCAACTTTCTTCTTCTCAAACATAAACTGTTCATCTCTTGGAAGTGTAAAATATTTTGTCAAATCCATTATTCACGGTTGAACTATATTAGTGCTTCTATTTCCCCATGAAAAGTACTTCCTCCGTTCCAAAATATAGGACCAACATAGACTTTTTGAAATCAATTTGTGATATTCAAAATTTAAAATTAACTTTTTTACAATATCTCATATTGACTTTGTTCATCTTATATTTTGGAACCGAGGGAGTACAACTTTTTTGCATAAATTTTTAATTGTCAAATACTGTTGAAAGTTTTTTCTGCTATATATATTTGATTGGGTGTTTTATAGAATGCTGAAAGGAAAGATTTGGAGGGGACAAATGCTAAATCATGTGAAGGGAACATAAATACTAAAATAGGGAGGGTCACAGAAATGCATAATCTGTCCCAATTCCGGTCCTTGACACTCCATTCTGCTGAACATAATAAGGTAGGATTTAACTAATTGAACAGATATTGCAAATTTACCAGTCTCAGTAAGGCATGAGAATAAACTTGATTAGTGTGGTCTCTCAGTTGTTTCAGTTCTCGCTGATGCAGGTAGCAAGATTGACTTTCACCCATTCAGGAAAAGGTATAATTCTTTTATCAATGAATGGAACCCATCAATGCTGGAGGTGGAAGAATACCGATATCAATGTGGAAGGCAAGGTAAAATCCTAATCATCCATCCAATTTTATTTTAGTTTTTCTAATTTTAAATCATAATAGAAAGAATTCCTTCTAATATTAAATCTAATACATTCCTTGTGATTATTTATGATGTGACCCGCTTCATGGTGCAGGTGACAACCGAGTACCACCCATACATATGGAAATCCGAAGCAGGGTTAATGATGATAAATGACATAACTAATGTTCAAACTGAAGAAGCCTCACACTGCTTCGCTTTGTCTAACAGTGATTCATATCTTATCTCCACGTCCGGAGGACCATTAACTTTATTCAATGTTGTCACATGGCAGGTGACAAAAATTACTCTTTGCAAATATATAACACTGCATGAGTTGCAATCATATGTTTGTTTCTCATATAAATAGATATTATTTACTTATATATACATGGGTGACTCACCCTTGCGCAAGGGTGGGCAAGTGACCAATCTTAATTTTGTATTTTTTGGTAAACAAGGGTTAGTTTGTAAAAATAAAAAATAAAAACTTGACCACCCTAACGTGAAATTTTCATAAAAGTATGAGATTAAAATAGAGGTAAAAACAAAGAGAGATTTAAATCAACGATTATAATTTAATAATGAAAAGTTTGTATCCGAATTACATTTTTATGTGTTGTGGTATTTTAATTTTTATTGTTTAACTGTTTATATCAATATCACTTGGTTGATTGACATTCTTGAGAACTTCTGTATAATCATTTCCTTGACTTGGTTGATGGAGGACATTTGTTAGTTGTTTATAAGTTGTTTATTTGATTGATGATTTTTGATTAATTATGCTCCTTGGAAAAGTTTGATTTGTTGAATCATGATGATGTTTATAGAGCAATTTTAAGATGTGAAGTCTTGAAAATGTTTTTGTAGTGGCTTTTATATAATTTTAGTGAGAATATATATTATCATTCCTTTTTTTACAATTAAAACAATACCCATCCTTGACAAAGTTTATGCTTCCGCTACTACACACACACACACACACACAACACACACACACAAAACACGTGTATACATATGTGTGCATGTATTTCATTTTCGGTGACAGTAGTGATATACAAACAAATTGTCTATAAAGAAATTACAAACTGAAAGATGTGTGGTTGACTAGTGGTCCAAGTATCTACAGCAGAACGTCGTTATTTTTTGTTTTCAATTCAAAATTGCAAAAATTTTGTTTGTAAAAAGTAAATTTGCATGGAGTGAAAATTAAATCATTTGGCTTTTAGTGGACTGATTCAATATTATTGGAAAATTATAGGCAGTTACGGATGTCATGCGTCCACCACCTCTTGTTACATGTGTTGCATTCAACCCTCAAGATAACAATTTAGTTACTGTTGGCATGAATGATTCATCCATCCAGATGTATGACTTTCGTGTGCAAGAGGTAAATTATGCTAATTAATTCAGTAGGAAATACAAATGGATGCAATATACAAGTTAATGGTCAGACTTACAGAGTTTTTTAATCTCCTTTTGTAGTTTAAAGTCAAGGCTGTGGGTCACTTTAGAAAAATTACTGGCCTGGCCTTTTCACTTGAGCTGAACATACTTGTTTCTGCAGCAGCAGATGCCGAGGTTAGTACTGTTTTCTTTGTTAACTTTTCAACTATAAATACTAAATTCCCAAACTAGCTCACTGTAAACATAAAAAAAATGACTAAAACATTAATAGATAACATTATGGAAACATGGGATGTAAATTCAGTTAGTTAAAAAGAAATGATGTCCTACAGATATCAAGGAACCCTATCCGCTTCCGCGTTCCGAATCGTGGTACGGGAATGTAGATATCTTTTATATTTCACTCCCATACCCGAGTCCGTTCCGCATACCGAATTGATCCTCATTCCTAGTGATTTGGGACATACATGTACAAATAGCATATCACACATAATGTGATTTACTAGTACCAAGTGTTCGGTAGTATCAACTGTCCTTATATTATGAAACAAAAGCAAACCATAAGGCTCGCAGGCCTTCATTTTTTCATCTCGTGTTTCAGTTCAGTAGGTCTTGGGAGTCTTGACAATTTTAATTTCTCAGATTATTGTGTGGTCACTGGATACATGGGTAAGGCAGAGGAGCACCTATTTGCATATCCCAAATGCGCGAGTACGTGCAAGATTGAGTGATACTGAAGTTCAGTTTCATACAGATCAGAAACACTTTCTTGCTATACACGAGACACAACTTGCTCTATATGACACAAGCAAGCTAATACGCATAAAGCAGGTATCCACATTCAATAGTGAAAGTAATTTGATGTAGATATATTGTGTTATTATTTCGTGGTTGTTAACTAATTTGGTTATAAATTCCAGTGGACGAGAGCTGCACATCTCTCGGTACTCGTGAGTGCGACATTTTCTTGTGATTCTCAGTTGGTGTACGCTTGTTTCCTGGACGGATTACTTGGAGTGTTTTCCACTTCAACTTTTGAACTCCAATGCGTGGTTCATCCCATGGCCTACATACCAGAGAGTCTCAGGTACACTCTTGTTCATTCGTTCTCACTTCTGTAGTAAAACTGATTGTACTCGTTCGAAAGCAACTATGCTATAATTCTTTTCTTCTCAATTTTTTTGATACATCACTCCTACGACTAATATGTAAAACTCTACCATATGTTTGTAGCAAGTCCGTCCCTGAAAGTACTATTAGTAGTGCAAAACTGGGTATAATTAGCCGTGCAAAACTGACCCAAAATACATAAATTTGCACTACTAGTTGTACTACAAGATGACGGTTTACTATATTGTAAAGTCGGGTAGCTTTTAAAATCCTTAGTAGCCAACAAGTTTAAGCTACTAACTTTATTCTCTTTCCTTTACTTTGTCAACAGAGGTAGGATTTACCCTACGGCTATTGCTTCAAATCCAAATGCAGTAAATCAATTTGCTGTAGGATTATCAGATGGCCGAGTTATTCTGTTGGAGCCACTTGAAACTGAAAGTGAATGGGGTCGTGTTGAGAGAGGGTGAAGGAGTTATGCTCCTGCTGCACCAGATCATGTACGTCGGTCCGACTAGAATGGCTCTTAGACTTTGATTTAGTTAGAAATGATGAGCTTATATCAGAATGCAAATTTGTTTAAATATTTTGAATTTGTTTTAAGCAATTTTTTTCCTTTCAAGATATATCAAGTGATTTGCTTGCATCACATCACATGCAACTGCATCCGCACTACACCGTATAGAGCTTACGAACACGATTTAAAGAAAAATATCGCAACACAGTGTTGTTGTGTTAGGGGGATTTGTATTTTAAAATCTTGGTCGTCAAATCTTATTATAATGAACGGAATAATTCTAGGGGGACATTGTTTTGCTGACATTCTAGCGACATTCTAGTACATATAAGAAACAGAGTTGTAGACTGTACAAATCCTGTTTCTTGTATGTATTCAAATTACACCTAAAATACTGTTTTTTACAAAAAATTCAATTAGAATAAATACTATACATTTTTTGAGAGGTATTACAAAAAAAAAAATCAAAAAATAAAAAATCAAAAAATAATGTCGCTAGAATGTCAGCAAAAAAATGTCCCCCTAAAATAACTCTAATGAACGGTGTGAAATGTAGTGGTCAAGATCTTGTATATAGCCACCATTTCACACTCATAAAATTACATCATTCGAAAATTACTAAATTAGAATATTTGAGTGAAAAGAAAGGCAAAATTGAAAAAAGTAAGACAGAGAAATAGTAATACTCTTCAATTTTTTTATTCTTTTTCTTTCCATTCAATTTGCAAAAGTAGCTTACCAAAATAGAGAGCATAAACATGTCTGTGTGTCAAAAATGTATTACACATAAAGTGAACTTGTTAAAATTCACCTCATACTACCGCCGGATCTCAAAAGCAGGATTATTGGGAAACTTGATCATAACTGATTTTCCTCCCGCAATAGAAAAACAACGGTACGGCAAATGCTGAAAACAATGAGTATTATTTAATTCACGTTTTAGAAAAAATGCAAAAATTAAGAAATATAATTAATGTTATGTCTCTTTTATTACTTTTATAAAATTTATTGAAAAGATGAGAGAAAAATTAATTAGTATTTAATATAAAAAAACTAAATCATTAATGTTCTTTAAAATCAACAAACAACAACTAACAAAAAAAAAATTTCACTTTCTGAATAGATAAATAAAAAAGAACAAAATGAAGTATATGCAAATATACATGGACCCATGCATTTATGACGCTGGGTGTGAAATTATTTCAATATTCTTGAAAATTCAAAGAGAATAATATTCTTGAAATTCTAAACGATTAATAAATTAGTGTGGTATCCTTGTTAATTGTTTTCTATCTCATATCTACATAAATTTAAAAAATTAATATTCAATACAAGAGCAATCTAACATCACCATAAAATCAACTAATTAACATTTGAGGCGCTAGAAGAAAAGGTGGCTCCCAAGCATATGAAAATTGGACGGAAGCAAATGGAGGTATGGGTCGACCAAGGCAGCTAGCTGTCAGCAGCCTTAAAATGAAGAGCTTTCTCGGCCGATTGAAATCCGGCGCATGAGGCTAGTACCGTTATGCCTGACTGTGTGTGTATTTCTCTGCCGGATGGGGCCTATGTTTCTGAAAGAACATTGGCAAAATCATACAAATGTTTATGAGAAAATGTTTATTGGTTCAATTTCAGGAATGAATGTTGCATATATAGGATCGATATGATACTACTAGTTTCAAAAATATATAATTCCAAATTAAAACAGCTAGCGTCTGATCTCGGGACCTACAAATTCTTACCTCTGCTAACAAAACTGATCAAGAACAGGATTGCATGTGAAGAAATACTTGATCGTAGCTGCCATGGGAGAGAAGTTGTGTACTCACAACACCCTGCATGCATGCATTTCAATTAATTAATGTATTAATGTATTAATGTTTGTTTGTTTTGTTTGTTTAATTTGTAAAAAGTAGCTTAATTACCTCTACTAACAAAACTGAAGAGTAGGATTGTGAGGAAATACTTGATCATAGCTGCCATGGGAGGAGGAGCTAGAGCTAGAAACTGTTTTGGCATTCAAGACAAAATAGAATCACCAGAGGGCGCGCGCACACACACACACACACACACACATATATATATATATATAAAAATTATCATAATCAAATAACCACAATTTATCATAATTAAATTACAACAATTAGCCAGAAGATAATTTATATGTCGACAATTAATTGTGGGTTCATTCTTTATGTTCTTCAGGTTTAATGATGAAAACATAATTATTTTTTGGTGCTTTTTATTATACTCCGTCTCATAATATTTGATGTTTTAGAGTTGTGCATAAAAATTAAGAAAATGATTGTATAACATTAAATATAATATCAATTATTTTGGAATATTTAGTCCAGTAATGTAGAACTATTAGTCCATAAAACCATTTTATAGCTTAAAATTGAGGGACTATTAATTTCACATTCATCTATATAATTCCTCATAAATAGTTTTAGGAATGACAAAAAATAATAATCCGTAAGACTATTTAAGGGACTATTAATCCCTCATCATGTAATAAATTAGTCCGAAATAGTATTAAATTAACACAAATAATCAAATCTTAAGCATATTTTATGTAAACAAACATGATCTTAAAGTTTTGCTGGCACTGGCCCACTATATTAATTTTAGGAAAATACTATTTACTTTCATATGATTTCTTCTCATATAAAAATGAGACCCATTGTATCATTGTATCCTGGTGTTAATTTTAGGGTCATAGTGATAGTCCAGTACCATTAGGCAGTGGCCCATTTTTGTTTGGTTGTTTACATTTGATTACGGTTGTTTTGTAATTTAATTACTACTATCTATACTCGAAAAGGCCTAAAAGATTTATAAATATTAAGGATGTAATTTTTATTTCATATAAATTTTAAAAATAATAAATTATTAATTTAATAATGATAACATATTAATTCACTTATAATTACATATTTGAAATCATCGCGTATTTTTTATACTATTGTTGATAGTATCAATAAAATAAAAGAGGACTCTTGAAAACAAAAAAATTTACTAGTGAGAATTTTAATGGAACAGATGAAGTACGATATTTGTTCTTCGAATTTCTGATGATGTATAACAACAAGATTATTATTAATAATTAAACAATAATGCTCCCTTTTAAATTACTGCATAGGAGAGTGTGACAGAGTAATATGAATTTTACGTATTAAATAAATAAATAATACTCCCTGGATAAAACATTAATTAATGGATTGACCCATAAATACTTTGTAGGTAAAATATATTGTCAAAGCACAAATGATGCTCCAAAACAAATATATTTAGTAACACTTTTAAAATCTCTATATATAAAGAGAGAAAATACTTTTAACCCTAAAATATGTTATTTATTATTTCATTTATATCATAATAACTTTTATTTAAATACTTATTTTTTTATTAATAATTGCACAAACACGATGTACATCACAAATACTAGTTGTTATAATAACACAAACACTTTAAACACTTAGGACGGTTTGTTTAGGGCTGAATACATCTAATGGTTGAATGACTTAATCAGTGCATTTGTTTTGAAAAAAATTTGTCTCAATGACTAAGTCAATTTTTTTTGGTTGAATGAACAGATGAATAAAATAAATAAATTAAAAAATTAAAAAATATTAACTGTTATATTAAATAAATTTACTGAATTTTTTCAGAGGTATCATTCAGATTTTTCAGACATGTAAATTATGAAATAATTTTTTCCATTCAAATTCATTCATTTTTTATCGTGCTAGTAATATCACTAATAATATATCCATCTAGCACTAGCTCACATTTTCTGAGCTATACAGAACAGTTCAATCAACTTATACATTAGTCCTGCAAAATGATTGCAGAAAAATGCTTTGCTGCTGGTGGTGGTGGACGGTAGTAGTAATCTACGGCTACGCGTGCCATACAAGAAATAGGCACAAAAATCAAATTCCAAACAAAATATCCGCCTACTAGACTTAACCCGCCGAGGAATTGTTATCACCAGCTCCTTGGATCAAGCCACAGAACACACCTTGTCTGGAAATAACAATTCGATGACAATTGTAAACATGATATATATAATAATTGGACAGAAAATTTATTAAGGGACCCATTCCTGTTATAAAAATATAGAAAAATAAAAGATCCAAAACCTAAACTTGGCATATTTCACATTATTTAACTATTTATTAGCTATTTTATTTTTCACATAGTTTAGGAAATGTCAAATAATTTTTCAAAAAAAGATCAGATATGGTTCTCGAGATTAATTCATTTGGTTAATCAGGATACATTATATTAAATCATTAATGTAGGAATAAGAAATATGAAGAAAAATGTTACTGTCAGAGTTAATATAATATTTCCTTAGCAAGGTACAACACATTAAACAATGGGTGCAATACTAAGAATGCAACACTTGCTATGACTTTAACAAGTCACCTCTCATCTCTAGCCTAAGCAAAACATGTATGGTGAAAAACAATTGAAAATAATTTTTTGGGGCCCAAATAAAACAGTAGCAATAAGAGAAATCAAACGATTCAATACTAATAAATGTATGCTGACAAACACAACTAAAGAAACAACAAAAGCAACTTTTTTATGTAATTAAGACAAAATTAACTTGTTTATCCGCGTGAGACTTGTAAATGACATAAAATAACAGCAGACACATTTGTACCTTGTCTGGAGTTACCGCAGCACAGACGGCTGTCATCTATATAGGTTGCTTGGAGGCCCATCATCCATGAACCAACTGATATATCGTCGTGTGCATACGTCTTTAATGATGCACTGCAAAAGGTAAATGAGTTGCTCAGTTAATTTATTGGGAAAAAGAAAAAACAAAGATGCAACATATGTGCCTTGATATGCTTTAGTCGAGTGTATAACCTCCACCCCCAAAATTAGGCTTAATGTTCAAAAGTTATATTTAGGTGAAGTTTGACTTGACATAAAAGTCAAGCTCAAAAGTTAATTGGGTATAATGATGATTAATAACTTAAATTTGGAAGTGAATTCTTGTTGTGTGAAGCCCGAAAAGAGAAGTTAAAACACTCAGTGTGGGACTCGAGATATATGATTCTAGAATATTAAATTGATGGCTAAGAAACAGATGATTTAATATTTATCCACAGGCATATTTTACAAACCAGAGCCCTAGGAAACAGATGATTTATGCCTTCAGCCAAACTTTTGTAGTCTTTTTGGGGAAAAGAAAAGAAAAACTCAAAATTTTAGAGTTTCAATCTACAACTTTATAAAGGCTAATTTCAGAGTTCAGATATAACATCAATAGCTCAAGAACTTATAAACACTTCCACAGCTTAAAAGAAAATACACCCAATACTAAATTTTACCTATCAAAGCCTCAAAGGGCATTGTCAACTAACCTGTTTATGTTAATATACTGAGCAAACTTTTTGGACAGAATGAAAAGTGAACCAGCTGCATGTCTGAAATACCTGCAGGAAGATTAACATTTTACAGTTTAGAGATCGCAAAGCTTATTAAGAATGTGATATAAGGAGAAAAGCAGCACTAAAGAAGAATTCATCTAAGCTATCCACTGGAAATCTATACATAATCCAATGTTTCCAGATTATCAAGAAATTCTGCAAGAATTCCCAAATATCTTAAATTAAAAATGAGGATGCAATAGTCATTGCTAACATGCACCGTAGTCTAATAAATTCGTATCGAATTATTCCACATCATCACCAACATTCTCATCAAATATATATCAAATTTTAGATAAAATCATCGGATGAAATTGCAACCCAAACTTCCGACCTCAGCACCATTTTATTAAATTATCATTCTATAACACAACACAACATCAAATAATCAGCAATTTCAAACCTGCTCTTGATCTTTATGAAAGTATAATAGGAAACTCAACCATCACATGAACATTAACAAATGTACTCAACTCAAATAAACTAATTCCACTAGTCTGCAATCAGTAAACTAGGGGCACTGCAAGGGGGTTTCTATAAAGTGATTTAACAATTGGAGAATATTTTATTTGTTTGAAGTATTAATTCTATAAAATAAATATGACAAAAAAAGTTAGAAGATATTGTAACAATTCGGTATATCCTTACTTAAAGATTTTAAGTTAGACAATTCGACACCTACAACAAACTCACACTTGATACGCGTACCAAGTCCATGTAATTGAGAAGAGAACTTACATTATTGAAAGAAAAAACCATACATTGATGATGAGTGCGTATTATTCATTTATTTTGATTCATTTATGTTTAGTTTTATTGCATGTTTCATGTGTATATGAGCTTATTAAGGTGTTTAATGATTTCAGGAAGAATTGGAGCTGAAATGATGAAAAGGGGAAGATCGCAGGGTTTTGAATGCTAAGATGGATGCATGGTGTTGGCTTGGGACTTGGATTTTATTGTAGAGCTATTCCTTAGCTTTCTGGAACATCTTGAATCGTCCCAATCGGAGTTCATATGAAAAAGTTATGATCTTTTTACCAGACGGAAGTTGAATCTCAAAGTTTGGAAGTTGCAATTTATATAGCAGTCACTTGGAGCCCAATTTCGACCTTGATCCAACCAGAATTTGTCAATTCTCAAAGAAGTAAAGTTGTAGATCTTGTTGAGAGCTTCGATTTGATAGATAGCAGGCCCCGTAACTCCTCCCGGATCAAAAGTTATGACCATCTACCAAAGGACATCGCAGCAGGAAATGGGATAGCAAATTGAGCGGGAAATCTGAGAAATCTTGGAAATCTTAGATTTTTGGAAAGTTTCTAAATGCAAATTTTGGCAGCTTTCTACATGGAATTGGATTAATATTTCTATTAGATTTAGGATATCTTTAGACTGAGATTTATTTCCAAATTGGATTCTATTTCTTTATGGAAACTAGAGTATGATTTGTAATTCCTTTTAGGATTTGGATTTCTAGTTCTCATAGGATTTAGGACTTTGTCTAGCACTATAAATAGAGGATGATAGTCAGGATTTTATTCATTCCCTCATCTACACCATTGGAGTGCAAACGTGGAAACATGTCAGGCTAGTTTTCTTTATTCAGTTCTGAAGGGATGTTGAACCTTATTCATGATTAACGGTTTGATCAAGTTTACTTTATTTATTTCTTCGTGCATGAAATTTATTCTGATTATCTACATAAACTTCTTGTATGCTATTCAATCTACTAATTTGGTTTCTGCAGGATTAAATTAGTGAATTGATATCATCTGCTAGATTAAGATATATATTAAGCAAACGATGTATATTTGATCATATAAAGCAATTAGTGATACTTGATTGTGGACAAGTTGTTGGGTATTATTAAGGTTTTTAGAAGACAAGTTAAATAATTCCTGATTGTGTAATTATTGCTTGGAATAACCTAATTCTCATTCTTCATGCTTCTATTGTATTAAATCTAGACTGATAGTTCTAGGTTGTATGATAGTTAGGATCTCTTGTTGGCGATCGTCGCATTAGATTTACACATAAAGATAATTTCGGATAATTAGCGATCGCGATTATTAGGGTTATTAATCTTATTGAAGGGTAATACTGTGAAAACTTGATTATTCCATAATTTGTGAAAAGGCGATACTAAACTGAAGAACTTAAGTTTTTTTAATTATTGTTTATCATTGTTAATTTAGTTAATCAAATCCAAAACCCCATTTCCATTAGAAATCATAGGATAAATATAAAACAATACACTCTCTGTGGGATCGATCCTTACTTGTTACTATACTAATTCTTGAGTTAGTAGAATAGGAGTAAGGTTTAATTTTGGAGTGCTAAACGACAGCTCCCAATAGACTAAGGCTCATAGTGAACTAGGCAGGCAAACACTTGCAAAATCACAAATAATAATGACTCATGCATAGGTGTAAATGCAGGTATACCGTATACGCCTAACAACTGGATTTGTTTAATCTCCAAACCCCATGACTTGGGGATAAAACAGAATATTCATAACTTGAAATCTATTGTTTCCTTCCTCACGTAAAATGATGTTTTATTTAACATTTAATTCAAAATTTGTTGATCAAATCACTATATTATACTCTCTGAATTTCAACAATGGATTACATTAGTTTATATATGACATAAAGCCCTAATTCTAAGGTAACCTAATTCAACAAGGAAACAAACTTGTAAGAACACCACACACACTTACACCACCATGAACCATCACCAAAGCACCACTCTCACCACCACCACTTCCTCATAAATGAGTAAGAAACATTACTAGCACTGATGGCGTCACCAACAGATCTGCCGTTATTAACACTGCTTGAACAATTATGTCATTGATGGTAACAACAAGAACTTCATATTATTATACCACTATTGTCACCACCATCACTATCACCATTAGAAAGAATCTTCATTTAGTACCTGCTTCTGCTATGACTCATTTAGCTCCAACTTCATCACCATCACTCACATTATAACTAAAAGAACCACAACATCTTCGTACCAAAATAATATCTTAGCATAAACCCTAGAGTTCATGAAATGAAATATATTCATACAAACCATGAGCTTTAAAATGATGAGATAAAGAAAAGCAGAAATCTGTGAGCTTTTATTTAAACATATACTACAGTCCACTAGTCCAGTTCAATATATAAAGCTGATGCACCAAGTTTAAATGACTACTATTGTAGCTTAACCTAAAATCAACATTCAGTTTCTCAAAGGCAATAAAATAGAAAAGTTAAAAGTTTCAATTTATTCTTGGTAATTGGAAGGAGTACGATAAATTAGTACAGTGAACAATGCAAATAGATATGGAAAAACTGAAAAATCATAGCTGAAAAGTGAATTAGATCCGTAGAACTGAATATAAGGAATCCCATTTTTATTCACAAACATGAAATAAATACTTACGACTTCTCATCCCCAAACTTCCACCAATCAGGCTCATACCATAGTTTTCCCCTGGAAATTCAAAATAGATTTGAATAATTAACTATTAAACACAATCAATTATTGATGACTGAAACATAAAGGAAAATTTTATCATAGCCTAGGATTCCAAATGTTTACATTTAGCTTTTGTTCAAAAGGCTCTTCTATATTTTTTTTAAGGGTGTGTTTGAATAGAGGATTTGAAGATGGATTTTCTGTCAAAATGAATTTTAAATCTTAAATTTAAAACACGTTGTTTGGGTTGAATTTTGAAAAGATGAGTATCCAAAGAAAATTGAATTCATTATGTTTCATAGATGGGGAAGGATCCACAAAAGATTTGTTTTGGATTTTCAAGTAATTTTTTCCTTCTTCTACCTCTTTCACCTTGGCTAGAACATAACACAAGGGCAAAAAACTACTACTCATGCAATTTTAATGTTTAATTCAAAAAAAAATTATTTTCCAATTTTCCTCGCATTTATAATATCATAAATCAACAAGTAAAACCTTAGATTAAACTCTTTTTCCTAACAACAAAATTTGTGTTATACAGATTTTGAATCAATATCTTTAGATCTCATCATTTCAATATCCCTCTAGGCCTCTTGCTAAGCAAGAGGTCCTAGGTTCAAACCCCCTCCCCTCAAATTAGAAAAAAATCCTTAGATATTTTTATTGTTTGAAAAAGAAGAAATTTTATTAATAAAAAAGATAGGATACAATAATTGGGGGACAAGAAGTCCACCCTCATCAGACTCGTGAATAAGAAGACTTAAAAAAGTGTAGCGCTCCAGTCTCTACATCAAAGGGAAGCAAAGAAAAACAACATTATTTGTTTAGTGA
This sequence comes from Panax quinquefolius, assembly GCA_020205615.1. NCBI lineage: Eukaryota > Viridiplantae > Streptophyta > Magnoliopsida > Apiales > Araliaceae > Panax > Panax quinquefolius. The sequence continues at coordinate 22,003,679 of CM035162.1, forward strand.
CCATTATATACAAGTACTATAAGAGGGGGTTTATTAAGGTAAATCACATGTAATAACGTAATCAAATTAAAAAACTGTGATGAAATAAGTTGAGAAAAAAGAAATACTCTTCGGCAACTACTACTCCTGATTTCATGCACCCAATATAAGCACTATCTTGACTTCGTCGGCTTTCTAGAAGTTCAATAAATGCATCTGATTGGCAAAAGAGATAAAATGATAATTTAGAACTGACACCAAATGAATGGAAGAGTTGGTGTTGTGTTTTTCTAAAGATTTAGATATAAATATATTGAAACTTTTACCAAGATCAAGGTCGATGTTGTCATCAACTTTTACATAAAAGTCAGCATCCCACTTTTGAACAGCTGTACTAAAGAAGAATTTTGCTTTATTGGGAAATTCCTCTTCCACCTCCTCATGATCATCCTAGTAGACAAGTAATGACACAAGCTAAAGTATGAAATCCAAATACTAAATATATATACAATTACTAACTTTAAAATCTAGAAATATACTCACAGATGAATGTTCACATCAATACTTATTCAATTATTCTACTTATTAAATGTAGACTTGAGATATCATCATCAAAGCTAAACTGACGATAAACTGAATTCTAGTTTCTTATCGTCTTTCTAATCTAATTATGAAGCATGGTCCTCTCCCAAGAGGCCAAGACTCAAAATGCATTAACATGTATTAGCATGGATACGTTTGTTTATCTTTGTACAGGTAGGATAGGTTTGGGATACGCTCGGATACTTTGTGATTTTCTTGAATATGCTAGAATACTTCAACATTTTCTGGGTTACATTGTAATACAAGTATACTACAGAATTTGCTAGGGATATGCGTAGGGGTGCTCAAAAAATTCGGTTTTTCGGTTTTTTTACCGAACCGGTTGAAACCGGTACCTGCGGTACCGGTTTTTTTCGGTTTCGGTTTTTTCGGTCTTTCGGTTTTTTTAGATTTTTCGGTACCGGTACCGGTACCGGTTCTTAACTTTTTGCATTCGGTACAGAACCGAAAAACCGAATTTCTTCTTTAAATACAGAAAGTTACATGAATACAGTGTATATGAATACTGTCTTATTTTATATATGAATACTGTCTTATATATGACTTATATTTAATATAATTTAAACCACTGTAAATTGTAATATAAGATAATTTATATGAATACTGTCTCATATATTAATATATATATATATATTAAATTATTAATTAAAATTAAAATTAATTAATATATCTTATTTACTCATTGTTTTACAAAAAAAAATCTATTTTTTAATAATATTTATATAAAATGAGACAGTATTCATATATATAATTTTAAAATATAATTCTGATCATCTTAGCTTTAATTATATATATGACTACAAAGTTAATTATATATATTAAATATAATTCTTTAATTCAGTATTCATATATATAATTTTAATTCATATATAAGACAGTATATTTTAGTATATTTATATTTAATACTAATCTCATCGGTAAATTAGTTTGCAGTATACAAACTAATAGTAATGCATAACTCATTAGTTTTAAAAATAATTTGTTAATATATTAAAAAAAATATATTTAATTATTATACTCTATTAATAATAATTATAAATATTACCATGCATGCGGTATAACCGAAAACCGAACCGAAAAAACCGGTACCACTTTTGTACCGAACCGGTACTGAAACCGGTAATTCGGTTCTTGTTTTTTCGGTTATTTCGGATCGGTACCGGTTCGGTTGTTTCGGTACCGGTTCGGTTTTTTACCGATGAGCACCCCTAGATATGCGTGGGATACAGGATTTGCTTGGGATAAGCTGAGATACATTTCAGGAATTCTTTTAGAAATTAAAAAAAGGGGAACATGATTGATGTGCGTAAAAATAACCCACCAATGGCGAGTTGCCACGTATTATTTCTAGAACTCTATTAATGAAAGGTAATATAGTAATTTTGCTTGCTAAGTATTCTAGAAACATTAAATCCAATAAAAGATTGAATTCCCAGAAAACATAAACAACTAAGGATAGGCAACTTGTAAGGACTCTTAAGCCATTCAGGATTCTAATTTCAAACTCATGAAAGAGACGACTCACATGCTATAAATAAGGGATGTTCCAACATATTCAAGATACGTTATCTATTCTATTATTAGTTCTCTCCCTTCATATCAGTTATCTAACTTAATCATCGAATAGTCCTCCCGGAGTTCCCCCTTCAGGTGGACCTTTTTGCAGGTTTTCCGGCGAAACCAAGGTTGTCAAACGGTGGTCAAAGTTCGTGGGCTTGGCACTATTCTCCTTGTCGTTGTTTGAAAATTTAGCTCATTGACAGTATTGATTTGTTGGCATTGTCAGACGGAAACTAAGTCTTCAGTTGGCGTTATTTCTTCTTGACGTGCTTATCGAGGCTTCCTAACGTGACATATGACAACATCATGACAATATAAATCGCCTATTTACGTTATCCAAACTTCGATGATATATGACTTATGGCCATATCAATTGCCATTCCTTTATCATCCTAGCAGATAAATGTTTCAGAAGGGAAATAATTTGATAAACCCCTTTTGCATTAAGTTCATGGTGTTTTTTATTGCACCAATGGTGCTTCTTCAAACTAATGTGGTCACGACGCTATTTTTAGGCGGCTCTCACTACACCTTCAATTTTTTATTTTTTTATACTAAAACGCCCATGGCAGTTTTTTACCTTTTTCTAACTACGCAGCGCCCACGGTGCTGATTGGGGGCAACCACGGTGCTTAAAAGTTTTTTTTTTTTTATATTTGGCATTGCCCACGACATTCATTTTATGTGCCTATGGCGCTCTTTAATTTGCATAGCTCCCATAATACTAATTTTGGCTTCGGCGCTACATTTTATTTATTTATTTATTTTTATAATTATATATGCCCATGGCGATAAATAAAAACGCCCATGGCATTTTGTTAGGCACTCTCGACGTTGTTTGAGTTTTGGAGCTCGTGACGATTATTTGACGACCTCCTCTTTATCTGGTGCTTTTGAATTTTGAAACTTCCAGTTTCAAATTTTACCCCTCGAATGATAGTTGACAGATATCAAATTTCTAACTTTCAAATCTTTCCAACTGTCAAACTTTTGAATTTCAAACTCCCCACCCACCCCCACCCCCACCCCCAATCCCAATTTTCCCCCTCAAATGGCATTCTTTACCCTCACTATAAATATAGGGCCAAGTGAAAAACCTCATTTTCATATTTCACAACTTACTTTTCACTAAACTTTGAGAGAGTTAGAGAGAGGATTTAGGAGATTTCCGGCAACCATTGCCGCTACTAGTCAGCCTTAGGCGATTTTCGGCCGCCTTCCTCCACTGCGCAAATTCAAAGTGTTCTTGAGGTGTTCTTCTCATTCTTGAGGACATTCATTAAGTTCTTCCCAGCTATCAAGTTTGATCCATTTCTCTCATTCCTCATCCCTCATCCCTCATCCCCCAATTGTTTATCATGGAGTCCAAGCCAGGTAACTCCAATATGAACGTTTCTTCTCCTCCCACTTTAGTAGTTACTATTAGAGAGGAAGAGGTTCCTTTTGGGTTGGCCGAACAAGTCCCAAACCCACCAACCACTATTCCTATTAGATATTCTTCTAGGCTAAAGAAAGGCCCAATACTTACATCCCAATCCTTGAGCTCTCTTCGAGATGTAATCGAAGAAGCCCGTGATGAGGTTCCTTCTCATTCTAAATTAGAGGCCTTTGCTTGTGAAACTAAATACGATTGTCAAAGTGACATAGAAGAACATGCTAGTAAATATTGCACTTCTGATCCACCATACATGTGTTATTTACCCACTAAAGTTGACCATCCCTCTAATGCTACAAAAGATTTATGTGTCTTTAAGGAGGCCCTAGAAGCTGGGATTAGATTTCCTGTACATTCCTTTATTCCTTTATTCATGATATTATTATTAGCTTTAAAATTCATCCTCCTCAATTTGTTCCCAATGCATGGCTAAACTATTTTTTTTTTTTGGTACAACGTAAACAGTTAGGTTATGAGCCCAATGTTAATATTTTTAAAAGGATCTTTCATATCAAAAATAGCACCACAGATCATCCCGATTGGGTCAGCATCAGTCATCGAGTTAGTTTTGGCCACATAGTTGATACCATTTCCTTTCCAGACTCCATACCAAGTTGGAAAGAAACATTATTTTATATAAAAAGGATGGATTGAAAATGGTCTGATCTTTTTCATCGTGACTAGGGTTTTGCTAATGATTCTTCCCTTAAGTTATAGGAATCGAGTCCTGAAGAAGAGAGGGTTAGAGAGGCCCTGGAGGCTGACCAAGGGCAGAACCCACTATGCCTATCTGCTCAATGAGAGAATGTTTGTAGAGTGTGGGTTGAGCCCATGCCATGGAAATGGGTACTCCCTTCATTTCTTTAAGCTTTATTTACTTGCATTTTTATTTTCCTCATTGTTGAGTACTTAATACTTTTTTACTTGATTCAACTTTATCTGCCATGGACAAGATTTGGGAGTGTCGCACTAAATCCGCGACAAAGAGATATCAGAAGAAAGCGGCCAAGACTACTGAGACTTCCTCCTCATTATGCCCCCAGAACAGCAGCTAGTTTTGATGCAATCGCTGGCAAGAAACCGGATTTGACTGATGAGCCTAATGATCTCCCACCTTTCTCTACTTCTGAGGGACCTAAAAGAAGGAGGTACGAAGAGGCATTCATCCCCAATCAATAAAAAATACATTGGTCAAGGGTTCATCAAGTACGCATGCGCCTACTAAGATGATTATGTTACATATCATCGAAGTTCGCGCTAAGAAGGATAACGTGAATAGGCAATTCATATTGCCATCATATGTCACATGAATTAGTAAGCGCGTCAAGAAGAAATAACGCCAACTGAAAACTTGATTTCAGTCTGACCATGCCGACAAATCAAAATACCGCCAAGGTGCTAAATTTCTAAAACAAGGAGAATAGCGCCAAGCTTCAAGAAAGAATTTACTTTCTAAACAACGCCACCGAGACACTAAAAAAACATCACCAAGGTGGAAAATATATATATAATTTATTTACTCCGTTAAAAATATATATGTTATATATATTATTTATTTACTCTGTTAAAAATATATTTTGTAAAGGAGTAGGGGGCAAATGACGTGGGTAAAAATAACCTACCAATGGCAAGTTGTCACATTATTTCTAATAAGGGATAATATAGTAATTTTGCTCGCTAAGTATTCTAGAGGTATATTAAATCCAATAAAGGATAGAATTCTCATAAAACTTAAACAACTAAGGATTGACAACCTATAAGGATTCTGAAGCCATTCATGATTCTAATTCCTAACTCCTTAAGCAGAGAACTCTCATGCTATAAATAAGGGATGCTCCGGCATATTCAAGGTACGTTATCTACTCTATTATTAGCTCTCTCCCTCCATATCAGTGATATTTGAGTCCTCATGAGGTTTCACCCCCGGTGGACCTTTTTGCAGGTTTGTCGACGAATTCAAGGCAGACAAAGTTTATGGGTTGACCAAAATCATAATTTAAAGGCTACTGACATTGATGATATAAAAGTAATATCACAATTAACTGAAAACAAAAATTTGATTTAACAGAGGATCAGGATCTCTGTTCAAACTATATTCTTAGGTGCATGAGAGAGAGACGCAGAGAATGGCCACACAACTACAACATAAAGAATCATGCAACCATTCCCCAAAACCATTAAATATGACAAATAGACAATCGTCCACCATCTAATGGCAAAGCCAACACTCCACACTTCAAACCACTAACATTAAAACTGTCATGCCAAATGATAATGAAAGAAAAGCATATCCCGAACAAATATCCTCCCAAAAACGAGCGCAACTCCCATCCCCAAGGTGAATGCAAGGCTAAAAATAAAAATGTAAAATGACCCTTGAGAGCTGAACTTTTATGGGCTAGAGCAAGTAACAGAATAAGGAAAATGATTAGCATCCCACCCATACCCTTGAAGGCCAAGTTTTCTCTAGATCACTCTATTTAAGATAGGGAGGTTCTCAAATTTACATGAACCGAGTTATGACGTGTTTTTTCAAAAACAATATATTGTATTAGTGTTAATTTCTTTTCTTAATTTCAACATGAGAAATTTCTGAAATAATGAATTATGTTTTTCAATTATTTATATGTATTTAGTTTTTTTCTCTAAATGTTTTGTACTAACTATTAAACATCTCTTACTTTATAGAATTAATGTGTGCATGTTTCAATAGATGCTAGTAGAGCACCACCATCAAATAACTAATATGCAACAATACAACTACATTACAAAGGGTTAATAAGATAGGGGTTGTGGTGGGACATGACATGGCTATTGTAATAAATCTTTTAGAAATTCCTAAGGGCTCATATATTCAGTCAATATGGAGCATGCCATAAGTTCACACTAAATTATGTTTCGGAAATGCAAAACTCAAAGGAATGAACCAAAGAAAATATTGAGATGAATAATGATAAATATACCAAATATTGTACCAAATTTTGAACCCGAAAATGACATGGCACTGCTACATTAAATGACCATTACTATTAACCACTCACCATTGAATAGATATGTGATCAAGAGATTAAAATATTCATATTCAAAATCTGATTGAAAATTTGGAAGAGATATGTGGTAATGACATTAAAATTTTCATATGGGTCAAACTCTCTTCAAAAGTTTGGAAACTCTGGCATACTCTATTAAAAATTACTGTAAGTAACTAGGCCTTGTAGTAAAAGTGTTTATTATAAAAAAAATTAAGTGTAAATTACTAAAATGGAATGTTTTGGGAAGTAAATATGGATAATGGATGAAATTACTAAAATAAATAAGGATATATTAGTAATATACTTGGTCAAACCTGGTTATTAGATTTACAAATAATCAAAAGCTTAATTTGAAGCTTCTGATTATTTTCATAAAAGGTGATTATAAGCAGTTTAAAACCAGAATACCAAACACTTTTTCCTTCTTAAAACTGATTATTAGTAGGTTTGACTACTTATAAACAATCACAAACACCCTCTTAGAGTATATATGCAAGCTTAACTGATAGGTCTGAATATCTTTGGATTGTGAACCTATGATGTTTACTGACTTTTTTAGTGCTGAGCTGTTCAAAGTTGAGCGAATGAATATTTTTGTGCTATATTGTTATATTTGGTGATTTAATATTTATTATTTAATTTTAAACTGTTATTAAATATATTAATACATGAAATATATGATAACTTGTTGAATTTATACTTCTATTTTTAGTTGAATTATTGATTTTTTCAGTAATATTACTATATATATATATATATATATATATATGAAAATATTATATATTTAGCGTGCGTATCGGCATATCCAAACCATGCCATATCTATATCCATGCTATTTAGCTACTCGGAAAATAAAGAAATATAGGAAACATAATTATACGAACAGATGCAATATGATAGTTAACAGGAGTTACCATAAGAATAACAAACTTCAATAACTTACAAGAATAAGGAAATCCTTTGCCGTGCGATTTTCCTCATCTATATTGCGATCCAAGCTATCACCTCGATTAGCACTACAAATTTTGAAAGTAATTAGTTATAACAAAAGTTGTCCACCTGGTAAGACTTGTCAAATAAAAATTTGTCCACCTAGTAAGAGAGTTTAAATTTGAAAACAATTGTATCGCCAAGTTGAAACAAAGGAAAATAGTAAGGCACTGGAAATTAATATTTAAGATCCAGTATAAGTGTGTAAGAACCTCCGACCAATTACAAAATGCACAACCACTCCTCTTTCTTCAAGTTTCTTCAAAGCATCACCTGCAAAATTACAAATGGATGTACATACCATTCATCAAAGTGTACCCTCACAATAAATCCTAACTCACAATATTCATAAAATACCATGCAGCCAGATAATATACCAAAAGTACTGGAAGTTATTTTCTAACTGTCTACAATTTTTCCTTCATAAGTGATACCAAAAAGTGGCCATAGTATTAGGGGAGGGAATGGGGAGGAACTGAATCAACCTACCTTGAGACTAATAATTGACTAGTTAAGAAAGGAAAAATGCACAAGTAACAGATTGTGTCAAGGATGTCAAGCTGTTGAGTAGATACAGAAAATCATAAACTCAAAACAAAGTGTGATAGAGAATATATGGAAACTTTGGGGTAGCTTACTAGAATGTAGCAAAATAAATGACTACCTCTCATTGATAAACATAACAAACGAACAAATCAAGATTTCGGAACGTAGAGTTGCGATGGTGAGGGGACTGTGACAGAAATGATAGCAAAGGCACCAGCAACAGCAAGGAGAGCAACTACGGCGGACAATGAAAGCAAATCTGATCGGCAGCAGTGTGAACTCTTCTTCTTCTCACTTTCCTTTTGTTTTTAATTTCTAAAATTTTGAATTTTGGTCTGTTGAAGGGATATTTGGACTGATTTTTTGAACGTTCGGAAGCGACTGTTGTGGATTTTGATGGGGGTAGGAAATGGTGTTTGTTGATGGTGCAACATTCCAGTGATGGTTGGATATAGGGATAGGTTTTGTTTTGGGGAAATGAGCTGTTAGGTTTAGAATTAATGATGTGTTTTTGGTTGTGTTTGTGAAAGGAAAGAAAGTATTGTCTGGTGATGATGGTATTGGTTTATGGCAGTGGATTTTTTATTTTTGTTGAGACTGTTTTGGGACAGCAGAAAAAAAGATTGGGATAAATAGAGACTACGACTGCAGATCGCGTTTTCTTCTCAGGGAATCTGTATCGATTATCTAGCGAACTTCAACAAATCGATTTAGCAAAGTAAAAATTGGCTAGAAAGAGATTGGACTAAATCAAAAGAATTGTTCACTTCGAATCTACTCAACTATGCCTCGTTTATGTCACAAGTCAACTGAAAAAGCTCAAGTCGTTTTACTTGTTTTACAGTCCTGTTTTAAGCTCCCCAAATTCATAAAGATTGGAACAACTTGAGGTCATTTCTCTCAACCCTTAGGTTATGTTTGTTTGTAACAATAGTGCATAGGATTGAACTAGTTATGCTTATTTATATTCATTAAGCAATTTTTTCCCTTAAATTAGTCTTAAGAAAATCCATAGACTAAATCTTTACTTCTAAATCCACTTGATACCTCTAAAGGGGGTACTTTTTAATCTCATCTTCCTCCTTGGGATTGTATAGTCCCTCGTGAATGACCTTAGAAACAAAAGAAATAGTACATGAGGCTTTAATCTCGGACTAATCCAAGGATAAAAAAGTGCTTATAAGTATTAAACTAGTATAAATAAATAATCCAATATCATGCAACATGATTGTAAACAAACATAGCCTTAGGATACTACAATCAGAATTGTTTAAATGACATAAAATCAATCACATAGAAAGCTGATTATAAGCTAAATTAAAAACCTAAACAACATATTAAAAGAGAGAAGCAACTCTTAAAAATTAAGGGTCATATCACGCTTCTAACTGACCTTTTGGCATCCAAGAACCTCTAATTACATTTCTCCTCAAACGATTCCCAAATCCAGTATAAACTCCAATAACAGTAAGAAGCCTTTTGCCAGATGAAGACCCACTTCGCTGCAACTGGGTGCTGAGGTAACCCTGGCTCTTTGCTGATGTTAGCTCCATCTCAGCTTCCACAATTCTCTTCTCCAAATCCCTGGGGAAAAAACATTATGTGCAACAACAAGGCACATGATCTCTCAAATTGTGAAAACTGAGACTGTGCGTAATTACAATTATACAATGTCTGTATACATAAATATGTGTGTATGTTGTGTATATTTAGAAAGAGAAAGAGGGAGAGGGAGAGTATTACCTGCATCCTAGGACCACTAGCTTATCTTCAACTGTAAGAACCTTTGGTCTCTAAACAACAATAACCAGAAGATTAGAGGAATGCTAAGAGAAGCACTGAAATTGAATCAAAATTATATACATACAAACAGTTTCACCAATCACTTAATAGTTAATAGTATGGTCACTAATTTACCTTGGGCACATTTAAGAACTCGAAATATTATCGATTGCTTTGACTTATCAAATCTTTGATTGCTTTGGGTCGTAAAATTTATAAAAGTAAGCACGCTTGCCAAATACTCCTTTAGCTCCAAAATATAGGATCAATTTTGAATTCAATTCAAAATATTTTTAAACTCAAAATTGATATGTAGTCATTTAATTTTAGACAATACAATTACGAAAAGTGTTTAATATCATAAAGGTACTACTAAATACATGTTTTACTTTTTACAAACATAAAATCATCACATCAATTTTGAATTTAAAAATATCTCATATTGACCTTACAAAGTCAAACTTTGAACTTACATTTCGAACGGAGGGAGTATAAATAAAAAGAGAGTTCCTAAAGGAACACATTAGCCTAAGGCCCTGAAATAAACTATTTACAACAGCAAAATTATCAGTCCTACTGGGATTTTTCTATTTCAACTGTTTCTTGCAATTCTTGGTTTATTTCCGAAACAACCTAATCTACAAAAAGAAAATCAATTTTTGTTCTAAAATATGCACATTATAAATACTTAATTCAATGCCATCCTCAGGTTAATTTTAATACAATAAGTAACCCAATTCCCAAAACTCAAAATCATTTCCAGTCTTATTTCCGGTGCAAATCACTCATCTTAGGACTAAGATTACTAAAATTCTAGATCAATTAGGAGATAAAGCTTTGATTTTTTGCCTCATAAATAATCCTACATTTTCTCATCAGCCAAACAGAGTCTAAATTTGAAACCCAAAACAGACCTTGTTAGAATTCCTCTGAAGAAGATTAGCCAGTAAGGTTCTGTTCTCTGCATCTTGCCACAACCTAATCAATCCAATCAAAAAACAATCACATTAGCAATTCATACATCTTAAATATTCACACACAAATTTAATTAAAAACATTAAATATGATATATATATATATATATATGTATGTATGCAAGTATGTAACGAACCGGCCAGCGATGTAGAGCCAAGCGAAGCAAGAGAAAAAGGCTAAGAAGATTGATGATTTAGAGGACTGGAGAGACTTTGCTGATGATCTCCATTTCCTATCTTGTTTCCCAGACGCCGTCGTTGGCAAGCCCTCCCAATAGGAAGAGCTGTGTTCCATTTGTCTACCTCTTTTAGCTTTTGCTACTACTGTACGAATGGATATTTCTGTGAGAAATTAAGAGACAATTTGAGGGGATCGACGATCAGATTGTGGGAAATTATTAGATTGAATTGATTTTGAAGTAACGTCGATGAAATTTAAGATTGAAATCGATTACTTCTGTGTTTGCAGTTTGTTGAGAGTAAACTTATGGAGAAAGGAGGCTGAGGCAAGAAATTTAAATTAAATTTTGATTCAAAAAAGTATATTTTTATTTTAACTTTATGATATTATATTTATAAACTAGTTGGATTGCATTGCGTTATATATAGACGATAAAATTTATCTCAAATTTTGAACGGCCTTAGATAATTTATTAAGTGAGTAAAATTATTTATATTTTATTTATTAGATTATTATGAGGATACTTATATTTTAATATGTTTCTAAGTTTTTAATAAAAAAATAAATTTGGGATGAAATTTATTTATTTTTAATTATTTTTCTCTATCTTATTTTCCTAAAATACTCATAAACAAGGTACTTTTTATTTATTCCCTAAATTTCAATTTTCTTTTATTTTCTCAGTTTTTTAAATTCACACCAACAACATACGGAAAGTCTTTGTACTCACTCTGTTCCAAAATAAATTTTAAATTTTAAATTTTAAAATTAAAGAAACAATTTTAAAAGAAAAATAATTTATATTTTAACTGACGGATATGGATAATTATTAACATAAAATCCTAAGTAATAAGTTGATAATAATGTGCGAATTTTTTCATATTCTTTATTATTTCATATATTTTTAAAAATACTTTTTTAAATGTACTCATTGAAACTCGTATGATTATTGATAACATTAATTAATTATATTTTCTTTCATAAAATTAAAATTAATTGTTCGATTTTAATTTTTAAAGTTAAATTGACCATTTTAAAACTAATTTTTTTACTATTTTTGCTAAAATATAAGTGAAGAGATTATAACCAAAAGAAAGTATATACAATTTATTATTAATCCCAATTTTATAATTTTAGAAATATATTTATATATGCTTAATTATTACTATTAAAAATAGTCAATTTGACTTAAAAAATCAAAATTGAGCAGGTTAATTTGAGGCGGAGGGATATCATTTATTTATTTGATAAAGTTACTGATTATTGATAGACCATAATTGTTGTTGTAAGTATTTCTTAAAATTTTAAAATTATTAGTATATATATTATTAAAATTTTCATGTAACAAATCAGTCTCACCTCATAGCATCATTCCTGCATTTTTTATGGAGGATGATTCGAAAGTAGTTTAAAAGGAGTGTTATTTTTTCATTTTTTACTTTTTAAAAAGGAAACAAGTATTTTGTTATTATTGCCAAATTAATAACGTCTAAATATAGATTAATATCTTGATTTTTAAATTTTTTCATTTTAGGAATTGTCTTTTTAATATTTTTCAATTGGAGAATTAAAATTTTAATTTTTCTCTACTTTGGGAATTGTCTTTTTAATGTTTTCAATTAAGAGATTAAACTTTTAAAAAATTTCCACTTTTAGATTCGTCTTCTCAATTTTTTCTAGATTAAACTTTTAATTTTTTATGATTGCGTCTAATTGATAATGTCACGTCAAAAAATTGATAACAAGACATCGACACGTGATTAAAAAACTATATACGTGTAATATTGAGTCTCATGTTAATATTTATTCAATTATTTTTTTGTACCAAAAAGGGTAAATATAAAATTATTACTTTAATATAAGACTAGTGTGGCCTTTCAAATAAATTATCATCACCCATTCTAAGTTGTCAATATACTGAGATGCGAAACAACTACAACTTTTATTATTACAACAAGAAAAAGCTGTGAGTTTGAATACAAATATTATCTTCTGAACAATATCTATACTCAAATAAATCCTCATCACATTTATTGATACATTATTTTACAAAATGGTGAGGACTACTAAACAACTCTCTCTGTAACCTTCATTCCAAACTCCGACTGTCTTTGCGTTATATTCTCGCCTCCCGAGAAAGAAAATGGAACAAAAAAAAAAAATTGAAATTCAGTTAAATTTCAAGAAATAATATTATGACTAAGATAATATACAACAAATTATCGTTAGTCTTCACGAGGAAAAATCTAATAGAATCTGATAGACAACAAATTTTAAATCAATATTCGCAATGAAATAATAATTCATTAGAAGAGTTAAGTAGAGAATGCAAACTACTATCTTATATGTATGAATTTAAAAGTTCATCGTCTATCTTTTATCCAGTATAACATCAATCAATATATATCCGGAATCAAATATTCATCTTTTGCACTACTGGTAGAATATATTCATCATGGATTAGTTAGTGTTCATTTAAACACCTGCTTATCTGCAGACTTTCTGGTAGCAAAGATATTCTTCAAATCATTCATCTTCAGACTACGTAAAGAAGATATTCCATAATATCATCATTTAAGGATGAAGATGATGAAAAATATTTTTTAAAAAACGAATCAGAGTGAAACAAAATGACAAGATTAAGGATTAAGGATTAAGTGCTTTTTGTTTTATCCACGTCCAAAAAATACCTCAAAATAATCACGATGGTGTAAAATTCAAGAATGATCAAAACATGGATACAATCAAAGTTTAGTATCCGGAATAGATATTTTAGTGAAAAAGAAAATTTTTCATTTTTCATGAATAGTCTTAGGATTAAGTGAATAGTCTGAGTATCGTGAATAGTAATTCACTGACACCAAAAGTTTCAAATTTGATAAAAAAAACTTGGATCAATATTTCAACATAATGATATTGAAAAAAATAATATCATTCTGAAAAAATAATATCCCTTACTCTCGAAAGATTAATCTTAAATTTGGAATCTTTGGGTATAGTCTTTGAAGGAACTTGCAGACCGTCTAACAATACTCAAAGTATACTCAAAATACTCACAAGAATACGCTTCGATAATATAGAGAGAAAACTTCAATTTACGGTGTGATTTTCAATTCTAACCCAAGACCACTATTTATAGGAAATTCTTTAGAACAAAAAGCAGAAAATTTAATAAATTAATAATATAATTATATAAATTTCCTACGCATGCCTAGAATCTGATTTCAGCCATCAAACACATGTTAAAGATGCCCCCAAACATTCCAAAAACGTTTTTCTAACTAAAAATATTTTAAACTTCCAAAAATCAATTATTTGAACTTGAACTTCATAATTCATAATAAATATCTCTTTTATCGGAAAATTCGAATCTCGCGATTTTTATATAGAAATTCAATTCTCTACAACTTTGCGAAGAAAGTTTTTCCAAATTCCAAACAGAAATTGACCGAAATTCACAAACGAGGCGATTTTACGTTTATAATCAAATTTCAATCGATAAATGGGGTCCATGACACATTTTAACATGTTTTAAACATTTATTCAACAAAAATCTTCTTCCTCCTCGTATACTTTCATATATCCCACATTCGTTGTAAAAATATCACCATTATTATATTATTAAAATATAATAATATATTTAAATAAATTATTTTATCGGAAAAGATAAAATTTTAATTTTCAACAATTGTCGCATTAAAATTTTCTCCATCTATATCCACATAAAATCAATATTTTTCATCATCATATGAATCAATAATTAATTATTCACAAATAATATTACGAAATCACAATATTGACAAACTGCGGCGGGCCTTGCAGAAAGAGGGCTTTCCAATAAAATTTCTCCTTCTTGGCTGCCAAGCAATTAGGTGGTAAAAACCTCTCCTTAGCAGAACTTTCTTTACAGGCGTTGTGAATAATGTTATCTAATAATATTATTCGGATAATATGAATTATTGCTTCGATAATAATGAAAAATACCGAGTGTAATGACAATTATTGAAACAATGAATATAAAATATCAACGCAAAGAATTATTGAATCGATAAAATAAAATCTTGAGCGAAGTAATTACATGTAATTTATTGAGTAGTGCTTTCTTACGTAAGAATCAATAATTGGTGCAATCAGGTGTCTTCTTGTGTTTTAACCACCTAGAGTATTTTAACAAGATGATACTTGATAACTACTGCTAATTATTTTAAACAACTTATATTTATCGTTTTCTTCATCCAATCGTTTTTTTTCGTTATGGGGCCAAGGCTGTGCATTTAATATTCCCCGTCGTCTGAATATTCCACGCGATCAAATATTAATATTCCCGAATAAAACAATGATGAATATTTTATAACCACTTGCTTATTTTAAAATATTTGCGTGTCTTTACCCCTAACTATCTACGTTAATCAAATCAACCCTTACTATTTCAAAATAATAAATAGAAAAATTAAATTTCATTAATAATAAAAGTTCTGCCTTATAACTAGTATTAATTTTTAAGTAAATTTAATGATAACTTTATCCTTTTTTGGTAAATTATTAATTTTAAAATTAATAATGATCTTATATGTATCATTTTAGTAAAAAAAAACTATTAAATAAATATTAAAATGAGATTTCGATATTATACATAAATATTTTTTAATCACTATTATATTATCAATTTTATGATGCGATATTATCAATTAGACGTAATAAAAAATAAGTAAAAATTTTATTTATAATGAAAAAAATTGAAAAGACAGTCCCGAAAAAAAAAATTATTTTGTAATTAAAAAAAATGAGAAGACAATTAAAGAAATGTATTAATCCGTAGGCCAATTAATAAATAGAGCAAAGTAAACGTCAGCGTTTAGTGAACATCTTCTTCTTCGTCTTCGTCTTCGTCTTCGTCTTCCTTCCTCAGACTCAATACCTTCATTCTGTGCAGCTACTGAAAAAATGGGAAGCATATACAATAACCATTCCAACAAAAATAGACTCTTCGGAGCATACCACAATAACCAAAGCTGCACCCGCACTCACCAGATTGGAGCTTTAGCCCTAATTGCTGTCACCTTCTTCATCACCAGACTCTTCGACCAATACTCTCTCTACTGTTCTTCTTCTTCTTCAGCTTTCAATGGCCAGTATAGATCCAATGACGACGTCGTACGCTTCAGTAATGATGGGGAGTCCATCAGTTGGCCTCATTGAGGGTATGGGTCCCACCTCTCTCTCAAGATCTACGTATATGATGAGCACGAAATTGACGGCCTTGATCAACTGATGCGTGGGCGGGATGGTAAGATATCTGCTGAGACTTGCCTCAAAGGCCAGTGGGGCACCCAGGTAATTTATCCAGCGTAAACCTGATAAACACCACAAGCTTGGCGGCGGTTCCGTCGAGGGATAGCTTCGGCGTGAGAATCGGTATGTGAATTCACAAGGTTTATAAAAAGCGGAGGCTATATCACTAGTGTATTGATATCGAGAGATAATAATAATTCTCTGTGAATATCGATTCTAAATGAAGAAGAGTATGAGCGTCTGCTCTTGGTAGAGACTTCCTTGCTAAGTTATACCCTCACGGCACGATTTTCTGCAATGCCACCCTTACTTACTGACACATTCCCTTTTGCAGATGGGTTCTGCTTGAAATTGCGTGTAGTTTGTTCATTTGCTTTTGATCACTATTTCTACTGTAAAATGATTCTGATCCCATCCACATTAATGCATGGCGATTCTTTAGTCAATGAACATGCTTTTTCATCATTCTGGTCGAAGATTATAGATATTTAAAATGTAAAATGATTGATCCATTGACGGGCCGGTCTTATAAGTTTGAAATGAAAATGACATGATAATTGGGCTTAATGATTTTTATAATTCATAATAAAGGCCCCGATAGAATAAAAATAATAAGCCCAATATATTTGGCCCCGAAGGATAAAATATCACGACCCGACATTGCCCCTAGTTTTTGTTGAGCAGAATGTTTAATAGAAAACTATAAACAATCCATGATATTTTCTTGAGAATTAATAAATGACAAGATGTAATTAAAAGCGTACCCATTTATTGTCCGTGAAATGAAATGAAAGGAAGTTAAGGGCCCGATTCGGAAAGATTTTTAACCATTAGGTACGGGGATCCGGCAGGACGCTTCCCATTCAAATTCAAATTATTCTTGTCATTTAATGCTTTGTCTTGAACAACATGTAGCAAATCGGTATAAAGGATAACTTTACCAATTTTGTGATTTTACTGTTCATTTGAAATTGACGCCTTAAAAATTTACGATCTCTTTCTCTCTGCAAATCGTTACAAATGGCTTCTCAAAACCACGAGCGAGTTCTCCCGTACTTGTAACACCCATTCTTGTGGTTCCCCAAACCTAATCTTCATGAGGGGACTTGATCTGAATCCCAAGCGAAAAACCGAAAAAACCCCTCGACTATTATAGGAGTATGGGCGATTCTCGCGTACCCGACACTCCGTCTATTATAGCGAAATGAGCGAAGAGAGTTGAACTTCGGTTCCACATTCAGAACACCCGTCTTTGTCGGGTACCCAGATTACGGAGAAAAATGTATCAGCGGCTTTGAAGGATGGGCCAGTAGTACCGGTGACTTCTTTGGAGAAGGGGTTCGATTCCTCTTCGTATCTTCATAGTGACCTATTGGGGTTTTTGGGTGTAGGATTTTTACATGGCTGGTGCGAACTCCTACATTCACATTACAGCCTTCGTGGCCTTACATGTCGTGGCTGGGCGTCGAGCCCTCCTTTGGACTTCTTCTTTCTTTGTCTGAAAGATAATGCAGTCCGAGGAAAAAGGGTTCAAGCCCTCGTGAAACATTCTCCGAAATGCGGAGAGAAATTTGTGAGGCGTTCATTGGTGAACACCCTTGACAATAGGGGATGGCACGAAAAATGGTTCTTCGTCGAAGGCCACGAAATCTCTTCTCTTAGAGGCCCAGGCAAGCGAAAAAAATATCTGGCGACTTTGGAGATGTTTACGAAGAGCGAAGTGGAGATGATGGAGCTTTTGACAATTTTCGAAGGAGGGTGGAAATCTGGACTCCTCTCGAAGCGAGCATGGTTGTATGACCGTAAGCGTAAGTCGACTTATTTCAAATATATATATATTTTTGAAAATATTTCATAAAATATAATTATAACATGGAATTGTTTGATTTATGCGATTATCTTTGATCGGTAGAGCTCTGCGAAGTAAAGGAGCTCGAAGATTTTTATCTGGGAAGTCTTGGAAGCACTTTCGAAGCTACACCCAAAAGCTACCCCACAAGTATATCGACACGAGAAATTCATATGGATGAATTTCAACGGAAAAAGCAGTAGAAGAGGTTCTCGTACGGAAGAGACCCTTCACCCTCGACAAAGAGGAGGCTACGAGAAAACCAGGTCGATCCTCTCTAGTAAATCCTCCGAACCTATATTAGAAAGCAGAACCAACCCCTGACACCATTCCTCGATCGGTGACTTACTTGATCGTCTGATCGAAGGTATACTTAGGACTAAAAACTAAAAACAAAAATAACTCCATTAAGCTGCTTAGAAGAACTTCGGGGTTCCTCGGTCTTGGTCGTTCCTCCTCCGTGCCCCCCCAGTAGAAATCTGGTCGAAGAGGGCGGTGACCGGGGCGAAGGATTCAGCGTTATCGAGAAAAGAAGCGTACTCACGAGAGCCATCAAGTTCGCATCCGCTTGACACCCAAAGAACTTAATTGAAACAAATCTCCCGTAATCGAAGCCGTTCATGTTGAACCTACACCCCCCCCAAACCCGACTCTCTCTCCCCACGAAAAGGCCAGAGACCTTCTCTGAGCGGCCGGTCCTTGGTCAAAGATATCATCTGCGAAGGCTGTGGGATCTCGACCCTATGGCCCGGTTCAGCGCCAACTTTCCTTTCGACCTCTTGGGGCTTTTAGTTTCGACACCTTGGCGATCAGGTTCGATGATCACCACGGATGGAAATCTTCTCGACGAAGGAATGAGTTATCGGCGAGTAAACAATAATGACTTCTTCCTTTACATCTCTATTTTCCTTGAACATTTTAGAATTTAACTTGAGTACTTTGAAAATGTGCGGGCTAATCTTTGTCTTGGACATTGCGTCAAGAGACACATAAATGGAGAAAGGGAAGATTTCATGCGTGAAGATAAAACATCTTTGAAATCGACCTTGGAGCGAAAAAAGTGGCGTAGTGAAGATGCTTTTCATACCATCGATGGTCTTGAAAGAGAATTGGATCGGGCGAAGATGGATTTGAAGACATCGATGATGATGAGGGCCCTGAGAGATGAATTGGGCGCATCATCAAAGCCGGTCGACAAAATCGACCAACTGAGCAATGGCTTGGTTGAAGAAGAATTTACTTACGAAGGCGAAAAATGAGGAGTTCTCTTGATGACCGAAAACTAATCCTTGACTTGGTGAAGGCGAGGCGAAGATCGGGATGAAGCTTCGAAGCGTAAGACCAGCGTCGTAAGCTCGTCGTAAGATAAAAACCTTGAGAGGGCGAGGCCTGATACATTACGGTGAGAACTTGAAAGCAGATTGAGGCGAGTATAGGGACTCGGATGAACTCAATGTAGAGATCGTGAAGGTCTGATTCCGGAGGATATGAGGATTATCGGGAGCGAGGAAAGAAGAAGCTATCGGTTTTCGATTGGACCCGGCACTTCTTCTCGATTAGATGGTGAAAGCGGTGCTGAATATGTATTATGTTTTGATTACATGTAAATATTTAATTTTTTATGTTTATGTAATTAATCGACTTAAATGAAATGAACATTTTATGCTTATTGATAAATCTTTAAGCATGTCTTGATTATAACCTTACATCGTCGGTTTTTGTCGATAATTTAGTATCAACAAGATGAACTATTGAATTAGATATGGCATATAACGATTTAACTCATGCCGTGAAGTGAATTAAATTTTCTGAGCGAGTTGAGTTAAGCGAATTAATGAAGCTGAATTGACTTTAAGCAGAATAAATAACTTATACTCATCGGTATTGAAGAGTGAGATCAATTATATGTGAAGTAAATTTGGACGATAAGCAGATAAGAACGAGACATAAGGATTAATAATGACCATTGACTTACCACCACGATAAGATCGATATAGGACCAAAAGGACTTGGGGCTACCATCGAATGGCGGTGAGTCCTACCGTACCTCCTTACACCCATCGGACGATAGTGACCATTGACTTATCACCTGATAAGATCGATATAGGACCAAAAGGACTTGGGGCTACCATCGAATGGCGGTGAGTCTACCGTACCTCCTTACACCCATCGGACCAATAGTGACCATTGACTTATCACCACGATAAGATCAATATAGGACCAAAAAGGACTTGGGGCTACCATCGATGGCGGTGAGTCCTCCTTACACCATACCTCCTGACCATTGACCATCGGACCATATAGTGACCATTGACTTATCACCACGATAAGATCGATATAGGACCAAAAGGACTTGACTTATACCATAAGATCGATATGGACGGACTTGAGGCTACCATCCGAATGGCTCCTGGTCTACCATACCTCCTTACACCATCGGACCATAGTGACCATTGACTTATCACCACGATAAGATCGATATAGGACCAAAAGGACTTGGGGCTACCATCGAATGGCGGTGAGTCCTACCGTACCTCCTTACACCATCGGACCATAGTGACCATTGACTTATCACCTGATAAGATCGATATAGGACCAAAAGGACTTGGGGCTACCATCGAATGGCGGTGAGTCCTACCGTACCTCCTTACACCATCGGACCAATAAGACCGGTGATAATTTGTAGAAAAGTGATCTTTTATTGATATCAAACGGTTGTGTCTGAGACTTTCAATAAAGCGGCTTGAACTTTATTGAAAATACTTAGAAATGCTGCTTGACGTACCATGTATTCTTGATCTCGGAACCATCAAGTGCCTTTAATCGATAAATCTGGGGGCTTTGGTACTTGATCATTCATATAGCCCTTCCCGATTCGGCGTTAGCTTTCCGTGATACGAGGTGTAGAAGCTTGACTTCTCGAGAAGCGAAGTCTCTACTTGAATCTCTGAAGTTTGGCGCCACTTGTTATAATGTTTGGCCACCCCGTTGATAAGCGACCATTTAATTAAAGCTTCCTCTCGACTTACGTCTAGCGAGGTCAAGTTAGCTTTGGGTCCTTCATCATTGTAGATTTCTTTGAATTGACTTACGAAGACTTGGAGATCCGATCTCGGCGGGACTAAGGCATCGATTACCGTGAGGCGATCGGAAGGCGAATCCCACATAGTAGTCCTCGGCGTGATTCGGTATGCCCACAACCGCTTTCAATGATTCTTACGGCCATCTCCCTTAGCTTCATCGATCTTACGCTTTATTAGATTCGGTGACGTCACATTGGTCACCTCAACTTGCCCGTTCATTGTGGATGAGCTCTGAAGTCTTCTTGTCTTTGAATCCTAAATCGTTCAAAAATTCTTCAAATTTTGAACCCACGATGGCGTCCATTGTCAGATATATCAATACTTTAGGGATCCGGCGAAATACCACAGACTCCTTTACAAACTTTAAACACTCACATTACATTATCGGCCAAAGTGGTTTACGCCTCTACCCACTTGGTCGTATAATCAATAGCAACTATAATGAAGCTAACGACCCTTAGCTTTAGGTAGCGGTCCCGATATATCTACCCCAGACGGTGAAGGGTATAGGAGATAGAATCGAATATAACTCTTAGGTGGGCGATGTGAAACCCGGACTATTGGTGGCATTTTCACATTTCTTGGCGTACTCTGTAGCTTCTTTGAAAATTGTCGACGATAGTAACCTTGTCGAAAAATACTTTGTGTGCGAAAGACTTGGCGACCCGTATGATCATATAAATCCCTTCCGTGAACTTCCCGAAGAGCATATTACGACGGACGGAACCAAACATTTCAATAATGGTGAGGAAAATGCCAATCGATAAAGATCCCCATCAATAAAATGAAATTAGTACTCTTGTACTTGATTTTCTTTACCCGACATCGATCAGAAGGAAGGGCGCCATCGCGAATACTCGATGTGAGGTCGTCCAGCGGTTTTGTTAAGCTCGATGCATCAACATTTCATCTTTGAACACTTTCATTTTTTGCAAAAAATTTCCAATATACCGATCCATGAAAGACATACGCATCCGTAGTGGCCAATTTAAATAAAAGCATCGGCGATGGAATTATCGTTCTTCTATATACTTTGAAACTTCGTCTGAAGCAAAAAAAATTGAAGTTGGTTTCTTAACTCCACGGATATTTGATCATTCGGGTTCCCAGAAACCGTAATCTCCCGATAGTACATTTAACGACCAGCGAGAATCACTTATAGATAATTAAGCTGTTGGACTTGAGACTCTTATTAATCGGACACTTTCTTAACTTTGCCCGTACTTTCGGCCTCATTATTAGTTGCTTTAAATCCGAATCGATGGCTTCTTGAACCTTAAATCCCTCGGGACTTATTAGAATAATTCTGCTCCTTACTTGATCGTCGTAGAGATCCATCTGCATCTGGCGTCCACGCTTTACATCCTGTTTGAATAACGACCCTTTGCTTTCGTCGGAAGATTGACTTTCCGGGAACTTATGTCTGCTTGGTGAGCGAACATTCTACCGTAAAATCGGCCCGAGCTTGGCCTTTGATGGCGATTCGGGATGATACTCGATAAAAAAAGCGGGACAATTCCATAGTCCATCTTTGCTTTAATCTACAGACCTCTGGCTTGCCCATCACCTTCTTGACGGTTGATCAGGTGTAGGCGACCGAGTCGACCTTGAAAATCTTGCCGAAGCTTTCTCTTGGCAATTATTAAAGCGAAAGCAAATTTCTCAATGTTAGGATACACGTTTGACATCTCGTGGGGCGTGGTAGCGTAATAGGCCAGGATCTTTGCTTCCAGATCTCCGAATCAAAAGCTGCTCCAGCTGCTAAGGCGGCGCGAGTACAAATATAAAGTCTCTGCTTTGGGGCGAGGCTTGACCAATAAAGGGCCGAAAGCGAATCGTCTTTATACTTTGGAAAGCATCTTCACACTTGGAAGTCCTTTGGAATGTCTTAGCATTCTTGGTCCCTGATGTATCGAAAGAAAGGAAGACATCTTCTGCTGATTTGGCGACGAACCTCCTTAAAGCCCATGATCCTACCGGTTAGGCGAGCGAGCGTCTTTGAATGGTGAGGAGTCTTCATATCGAGATAGCTGGATCTTTTACGGATTGGCCTCGATGCCCTTTGGTGACGGATAACCCGAAATTTTCCGGCTGGTAGAAAGTACATTTGGTTGGATTAAGTCGCGATTGTCGATGGCGAATAGTTTGAAAACATTCCTCTAGATCGTCTAAATGTTTACGAATTTGCATACTCTTCACGATCATGTCATCTACATAAACCTCCATATTCCTCCCAATTTGTCTATTGAATATAAAGTTCATCATCCTTTGATAGGTAGCTCGGCGTTAATCGGACCAAAAGTCATTTTTTATGCATACTACCGAGCGGTGTGTAATGAATCTTGTTTTTGGAATGTCTTCTTTGCTGCATGGATATTTGATGATAACTGAAAAAAAGCATCCATAAAAGCTTAATAATCGTACCGAAGTGGCATCGATGAAATTTGATCGATATGGGGCGGAGGATAAAAGTCCTTGGACGAGGCTTTGTTGAGGTCGGTGTAGTCGATCTGAACCCTTACTTTCCATTATGTACGCACCAATACTACATTTCTTTATCCACTCAAGTAATCAATCTAAGTAGATGAAGTCGGTACCCGACAATTTTGCACCTCTTCGTCGATGATCTTTTGGCGTTCTGGAGCAAATATCCGCTTCTTACGTGGCGGCTTTTTGAAGGATCTATCTCGGTTTATGCTCGGCAACCTTAAAGGTGACTCGGGCATATCTTGTGGCTCCCATGCAAAAATATCGACATAGCATCGTAAGAGTTCCATAAGATTTGTCAGAAGAGGTTACAGTAAGCCTAAACCAATCTTCACTTGTCTTCTACGGCTTTAGATGACCAACTCAATTTCCTCCGTCCCCCGGTGAGGATTACCAACCATTACGAAGCTGCTCTCGGTGAAGGTTTCGATTTCAATTGCCATCGTCTTTCTTTGTTCTGACCCCCATTCGGATGAAATAGCGAAATTAGATAACATCTTGGGCGGATCCAAATCACCCATCACTCTCTACTCCATGTCTTTGTGGGGAACTTGATTTTGAAATGTGGGATGGAAATTCTGACTGAAGAAGTACATCAGCGTAGAGTCTTCCCAAAATGGCGTTGTAAGTAGAATCCACATACCTGACATAAAATTTACAAGTTATCTCCACTTGTTGTGGGTAGTCTCTTAGAAGATGACGGGAAGTTCATAGTCTTAAAGCTACTTTGGCGAGGATCGTTTAGAAACCGTATAGAGGAGCTTCTGTCAGGCCTCCATTTGTGCTCATCGAGATGCATTCTTTGATAAGCATGAGCATAAAGAATGTCCACCAGAAGATCCGTTGTCTATCATCATTAGATTTCACATCCAGCTGAGCCCACTTGTCTTTGTGATCACCAATGCTCCTTAATGCGGTTCGATGGGCTCAGAAGGATAATCCGCATCTGTAAATGAAATAACGGTTCTGGGAAAGGCACATCGACCTTGAGTAGCATCGGTTATTGACATAAGCGAATCAAGATAAGACCTCCTCTTCTTCCCTACTAATTTCCCAGCAGACCCACGGTTATTACATCAGCGACTTGTCTTGGCGGTGGAGCATTTTGAGCAGTGGTACTTGAGGCTGTTGAGCAGTGCGATCGATAACTGCTGATTTTGGCGGTCTTTCTCGACCACATATTGAATCGATGAAGCCACTTTTAATTTTGTTTTCTACAAAATCCTTTAGATTACAACATTCATTAGTGTCGTGACCCGGCGACTTGATGATAACCACAATATTTCTGAGGTTGCCATGTCCGTTTTGTAATTATCACGAGGTGGTTCAAAAGAAAGGCTGGTTTTGGATCGATCCAAAATTATCGACCTCTACGTATTCATTTGGGTATAAACCTTATTAACCTTGGGTAGGAGCAGTGCCTGCTTGCTAACTTTGCTTGTGCCACGAGTTATTGTATTTCTTGAACTACATACGCCCTTTGGTTATATCCTCCCCTTTTCTCGATCACCATCGGTCTTGGGAACCTCTACCTCCTTTGATTGGCTCGAAGAAGGATTCTTGAGACTATTCATAGCCTCTTCCACAACAATATAGCCTTACGCGCCTCGAAAGCTTCCTGCTGAAACTCTTGGGATGGTGAAACATCAATTTCTTTACCAATTTCTCGATTTAACGAGATCCGGCCCATTACGGAATAATCCAATGACTTGGAGATCATTAAGATCGGACACTGTCCAATATTACTTCCTAAACCTCTTTACGTATTGACTAAAAAGATTCATTGGTGAGCTATGGGACTTGTCTTTAAAAGAACACATGGCTTCCCCTTCTTGGTTGCTTCCAAAAGCGAGCATGGAACTTATCACAAAGTTCGGACCACGAGGAGATAGAATCAGATGGTAAAGTCCCCATCCTTTGTCGGCGTCTTTTCTCAAAGTAGTGACAAAAGTGTGACATTTAGCGACATCGATAAAAGTCGTAGTAATCCGTTAATCGATTGACGCTTTGTGACTATGGTCATAAGGATCTCGACCCATCATAGTTCTCCATGCGAGGTAACTTTTGGTAGCATCTGCTTTCTCCTTGAGAATATCGGAGGTAAAGGGATGCCTTCTTACGAAATATCTTTCACTGTTGTACCTCGGCCATTTGTTTAGAAGTTCTTTCGACTCTCTAACGAGGAAAATCAACACCTTGGGTTGTGATGAGATCTCCTTTTCTGGCGACACTAGGTTTTGGAATGGATCGACCCTTCCTGCCGATCTTCTTGCCTTTCTGGGACTTCTTGATTTACTAGGTCGTAAAATTTCATCCTCATCATGAGAAACGATTGTGACGGTATTCTCCCCCCGGGTTTAAGACATAATTTCTCTCGACACCTTCTTCGTCTTTCATCGTTACGATGAAGTGATCTAACTGTTGTCGATTACCTTGTTATTAGGTAGAAGGCGTTCTGCTCCTCGATCTCCTCTCTTGTGAGAATGATCCTGGACACGTCGTAGAATGTTAGGCTTTTTACCCTTCCAGGCGGGGTACCTCCTTATACTGCTTAGTCGCCGGAGTGAAAATGGCTAGATGCTTCGTCTCTCGACTCATTCACCCGAAGCATCATTGGCTATATCTTCCTTTTGTCTTATGAGAACCTCAAAGCCTTATCCGCTTCGTCGCCGTCCTTGCCCGACTTGGTAGCTCGGTCCTCTTGACCACTTGACGATGAGTCTGGTTAGCGAACCGCTTTACCCGTTCGGGATTGGGATCACGCCCTTATCGGCGTTGAAAACTAACTTCCGATGCGGCTCCACCGTGGATCTTGGACGAAGCTCTTACGAATTGTCCTTAGAAGCCGTGCTCTCGTGAGCACTTTTAGAAGGACCCAAGCGATCCTTCTTTGAAATCTGGCGGTGATGAACTATGACCATTTTTGCCCCACAGTGTTCCATCTCTCTCCTCATCATCTTTGAAACAAATTTAAACAATTGTGATTGAAAAGAGCCCTCCTTAGCGCGCTGATATTAGCGCGAGATCTTTAAATCACGTCCCGATCACCTAAAAGCGTCCACGATCACTGCAGCGTAAACCTGATAAACACCACAAGCTTGCGGGCGGTTCCGTCGGGGATAGCTTCGGCGTGAGAATCGGTATGTGAATTCACAGGTTTATATAAAAAGCGGAGGCTATATCACTGGTGTATTGATATCGAGAGATAATAATAATTCTCTGTGAATATCGATTCTAAATGAAGAAGAGTATGAGCGTACCTCTTGGTAGAGACTTCCTTGCTAAGTTATACCCTCCTTGGCACAGATTAAGTGCCACCTTTCTTACGACACATTCCCCTTTGCAGATGGGTTCTGCTTGAAATTGCATGTAGTTTGTTCCTTTGCTTTTGATCACTATTTCTACCTGGTAAATAGATTTCTGATCCCATCCACATTAATGCATGGCGGCGATTCTTTAGTCAATGAGCATGCATGCTTTTCATCATTCTGGTCGAAGATTATAGATATTTAAAATGTCTAAATGATTGATCCATTGACCCGGCTTAGGTCTTATAAGTTTGAAATGAAAATGACATGATAATTGGGCTTAATGATTTTTATAATTCAATAATAAAGGCCCGATAGAATAAAAATAATAAGCCCATATATTTGGCCCAAAGAAGGACTACTGACAAAAGAAACTGCAAAAAATATAGATATAAAAATTATAGGTTTAAAGACTGAAGTGTGTATATGCTATATTTCACTGGATTCAGTATGGATTACTGTTTTTGGTCTTACACTCAAAATTACGATGAAAAGTTAACCTAAGATCAGCAATGATAATTAATATCATTCATATACCTTTTTTCAGTTGTATATGAACAACAATGTGGTTGATCTTCATGCTGGCTATTTAGGGTTTGAATGATTATTTTGCAACTCCTATGGTTCTATTGTGAACTGCAGGTTAAAATACACAGGATGCTTTTGAAATCAAGATTTCGGACAATAAAGAAAGAGGAAGCAGATCTGTTCTTTATGCCTACTTATGCTAAATGCGTTCGCATGTCTGGTGGTCTGAATGACAAAGATATTAATCAGACTTTTGTGAAGGTAATACAACTTTAAAAATGCTTGGAAATAATTAACTTGATAGAGTGAAAGCTAACTTACTTTGATGCTATGTTTGCATTAATACAGTAATACACAAGTCACTAATCATGTTTGTATCATAAATTTTATGATTGTTTTGGATTACAATATTGAGTTACGAGATTGGTTTCTGTGCAATTTTAGAGTATTATAATATTAATTATAACTGGAAATGTGTAAATATGGTTGATTATCTTTTATATTGATTTCATATTTGTTACCATTTAATCAAGGAAACACATACAAAAGAGGTGGGTTTTGTTGACAAAACAAGGAAAACAAAATACGTAAAAGATGGTTAGTTGTAATCATATTCATAACTTTTCCTTTCAGGTCTTAAGTCAAATGCCCTATTTCAGGTTATCCGGTGGCCGCAACCACATATTCGTCTTTCCAAGGTATCATCACTGTTTAGTTTTAATCAGTTATTTTTCAGATCAGTAGTAGTATCATGATACTTCTGTGTACACTTGCATCTATGCCAAATACAAATTAAAATTTTGTGTTGGAATATACTTTCAAGGGTTGAGGCCTGAGGGTATAGTGATATGATAAATTTATGATTATGCCTAAGGTCAAATTCTATCTTAAAAAGGAAGTCCTGAAACACCAAATATTTAAGGTTTTTGTAGGTGAACCATAAATCTGACATCTTTGTTAAATTGATACTCATCCCACATGTAGGAGCTGGCCTGCTAGGCTTTCTAATCTGACCAACTTGTTATTGGAGGGAAAACTGCTCAAATAGCATATATCTAGTGTCTTTTATGTTTTATTTTATTTGTACATTTGTTGCTTTTGTACCACCAGTTATGTTTTCCTGATGATAAATGCATGCTATTCTTCACAATTGCAGTGGTGCTGGGGCTCATTTGTTCAAATCTTGGGCAACATATTTGAATCGTTCCATTATTCTCACTCCTGAGGTACCTTTTTACAGCCCAACAGTTCTGTGTGTCATCTCCAACTATTGTCCAAGGAACATATGTGAAGCCAATGTCAACGATAGCAACATTTTATTTACTTAGTGAGTTGGTAGTGTCAGCCTGTATAGTCGTAGCATTTATTCCGTCTGCTTGCTTCAATTTATACTTTTGAAGCATAAACGGTGGATGCATGTTATCCGCTTGTAGGCTGAGGTGAAACTGTGCTAGGCATGACCGAAAAAAATCCTTTGGATGTAGTTAGCTACAAATAATATTGTAGCAGAGCAAGAATTAAAACATTTAAAACCTTCCTTCCTAGTTAACCTCAAGAAAAACTAAGGAATTTATAATTAGTGGAGATCGCTCGACTTTTTTACCTTAATTGCTTTTCCTTTTTTCAATTTACGAAGTTTGTACCAAGCAAACAGTTTATCATTACTATCATTTTTTTAGACACCTGGGCTATATGATTATTCATTTATTTGTAACTGGTATATGCTATATTGGAAGATCTTGCCAAGATGGTGGAACACAATCATATTTTTGGAAGTACTGCAATGATTTATTTATTCTGAACATGGAAAAGCCAAGAGTCTTCTTTGTGCGAATTCAGGGGGATCGAACAGATAAGCGAGATACAAGTGCTTTTAATACATGGAAAGACGTCATCATCCCTGGAAATGTTGATGATGGGATGACTACTCATGGGGTAAGACTGGTTAAGCCATTACCTTTATCAGAGAGAAAGTATTTGGCAAACTTCTTAGGTCGAGCACAAGGAAAGCTTGGTCGTCTTCAATTGATAGATCTTTCAAAGAAGTTCTCAGATAAGGTATGTCTTTTTCCGTGGATTCATGGTTCACGGATTGTACTCAATTTTCAATCTTTGAATGCTAATATATAGTTTAATTTTGTATTCAACTTATTTGACTTTTTATCAGTAGTTTTTCTTCATTCTAAAGTCCTATGGCCATCTACCTCTTCTTTAATTATAAGTTGAGGCTTTATCAAGCCGTTAATTAGATATTTGCAAGGCAAAAAAATGATGATTTTCCGTAGTTTTCTATTTTTTATATATTTTTAGGATATATAGGCAGCCCTTTAGTAGTTATAATGCTAGGTTACGTAAAAAAAAATTAATTATAAGGTTTCTCATACTTCAATACTCTCTCTCTCTCTCTCTCTCTCTATATATATATATATATGTATTATGTATTATGTAATTATGTATATGGGAGTGATCCATAGATAGGCTTGGCAATGGGCACTATTCCATTTAGTGGATCTCTGGCTGTCTATAGCAATTACCTATGGCCCTATGTCTGGCCGTCTATAGCAAATAATTTTTAAGTTACATGTATCAATAGCGATGCTGCTCTTCTGTGTACCCAAGTATAATGTTATGCATCTGCGGATATCAGAACTTCACTCCTTGTTTTTTTAATTCATGTCACATTTTTTGAACTTTAAAAAGGCCATTTGCTCCACGTTCTTACTGGTTTAACTATGAATGGTGATCAATTTTCCTACTCATGCTTTCATGCAAAAATGCTTTCTGTACTTAATGGTTTGAATTATAAGATTTATTGTCATTTATTTAGTTACAAAGTTGCTTTGTTTATAATTTTGTTGATGCTTTCCAAAATGTATGCAACCTGAAACAGTTAGAATCTCCAGAGTTGAAGTTCAGTGGCCCTGACAAACTGGGGAAGATAGATTATTTTCAACATCTCCGCAATGCCAAGTTCTGCCTGGCTCCTCGTGGCGAATCGTCTTGGACTCTTCGGTTTTATGAGTCCTTTTTTGTGGTCTCTCATGCTCTCTCTTACTCGCTCTGTATGTCTGACTCAGACATTTAAACACATGAGACTAGTTCAACCAATGTAACTTCTTTTGTTATACAGGAGTGTGTACCAGTGATCTTGTCAGATCAAGTAGAACTACCTTTTCAGAATGTTGTTGATTACACTCAGATTTCAATTAAATGGCCATCCACTCGAATAGGTCCTCAACTTTTAGAATACTTGGAATCAATATCAGGTCAGATTCTTCCATAACCAATTTGCACACTGCGCTGCTTATTGTTGTCAACATAATTATGTCTAATCAGTTTGTTCCTTTCTCAGACAAAGAGATAGAAGAGATGATAGCCAGGGGTAGAAAAGTGAGGTGCTTATGGGTGTATTCTCCAGAGTCAGAATCCTGCTCTGCTTTTAATGGAATTTTGTGGGAGCTTCAAAGGAAAGTAAGGCAATTCCAGAAGTCAACTGAAACGTTCTGGCTTCACATCGGATCCGTAGTGAACAGGAACTTGGTGGAATTTAACAAGTGGAAACCACCCATGCATTTGCCTTGATCATTATTCATTCAATTGGACTGTATTGTCCTGTGTTTTGTGGGAACTTTGGAGGCAATTCCACCGGCCAACTGAAACGTTCGTGTGGTAACTGCCTTTGCCTTTGCCTTGATTTTGCTCGGAGCCATTATTCATTCCCAGATTCCATTCCATTCTTCCTTGATATATTTAGTGGTTTGAAGTAAAAAGGTTTCCACTGATGTATTTTATAGTAGTAGTTGTTAAGAATTGTAAAACAGAGGCCGAATGTCCGAGGGATTGACTGTATATCTGTCCAAGGCTATCTTCTGTAACTTAAAATTTCTGTACAAATAAATTATAAAGAAGATTGGTTTCCCTCCATGAGTTTTTGTTTTACTTATTTGTTGACAAAGCTTTCTTCAGTAGAGAACCGGACTTATTTTTAATACATTTTACCTTCTATCTAAGTTTATCCTCTAAAAATTGAAATTACATTTTATCCTCACCTTATTCACACGCAACGCGTGTGCCAGCCTCTCAATAAGCTGATTAATAAGTTACGTTATTAATTTAAGCTATAACTGTTTTAAAAATAAGCTATAGCATCAATAAGCAACTTGAAAGTTGAAACCCAAGTACTGTTGGAACCCACCCAAACAGAGGAGTACAATTTTTTTTACTCTCTCTCATCCATGGCAGAGTCATGGAAATCCAAACCGACCTTTCTCTCATATCTCCTTCAGTTTTGCTTCTTCTCTCTCCTCTCTTCCGCACTCGCAATCTCTCCTGTGTACGCTACTCTCAGTATATGATCTATTTTTTTTGTTTTCAAGTTATTTAGGTTAATTCTCTCAGTATATGCCCTATTTTTTTTTATTGTTTGTTTAGAAGTTATTTAGGTTGATTCTCTCTATTTTGTTGACAGAAATTAAAATTTCAGTCAATTAAGCTCTCTTATGTGTTTTTTTTATTATATTTTTTTCCTTGTAAAAAAGAGAAATTATGATCTAATTTGTCTCAGTTTGCTGATTATTGAGTAATTTAAACTTGTAATTGATTATTTTTATTCGTCTTAATTTGTGCAGGAATGGTGATGCTTACACAATAAATGGCCAGGTGAAGATTCCAGGTATCGTGTTGCCTCTTTCT
The DNA here is from genome assembly GCA_020205615.1 of Panax quinquefolius. Lineage (NCBI taxonomy): Eukaryota > Viridiplantae > Streptophyta > Magnoliopsida > Apiales > Araliaceae > Panax > Panax quinquefolius. The sequence goes on from CM035162.1 coordinate 22,036,000, forward strand.
TCCTTTCCTTTAAAATGTGATTCCTTTCTTTTCCATTTTTTGGTTCTTCTTCTTCTGGGATTTTGAACAGTTCTAAGCGCGCTTGATTCCCTGGGGTCGACTAGCTAAGTGCTTGATTGCAATCGAATCATGAGTTAAATGATCTGAGTTTGAACTTTGAACATTATTTTAGGCTTCTAAACTAAATTGAATTTGTATAGGCTTGATTAAAAACAAACGACTTGTGTAAGAATTATATGCGATATCTAATATTATAATTTTAATGCAATATCTTTCCTTTCCATAAAGAAAAAAAAAGTATATGAATATTTAATATATTATACTAAAAAATATATAAGTTAGTATGTTTGTTCCCCACTTATGTTGATGGAGTTTACTAAAAGAACTCATCAGAAAAGGTGGTAGAGTAATGTTAAGTGTAACCCATACAGGGCAGGAAGCCAGGAATAGTCTAAAAATCAGCCAAGAAGGAAGGATGTATGCACCAAGCAAGCAAGGAAGCTTTATTTTATATGCACAGTAAATTTTGTCAAAAATTTAAAATAAAAAACGGACTCGATAAGCGTTCAAGTAAATGTGCCAAGCTTGAACTCATTGGAATCAGTTTAAAGCATGGTCCAATGCGGAAAGCTCAATTAGAGAGCTGAGTATGGTTGAAAAATGAAAAGTAAAAGTGGAGAAGTAGAGGGAAAATGAGCGTTCCATGTGCTAGATTCCCATGATAATGTGAGCCATCTTATCACAAAGAAAAATATTGTTAGACTGCATCTTCACAGGCCTGTAAAGGACATCTTGTGGTAAAAGAATGTTGAACCTTAAGCCTTTTATTCCCTTTTGCTCGAATGTTATATTATTGAAGTCCGAAGATTCCAAATGAACCACTTATCTCAGTATTAGGAAATACTTTGAGCGCAATATAATGGTCATATACCATTCACCCATTGTCTTTTACTTGACAGATATTGGGTGTGCATGTGCACGCTGATTTCTTTTCCCTTTCCAGTTTTTTTTCTTAATTTTTTTTAAAGATAAAAAGGGGATAGAAAGATGTTTGGAATGTAGGGATGGAGGAGTAGGGAGATTTCTTTTCCTATTATGCCTGTTGGTCCTGGGAATTATGCTGTTATGATTTTACATATGGTTCTTTCTTATATATCATTGATTTTCTTAGACCTTTGCCCTGATGCAAAGTTTTTCTCTCTGCCTTAATCTACAGAGACAGTGCTCTAGCTTTATCTAGGAGGATGATAATAATTGTTCTTCATCGTATATTATGATCTCATACTATAGCATTCTCGTTAATTTTAGTTTGCAATTAACTTTTGTCTCTTATGGATGTTGGATTATGTCTTAATAGGAGTTGCTGCACAAGGATTTGGTCTACCGGTGAAAGTATCAAATGTCAAAGTAATAATAAATGGTGGTCAACAAGTTACTTTTCTCAAGCCTGACGGATATTTTTCATTGTATCCTACCTTTATATTATCTCCATGTATTGAACTTCTCCCTGCATTTGATCCACGAATGTTTTAATTATCTTGCTTACTTTGCGTATGTGTGCCTCTAATTTTGCAAGCTGTAAATTGTAATCTGTAGCTTCAGCATTCCTTTGTTTGATGTTTTTTTTGGTCATATGGCTCTGCTAAATTATGGAGAAATCAACAGATTGATATTATTGTGGAGCATGTTTTTGGCATGTCTGGTTGAACGTGCACTCAACAACATTCCTTTTGTTTTTACATTGTGGCTCTAGAGTCTACAAATAACTACAATGTTTCAGTGACCAAGTAAAACTCACCCCCCCTTCCCCGTGGGTCCCTTCGCAGAAGTAGAACAAAAACATAGGTTTAGATGCATCCATCTAGAAAGCTATGTACCAACATATTATCATATATATAACCGTGAAACTCTATCACATGCAATGTTCTAAAAAGCGCTAGGCAAGAGGCGGGCGGCCGAGGGGGGACCTAGTGCCTAGGGGGCCTAGGCGGGCCCTGGGCAGAATTTTTTATTTTAAGCAAATTTTAATATTTTATCTTACATTTATCCAAACAAAACAATAATATAAAGAAAAACAATCAATAATAAAGATAATAAAGACTTTTGCTTAAAGTTCAAACACATCCATATTGCTAATATCAAAGTTCAAACACAAACATGCAATTGTTCAAAATACTAGTTTTATTCATAAACAAGATTGCTATTAAATAATAAAATTTAAAATTTCAAGAATTTAATTCAATATTAAAACTTAAGAAACTAAACATAAATTTAAGAATTATATTGAATTAAACTAAATATTACAAATGTATCATTTATATAATTTGAAGTTGGTACAAGTTCAAAAAATTACAACTATAATAAAATTATCCATTTTGACTTGATATTGTTCACTTCTTGTTGTGATTTGATATGTTACAATATGTATTATGAATATGGTAAATCATTAGAAAAATAAATATATCAAGGGTTTGGGTAGTTATTAAAATAAAAAAATCTCTCCGCCTAGACTCCACCTATGCCCCACCTAATTTTTTGGAGGAATTTTTTTGCCGCCTTGGGCCTAGGTGATGCGCTAGGGGGGCTCCAAGGGGGGGCCTAGCGCCTAGGCGGAGATTTTAACACTGAGCACATGTCACCTTATTGGTTAAATTCTACAGATGGATATTATTGTTAGAAAGTGGATCCTAAATTTATCTTGCTATTAAGTTTTTGTGACTGATAATATATACATTCAAAAATAGTGTTAAAGCAGAAGGTTATACTAGGGTGGGTAAACCAATCGATTTTATGGTTAACCGAACCGGTTCGAACTGACCGGTTCGGGACAAATATGATTACCGGTTCGGGATCGGTATATGGAACCGATACATACCGGATATTCGGTACCGGGAAGAGATTTGGCTCATTCAGTATATACCGGTCCGAACCGGTTGTACCGGTTTAATTATTAATTTATTATACTTTCAGTTTTTCAATTCATTCCCGAATAGATCTGGGCTCTCTCCATCTCTCATACTCACCAAATTATTGATGTACTTCATAGCAGGTAGAAGAAGAGTTCAGATCCGGCAACATTAACAAAGAATTATTGATATACTTCATAACAGGTAGAAGAAGAAAGAAAGAAAAAGAGATCAGATCTGGGCAATTCTATTTGCTTCTTTTCTTCTTCATATTTCAAGATCCTATTTTTCTCTCTCCCTTTTTACCGGCCTCTGTACTTCATCTTTCATCTCAGATCTCTAATTACTAATCTATTTACTTTATATTGCTAATGATTCAGTTTATTAGCTCTAATTAAAGCATATGATACTAGTATTTTTGCTGGTTGTTGATAACTTTTGTTTGCTCTCTCTAATTGCTAAGTATTTAAAAAAAAAAAGGATAAAGTTAATAGGAGCAACTCCATTCATGATTCATCAACATCCTAAAAGATTTAACTCTGTTATGCCATTGTAATCCGGTAAGCAAAAAGCACAATAGATTTAACTCTGTTAAGAATGAGTTGATCGGTATGTATAGACATTCTTAAGAGGATTCTAAGTAGTACTGCAGAACATGAATGATGGCCAAGAATAGACAAAAATCGGTACAAGAATAGGCAAAACCCGGTATCGAACCGACTAACCGGTTCGGGACACCGGTCTAACCGGTATCGGTACGTGAATTTGGACCCTTTCGGTAACCGGTTCGAGCCGATTCGGTACGGTTATTTACCGATGAACACCCCTAGGTTATACAATAGACTAACAGGTTTTGAGAGACAAAAGAAAAGTAAGATTAGGTTGTTTTCTTTAAGGAGAAATTCGCTTTGAAGATATTGCTCAAGAATTAACATAATTAGCAAGACATACCACATAAATGTGTGATTGAAAGGTTGTTTTTGTTGAAAATGTAAAGAAACCTATAGAGAGTTTAGGACCTTTAGGTACATTAGTATAAGTATGAAGATTTGATTTATCAACTCTCTGTATTTGCATAGGAGATGTCAGATAGCTAGCCTGAAAGTTGATTGAGAATGGGATTTTGGTGATAATAACTAATTTATTTCTCATTCCTTGCATTCTATTGTCTCATAACTGGGATTTGTATTCTGTTTCCCACTGCATACATATTTACTGATTTTATTTCTTTCTTTCTTATAGTCATTTATTGTGATATATAGTATGGAAATCACACATTGATTCAGGATTTACTACATCTTTCAGGATACTTATTTAAGGATTTACTGCACATTAATTATAGGCATCTAGTTACCATTTCTTCTCTCATTCATACTAATTGGTTATCTTCGAAGTGCATAATCTTTGCTAAAGCTTGTAATAGAAACTAGATCTTTAAAATATGTTATCTATACATGTCAATATATATATATATATACACACACACACACACACACACATATATATATATATATATATATATGTGTGTGTGTGTGTGTGTGTGTGTGTGTGTGTGTGTTTATGTAATTTTATGGACTCTATGCTTGTAATCATTATATAGTTTTGCTGAAGTTCCTTAATTCTTGCTCAAAGCCATAATGTGCCAGCGGGGACTCATCTAATCGAAGTGGCTGCGATCGGTTATTTCTTTTCCCCAGTGAGATTATTTATACTTGCATATTTTCTGTTGATACAATTTTTAGTTGACTACAAATCAACCTTATCAATTTTCTGCACCACTTTCCTATATCCAGGTCCATGTTGATGTCAGCCCCAGAAACCCCGGTAAGGTTCAAGCAGCACTGATAGAGAATAGGAGGGGCCTCAGTGAGCTGGTGTTGGAACCTTTGAGAGAGGAACAGTATTATGAGGTAGGTTTATACCTTCCTGCCTATTATTATTATTGATTTCTATTATTTGGTAACACTGAAATACTGAATGTTTCCTTATCTTATATTCTTGCAGATAAGGGAACCCCTCAATATAATGTCTCTCGTGAAAAGTCCAATGGGTCTCATGGTTGGATTTATGCTAATTGTGATGTTCTTAATGCCCAAACTAGTGGAGAACATGGGTAAGTACTCTAGTTTTTGTTCATCACTTTGTCTTTCAACCTCGATCTGTGAAAATAGTGGGGAGTTAGGCCTGTTTGCTTAAATTTGGAGTCTATTTCTTATTAGAGCTTTGCTAGAACTTTTTTATTCTCAGATAATATATTAATGATTTTTGAAATAGAAGAACATTATTAGAGGAAAGAGAGACCAAAAGTGAACAAAAGGTGCATGGGAAATCAAAACATCAAGTACAAGTCCTTAACGAAGCACAATAGATAACATATTTGGTGCTCTTCGATGGTTCTTTATAACTGATGCACGAGAGCTGGTTCTACAACTAGACACATCATGCATGCATGGTATTCATATATTGGATATAATGGGTGAATTATCTATTTGCTTAGATTCATTAACTTGGTACTAGGAAGACAAGATTAGCATGTATTGCATTTTTGCTATACATGTACAGCTTTATAATACCTAAATCCAATTGTAAATCTTTAAAAGAGCAAATGTCACAAATTTATTTCCAGCCAGTTCCCATCATGATCACTGAAGATCGCCCACAACAACTTGGTGAAGTTCACTGGGGGAGAAACACTCAAAGCTACATCTGATTCTGATTTATTAAATAGGGAATTTTCCTTGGACATAGCAAAACTACTCTTTTTTGGGAATAGGCAAGCGTGGCCCCTGGTATGAACCCACGCTTTGGACGGAAAAGTACTCTATAGTGACAAACTTAATTCAGTTCTCTAACCCAATTAAACTCTTTGGTAATCCATCCCCATGTAGGCCAAAAGGACGCATTAATGCATTAGTCAAATTTTTTTGCTGAGACAAGGTGCATGTTGGAACCATAGTTATAGACGGTATCACTGGATATAATGCTTTGAGACATGAGCAGAGTGCTCTTTCGGTTTTAAATTTAATAGGGAGCAACCATCAATGCAATTGTTGATGTGGGGAGTTTTATTTTCTCTACGTATGGTTCAACTACCCTAATGCAGTCTCTATTGCTCTCTCGGCCCAATCAAAGTCTATGATGATCCATCCTTGTAAAGAGGCCGAAAAGAAAACATTAGTTTGCTTACACAATTTCTTTTGTGCCAAGGTGTAAATTGAACCATTGGTATAGACAACAGTCACAGGAGTATTGCTGCAAGTAGAACTCTGTTTTAGTTTAAATTTACTAGGGAGATCTGATTCGTAATTTGTACTTGGTGAATCTTCACAGCTCATGGCGACAACTACGTTAAAGGATTAAGCTTTAATTCTCTTCTCTGATCCCAATTAAACTCTGTCGTTTTGCTTATCCATTCCAAAAACAGTACTTTGTTGAAATGTTTTTTTGTCGAAAAGTTGATATAAAATCTGATATACCATGTTTTTACCTTTTTTGTTGGACATATTGATAGTTGCGTGATTATATTATGGATAATCAAGTATTCGTCTGGGTTCATGGGTGGTTAATTTGTGATTATGGTTTGTTTCAATCCATTTTGGTTATATCCGGTTATCTTATTTTGTTTTGTACTTACTCACAGATCCTGAAGAAATAAGACGAGCTCAAGAAGATATGAGGAACCAAGCGGTTCCCTCTATTGCCAATTTGTTGCCTGGAGCTGCAAGGAGCAATTAGTTAGAGGCATAACGCCTCTGCTGTTCCCCCTCCCCCACCCTTCCTTTCTTCTTCTTTTTTGTTGCATGCTCTTTCACTGAAAAATAGTTTAGCAATCTTTTGGTGGATTTGTAACAAGATGATCCAATTTTGGCTATTGAACAATGTAACTTGTATTGGAGATTCATTTTCACCTCTAGGATTATTTAAAAAAGTTGTTATTCACTTACTTTTCTGCCTCAAATTCTGGGATATAAGATCAGATTTACTTAACCCCACCTCTTATATTATCTTTTTATAAAGCAACATGATATCTCTTCTTTTTGTAAGGTGATAGTTTCAAAAGGAAGAGTTTACATATGAAAAGGAAGAAAGAAGACAAAATGAGTATGGCATTTATTTTAATCGACTTAAAATATAACAATTTTATACTTGCTAATATTTTTTAACTAGTGTACAATATTAACTACTGCATTAATTAAAATCAAATTAATTTTAAAATTGCAAATCAACTAGTTAAAAAAATTTAAATGACTCTCATTGAGGGAGTATCCAACCTTAAATTTGATCTTAATCCCCACAGAAACTGAGATGCACACATTCACCAAAACATTATCAATTTTCCATTCAAAGAATGCTCCTAAGAATCTTGTACCAAATATCCCCCCCCTCCCCCGTTCCCCCCCCCCCCCCCCCCCCCCCCTCCCCTCGGGCCAAGCTTTTCCTGACATCCAACAAAGAGAAATGAAAGAAGAAAACAAAAACAAAACCTTTTGAGCATCAAGTATTATCACATTTTGGTACCAACTCTAAAAGTAGCACCCTGATGAGACAATTTGTTATATAATAGTGTTACATATGCCATCTTCTCTCCTCCTTGTGCATGACAACAAACATTACCTTGAAGAGAACTACTTGACATCGCCTCATCTTGTCCGCCTCAAAGCAACATAGCAGAGAGTAAGAGGCCAAAAAAAAAAGACACGATTGTGAAATAAAGCAAGAACTTGAACGAATGCTAAAATCCCAACTTTTTGGAAAACCTATCCGGGAGATTAGCAATCATAAATCCTGCAAACACCTGTACAATGACATCGAAAAGAAAAATAAATCAAAAGGTATCACACTAAGGCATAAACATTTGGGTGGAAACTTGATCAATATAATGTTTTCACAGTACAAGTTAAAACCAGAAATAAGAAATTTAACTTTAAGAAATGAGTAATATAGCCTAAAAAGAGAGATCAGTTAGAGAATTCCCTAAAGGTCTTTGCATCAATTCTATACTTCGTATCTATAGAATGAAAAATGACCACCTCTCAAAAGGGGAGGTTATTGGACCAATTTTATGTTTTTCAGCTTAGACATAAAACAGTTAGAATTATTACGTGCACGTACATAGCACGTGCTCCAAACTCTAGTTATTGAGAAACAAATGCAATCATACAAGTTTCAAGGGGCAATCAGTTACACACAATATTACTGGCAGAACACCATTTTACAGTATTTCCCTTCTTTTTAAATATTAACAATCTGCGGATATTATTGGGGTAACCTTCTTGCTTGTATTTTTTATCCCTTCCTCTTTCTCTCTAATGCTCCTACTTTTTCTCTCTTCCTTGACCCATTTTTCAACAAGTCATATCTCCTATGTTATTAGACACTAGTAATTGCTTGTGCTTGAAGGCACGGCGTAATAAAATCTTCCTTCTCTCTCCGTTTCAACAATCCCACTATCATTTCCTCTCTCTCCTCCTTCCTCACCCACCACCTTTTCCCGACCAAATCAATTAGAATGAATCTGAACCGTCTTTGTGCTTTCCCGTCCAAATCAATTAGAATGAATCTGAATTGTCCTTGTGTTTTCCCGCCCAAATTCAAAATAGATTCTATCTAATTAATATAGATATATAGTCACTCTATAATCGTTGAAAAGCTCTAAAAATAAGATTCAAAATAATAGGTGTTGTTTCGTGTAGTTGAAATTGTGAAAAATGCAGTCAAAGTCTATATTTTGTGTGTTTATATTCAGATTTTGACTGCATTTTTCATCATTTTAACTATATCAAAGCGTATCAGCATGACCTATTGTTTTTAAGATTATTTTTGAGAGCTTTTAAATGATAGATAGGTTGACAATTTATGATATCTAACAAAAGAGATGAGAAGGCTTGGCCATTAATATTGGCGGACCGTATAATATTTGAAAAGAAGGGCACTACTGTTAAAGGGCGATCTGTCAATAATAGTGTAGTCTGTCAATATATGGGAAAAGTTTAATAGCAAGGATCCTTCGGAGTTTGATGCATATGTACAGTTAGTAGGAATAGAATACTAACTAAAAAAATAATGTCTTCAACTCTTCTAATGAATTAAGGTTGGTTATGAGTGAAGATGACATCCATACTTTAGTTGGTTTCTTTTAGTTCCAGAAAATAGAACTTACAGTCGGATTCTTTTGAATATGAAGTCCACATCTATTGAATGTATGACAACTGACCATACCATCATTGCAAATACGAAAAAGTAACAGGAAAAAAGTGCTTGAACTTAATAACAAGCTCCAGCACCCAAAAAATTCGTGTCATAAAGCCTAAAATCTGATTCAGCTCTGGAACATGATGGAGGGAGGACCCAACAGCTAAAGCAACCCCTCATTCTACCCATTCAAATGAAAAGGTTCTTTCTCTCTTTTTTTTTTTTTTTTTTTTTTTTTTTTTTTTTTTTTTTTTTTTTTTTTTGGGGGGATAAACAGCACTCCATATAGACATTCGTATTATATACAGATTATAGTGTAAACAACACGGACACAACAAGCACACGTGAATACACATATAAGTAAATCTAATATTTGATTGCAATATAAAAAAAAACACAGACACGACAAGCACACGCGAATACATATATATTAAGTAAATCTAATATTTGATTGCAATATAAGCTTTTCTTTGAGTAAAAATTCAAGGTATAGTTCAGTAATGATAGGTGAAATGATTGTCATTTTGTTGTACCATAAAATTGCACGGCACAATATCATAATCAATGGTTAACCATGTAATACCCCAAACCCACATCGAAAGATATGAAAAAAATTTGTGTATATATATAAGAAATTAAGTTACAGATGAATTATACTTGTCCCCCGAATGAAAGGGGATAGCGCCAATTCTGAGTCGGAGTCTTCCCCACTGGTCAATCAGAAGATGAGGTTGCGCCTTTTTCCTCTTTATTAACAGATCCGTCTGGACAAGACAAGCGCATAGTTATCAAGGCGCCTAGTCGAGGCAAGGCGACAACCGGGATCTTAAGTGCTTAGTTGACAAAGCGCCCGACTAGTCGTCCACAAGTCGACTTAACAATGTAAATTTTATACATATAAAATTATATATAAACATTTATATGAATATTTATATATTTATATTTCTAATGATTTACCATATTCAAAATGCAGGTTATAGCACATCAAATCACAAGAAGAGCGGACAAGATCAAGTCAAAATGATAATTTTATTATAGTTGTAATTTTTTGAACTTGTGTCAACTTCAAATTATATAAATGGTGATACATTTGTAATATTTAGTTTAATTCAATATAATTCTTAAATTTATGTTTAGTTTCTTAAGTTTTAAGATTTTATATATAGAATAATTTCAATAATTTATGATAAAACAAGTAAACAAGCATTGTTAAGATAAAAGTATAAACAAGCATATAATCATATCATAACATTAGGCAATCATCCTTAATTATATATTTTTGCCATTTAACTATATATATATTAGTTCTAGAGTCGATAAAAAAAATGAGCACAACAGTAGTCAACAAATTTATATAAAAAAAAATGAGCAGCAGCAACAACAAGCCAACAAAGCATACATGATACCATAGTCACTCTGTAAAATATATTCATATATAATTATATAAAGCATATATATAAACTATAAATCATATGTAATATATAAAGCATACATGATAGATGATACCATAGTTATTTTTTTTGCTGTGATTGAACATTAAGTGCCCTTGTGGTGGGTCCATATCATATATTCGTATATAAAAAAAAATAGCAAATGCAAAGCAAAACAGAGCAATAGAAGTCGTCGCGTGCTGTTGGAGGAGTCGTCGTGGGCTACCGGTAAGTTGCTTGCTCTCGTCTCTATTATTTTCCCCTTTCCCCGTCTCTATACCTTACTACCTTGTTGTCTGCTTGTTGCGGTCGATAAGTTTTCGCTATTTTTTTTAATCAAATTAAGTTCGATCAAATCACACCCGCTATGGTTCAAGTCGTCCAAGTCGCGCCTGAGTCGTTGCCTTAGCAAGCTGAGCAGTCGACTATCTTGCCTCCTTTCAAGTCGCCCAGACGACTTCAATTTTTTACCGCTTGGACGCCTAAGCGTCGCCTAGGCAACGACTTGATAAGCATGGACAAGCGGTTGATAGACCCTAGTCTATCTTGTAGTCTCTGGTGGCCTCTGAGGAGTCAATCTTACCCGGCGCCACTGTTGAATGAATTCCTCGGTCATAACTTTTTGGATGAGCTTGTGGTGGGCTAAGATGGCCTAAGAAAATACTATTGGGTTAGTAGTTTAAGGCCTTGTTTGGATAGATTTGATTTGATTCGGACTTGGGATTTGACCCAAGATTTGTTCCAGACTTAGGATTTGACTGGGTTGTTTCATACGGTACCAGAGCCGACTCTCGAAAGCTCGAATCAGGTCATCCGATCGAGTTGTCGGAGGTGGAGACAAGAAAGCTGGTGATATTATTCTACAATGGAGAGAGGTCCGGAAGTGGGGACACGAAACCAGCCGGTATTATCCCATAATGGCTAGGAAGACAAAGATATGTGAACCGTGTGTGTGATCGGTTCTAACGGGAATGCCAAAAATTTAAGTAGGGGAATTTGTAACACTTAAGTCCCACATCGAAAGATATGAGAAAAAATTTCTGTATATAATGAATTAAGTCACTAACAATAGTACCTTCAGTCATGACCTTTTGTGTGAGTTTGTGGTGGGCTAAGATGACCCAAGAAGATACCATTGGGCCAGTAATTTAAGGCCTTGTTTGGATGGATTTGATTCCGGACTTGAGATTTGACTCGGGTTGTTTCATATGTAACTGTGTAAGTAAGGATATATATTAAGGAATATAATCCGTAAAGATTTGTACTGGCAAATTATTTTTCCATTGAAATGTATGTATTAAAGATGCATTCGGTTATGATGATTGTTACAGTTCTCCTCCATGCCTACTTTATTAAGTCTTAATCTAATCATGGACTTACTTTTATTACTTTAACAGAATTTTATTTAAAAAAAATTCTAATTATTCATATGTTCATAAAGTCATATCTCAACATCCATTGTTCATTAGCCAGATTTGGTGAGTGGTCAATAAGTGTAAGAAACACGACCAAAACTGCTTTATATAAATATTACGGACATGTTAAAGAAGTTTTGCCTGCCAATAAAGTCAGTATCCAATATGCCTCCCAAAAAAAATAACGCCTTCTGAAGATGCACCCCTGCTTACTAGCCTTGCATAGATAATGAACTAATTTCAGTCTATTTGACTAGTAAAGGTTTTAACGTATGACAAAAAGACTCCATGTCTAACATCGGGACAGAGTGAAAATTAGGATGATCAAATCTCCCAGAACCTTATCATACGAGCCAGAAATCTTAACCTTTAAATCTCTATACCCTATTTTACTTTTTTTTTTAGTTATACATTAAAAATCAGGGTAATTCATCCTGATAACCATGCAGTTGAGTCTCATCCTTGGAGGGATTATTACTGCTTAAAAGAAACCATATGTCTAATGACAATACTGGAGGACCCATCTTTATAGGTTTAAAACCTAATTTTAATCATGCTCGCCAAGATCTCATGGACAATCTTTTTACCTGTACTGAACCAAGAATGTATATGGCTGAATAGTGACGGCCATGAATCATCATATCGGCCACCATAGCAAGAGGGATGGTGAGAGACATTCCCAAGGTGGCCACAAGTGGTGTTGTCCAAACAACACATAACGCCCTAAAAGGATCAGAACACATTAAGATAAGAAAAAACATAACATATGAAGGCATAAAGCTTGATTGAAAACGGCTGCTCCACATACCAAAAGTAGTCAGAAAGGACACTTCCAACAAAACCATTAGCAATAACAACTTCTTCCATTTTAGCAGAGTGAGGAATTTGGAACTTTGGTTCGATTCCTAAGGCTGTTAAAGGCCATACTGAAAGAACCAAAAATAATTATTAATTAATATATTACACTTCAGCTAGAGAATACAAATAACTCTATTTGAAAAAAAATAGGCAGGACATGAATTTGGAACACACCATTTCAGGTGAATCTTATTCCTAAATGAAGAAAGAGTAGCAAAAATAATAGCAATCACAACAGTACTTCCTTCAGCATCAAGAGAAATGATAATAATATCTTCTCACAGTATACCAGTTAAGAAGGAGAACCCTCCTAGATGACCGTGTAAATATGGATTTGATACTTTTATCCTTATATGTATATGGGCGTGTGATATGTAAATATTTGTATGAGTATATGTATATATTGCTGTAGTTATAATTCAGAAACTAAGACCGTAATAAGTTGTCTTTTAAGAACGAGCAAATGCTAATAACAATTATAGATCATGGAGGGAGAAGTTCATTCATTTCTTTCAGTTCATCAGAAACACCACAAAGTTGTACAGGAAACCTAAAAAGAACAAATTTGAAAAAAACGAAGTCAAACTTATTGCTGTAACAGAAAGAGATACTAAAGGCTTTAATAAATGAAAGAGCGAACCATAAAATATAAAATATCAAGAACAATAAGCACTATGCAGATACCCGGTAGCGAAAAATGCACTTGAGAATTTACTTATAAAATGAATAAAAAATCACTTGAGATGATTTGAGTTGAAAACAGTAGGAATATAAATAAGAAATTACACTTACCAAGCCACCATAGGGCAACAAGTGTAAACAATCCAATATATCCAAACAACTTTTGGACATCAACTCTTTCACCTTCCTCCCCGGAGAATTTTTTAAGAAGTACTGCAGTATTATGCATTATAATTAACTAACTTACGATCAACTACAATTGAAACTAGATAGCAATCATTTAGTAAAGGAAGAGAATCCCCAACCAGTAAATAGCCCATATGACACAGCTGAGAGAAGACCAAAGAGATCTCCAACAAGAGAGCGTTTGCCATCACTTTAAGAGAAACAAAAAAAGGTTTAACTGTCAGTCAATGCCCTGAGAATAAAATAGAAACATCAAATGATAAGTATTAAAAAGGTCAAAAGACACATTCAATAAGTATGAAAAGTAAAAGGATTAACCGTTCTTTACACATTCTAGAAATAATCAGGCTCTACTTCATTTTTTCTCCTTGTTTCTATACTTTAAATATTTGTTGGTCAGAAAGAACACTCGGATAGACTATAAAGTAAATGATGGAACCAAGGAGCAGCTTCTTTACACCAACTGTTTAGGGGTAACAGTCTCTCCAAAAGTCCAAATACTCGATAAATCATCACACCAACAATCATGTTCCTAAATTTGAAGTGACATCCTACAATTTCAATTATTAAAAAGAGCCTTGAGCAGAAACTTACGCAGAACTACTTAATTGTGACTCGTCTGTGGCCCATGTTTTTCCCATAGTTGTCATGGCAACACCAGCCATACTGACAAAGACAGCAACTACCTTTGTTACATTTAAGGAATCTTGACCCAAAAATGCACCAATGAAAAGAGTAAACAGCCCTGATGTTGAAGACAATACTGTTGTACTTGCAACACTTGTACGGGCAAGTGCAGCATTGGATAAATACTGCATTGCAACAGAAAATTATTGAAGAACTACAGTTAGGTAACTTCACACAATTTCTGAAGTGCAGAAAACTATCACATAAATGAGAAATGTACTTCCAGGAAACATAATTGTTAGCAAAAGGTAGTATTCGTCAATAATGATGAACGAGTAATTGAAATAACAAAATCAGTCATTTGTTTTGTGTATTGATAGCACAAAGATTGTGCAAATGGACTATATATTAAGACCACCACACATGTATGTCTGTGTCAGAACTCTTTAGCTTCAGAAATCTGAATATACTAAATTCATGAGTACTTACGGTTCCTAAAATCAGTGTATCCTAGATTTCTTTAGCCATGAGACTTTTGAGGGTGTACTCAACACTGCACCAAATTTCTGAACTATGCAACGTTGAGTTAGGTTCTTGTTAAGACATCAACATAACTTCATTATGCATCAGAGTAATTCAGGTATAAAAAAATTACCCCCCATCCCCCTTTTCCTCCTTTATCCAGCAATCTTGCTGAGTATCCATTTGAAATAAAACTATTGGAGGATAACATTTAATTTATTAATTGTTTGACTCATCGAACATCACAGCTTAGAATGATAAATTCGATGATCATAAATTTGATAGCGTAATTTTTCAAAAGCGACTCTTATTTCGGACGTCAAAAAAGTTACAAGAAAAGACCTACTTAATCCGGTTCCAGTACATAGATTAGTTATTGTAAGTCATGAAAAATATTACCTAGAAACCTAATTTAGCCTTAGAGAAACAAGATAGAAGCTTGATCCTTTTAGGAGAATAGACATCCCTTGTATAATTTATATACAGGTACATATTGTGGGGCCAAAAGGTTAATACATTCTAGAACACTAATTGGTCGTAAGCACTAAATTAATAGTTCAAAAGACAAATAGTCAAACTCTCAAACAACCAAACTTGAGGAAAAAGAATATGGGTATAAACAGCTAGATTACCTCTGTAATAAACCATATAGGGGCAATGTAAAATCCATAAGTAGCAACTTCCCTGGTGGTAAGCTCTTTGCTTTGTTTCAGTGTGTCAGCTTCCTCTCTGTGTTTAGGAACTAATGGTTTTCCCTCTTCCTGAGCAGGAAGGTCCAATTCACTGTCTTTTTTAGTCAATGTCCCTTGAATTTCTATTTCAAAAATATTCTGGACCCCAATGTATTTTAGAGGGGAGTTAAGTGGAGAAGGCGATTCATTACTGATTACTGCACTTTTACTACTTCTAGCAGCGCGCTTTCTAAGAAAATCACATATACAGTCCTTAATGAATGCTATTGGGAGATACACTACCATTAAAGAAGCACCAAGATAAGTCACAGCGAATGGCTGCTTATAGTCTGTGAAAATTCCCTGCATTAGTGTACATTCTGTTAGTGCTAGAAAAAATGAATGTCTAGCAAATACTTTTATATTCTGCTCAGCGTGCAATAAATGAATAGAGGGAACAATAACATGATAGAAAAGAATAAGCTGAAATAAAATCCGTAGGCTATGGCTTGTCACCTTCATATAAGTAAATTGAAAATGCATTAGAAAGTGTCAAGAAATTAGCCGAAAAATGTGCACTCGGGCTGTAGCAGTAAACAAAGGCATATGGAAACCAAAAAGGAAAAAAAAGGAAACAATTTGCCAAGCAATAATATATATTTCAGCCCACACCTAAACGACGTCCAAACTATTCACTCCCCACCAAATAACATCAGCTGCCCAAAAATTAAAAGAACTCTGGAAATCCATGAAAGCCCTCTGACCCAGGGAAAACCTCCTGAGTTCAAAAATGAATACAATAACACAACAAAAACAGAGTTTAGTCACTATACACACCGTCTTCAAAATTTCTATTCCATTCCGTCCATATAACCCAACAAAACACAGTGATCATATCCAAAATTTTCCTCATCAATTTCCTTACTTTAACCCACCCTAAGCTGCACAAAAATCATAAACAGACGAGACATCCCCCATGGAACACAAACTGCACACATAAATCCCCATAGGCCCACCGTCACTTCACAATGCAAAAGAAGATAAATCACATTTTTTTAATGCCTTTCTACGCATGCAGCGCCAGTTTACCAGCGCCTTTGCCCTTGCCTTTGGTTGTCCCCTGTTTAAATAGCTTTTTAGGTGCCGTCCTGGTAAAGACAGCCACTTTTGAGAGTGCCTTAGGCTTCAGATTGCTATTGAAAGTGAATATTAAATGCTTCCTCAAACAGAACAGCAAGGTAAGATTTCAGAGAAAGACCTCTATAACTGTTCCCTTTCTCCGCAAACCATCATATATTGTTCTCGAGGAGCACCAAACTCTGTCAACAAAGACAGTTTCTCCTAAAAACAGGCTGCAACAACACCTTATTTCATTCCAAAACCAAGAAATCAGCACCACATGCCTCGTCAACAACAGCAATATCCAGCAGATTCGGAATTTCCACCCACATTGGGGGATCTCCACATCAAAAAATAAAATTAAGCCAGAACTGTACCCTTTTTAAAGACCTGCTCCAAAAGGAAGCCTTTCTTCCCATGTGATCCATCCATCCATTACTCCTCATCCCCAATATGCTAACAATAACTATCTGCAAAAGACAATCTTCCTCCTTGGAAAACCTCCATTATCATTTCCCTAACAGTTCGATTAAATAATCGTGTTCTTTTACCAGCCAAACCTTCTTCATTTCTATCAAGTTGTATTTAGAATTAGATCCTTTAACACTTCCTTTCCACACAAGAATCACGCGTTAGTTTATCTAAGATTTTCTTTTCCAACACTAGTTAGCAAGATAACAACATCGAATATGTTGCAATACTAGCCAAACAGGCTCTAAATGAGCAATATCCTGCACCCCTTAGACAAATACAACAGCCTGCTAGTCTCCTCTCTAATCTCTTAATAATTGGATCTAAATCGACATTGTTTAGCGAGGCTCCAAAAGGCATGCCCAGATAGGTGATAGAAAGAATATCCACTCCGCAAATCAAGATATTGGTAAATTAGCTTGGGTTTTCCACCTACCCAACCGCAATCAAAACACTCTTGCTCACACTTATAAGTCTTGACACTGCCTCAAAACAAATAAAAATACATTGAAGCCTCGTAAGCTGCTCCTCTGCACTGCAAAAGATAACCACATCATCTGCAAATGAGAGGCATCATCAATCTCTTTCTCCACCCCCACCACCCTAAGCCTTTAAAGTTTAAACTACTCTTACTAAACACAAACTAACTAAAAGCTTACATAAAACAGATAAAAAAGGGATAAAGAATCTCTCTTTGTTGGTTCCAATCCCCATACATGCGGCAAAATTACCTACCAGATATTACAAATTTAAAATAAAGGATCACTTGCCTCAAATCTGTCAAAATCCCAAGGAATCGAGTTGGTTATCCATTAATCAAAATAGACAACCCCTACTGAAGAGAATCAAGAGATGCAAGATCTAATCCATGTGATTCAAGTCCAGCCAAAACCCATTCACCCAGAGAAAACGTAAAATTGCTTCTATGCACTGAAAATCTTACACCATAGGTGGGTATTGACATGAATCTACTTGGGAATACACAAGTGAGTTGAGTCCCACGTCCAAGAAAAAGTAAAAGAGATGAGGAGTATTATATACGGATGGCCTCAAGTAAGTTTTTGACTCAAGTTGGTTATTTGTGCCTTATGTGTGTGCGCATATGTGATGCGGGCGCTCCCCCGTCCTTCCCTAACAACTGCTATCAAATCTACGGAAGATCGATCACGAGCTTGTGAGCCTATTCGGAAGATCAATCCTAGGCTGATGAGCCTATTCGAAAAACATGAAAAGAATTCATGATGGAGGAAAAGCTAGAGTGGTTAGCTAAGAATGGGTATCGCGGTGATTGAAGAGAAGTGTTCAAGTGAAGGAGAACACTTGATGTGATGAGGAGAAGATTTTTTGGAATACCCAAGTGAGTTAAGCCCCACACCGTTAAAAAAATAAAAAAGAAGATTTCTATACATAAATGGCTCAAGACCTAATGGCTTAAACTTATGGTAAAGTGTGGTTCTAGACTTGTGTACTAGTGCCTTACGTGTTGGCATGGCGGGTTCCCCTGTCCTCCCCAAAAAAAATCTCCAATTCATTTGTGGATTATCAAGCAAGTACATGCACACACAAATGTATATCTAGAGAGAGGAACATATGAACATGTTTTTTAAGTTGCATAACTATTGATGAAAACTAAAGACATTCTCAAGTTACAGAATGAAGCACTTGAAACTTCACATCCATTGCATATAGTTTTCTACCATTTACATTAGCACTTAAGGAGATGAGCTAGGCGAATAGCTCAAAGAAGCAGATGAATCAATGATCTTGTTGCTTGTGAGTGATATAAGACCAAATGTCTGATCAATCAGCTTACTAGCCACACGTTCATGCAAACACGCAAAATAACCTTTCTGAAAGAGAAGGAAAAAACACTAAAGCATTTTAACACTCTTCAAATAGATCCTGGTTTACCCTGTAGCCTACCAGCTAAAGCCTATATGAAGAATTATTGGAACACTAATGAATACAGCTCCAATCACAAACATATGCATAAATACAGCTCCACGTACTTAAGATTAATAAGCCTAAATTTTTAAACCCTGAACAAGATCAGTGAAAATCAAAGGAAAGAACAGTTACCTGGGTGACCTCTGCAGAAGTGACCCAAATTATAACAACCGCAGCAATTAGGAACAACCCAGCCTTATATCTCCAACCCATCACAAAATCCAAGTAATACCCACCACTCGAAACTTCAATATATATACACCAAACAACAACGATCTATGTTATCTTCCCAGATCTTCAATCCAATCTTGACATTTCACTTGTCACCGATAAAAAAATAAAAGGAAAAATTCCAATTGCAAATTCCCAAATGGTATCTGATAAATTTGTTCTTGATCTGAGCGTTGCTTACAGTTGTGGGAAGGAGAGAGAAAGTTCTACAATCTGGAGAGAGAAAAATTAAGATGACCCAAATAACTTTGCATTTGATCAATAGTTTCTTTACAAGTGTTTATATTATGAAAATTGATTTTAATGCACGTTTGGTCGAATATAGTTAAAAAGAGAAAGAAATTAATGAAAATAAATTATCAAGAGATTGATGTTTCTAAACTTTGGATTGTATTTCAAATTATTTTATGTGAAAGCAATTGTTATTCAAATGTTATATGTTGCCTTTGGGTGTTAAATGGTAATTATATTATCTCCCTCAGTTCTAAAATATATAATTAGGTACAAATAGATATACACAGCTGTGTAATTTTTAAAATTACATGGTCTACGATCGTAGAGTGATTTCATTCTACGATCGTAGAGTAGTCCACGATAGTAGAGTGAATTCACTCTAATATCGTAGAGTAGTCCACAATAGTATAGTGAATTAACAAATTATGGAATGACTACTCTATAATCGTAGAGTGAATTTACTCTACGATCGTAGACCGTGTAACCATATTTTTCATATAATTATTATTGATTTTTAAAAAACAATTTTAATAAAAAATTTGGTCGAATTCTAAAATTGGGGTCTAAATTGTATCAAATTAGATACTAGATGTAGTAAATTGTAAGTCCAAATTATTTAGTGGCCGAATCATGAATATGGTGGTACTTAATGTAGTAAATTGTATTTAGTCCTGAGAGGAATTTGGAGGTAAAATTGATTTATTTTTAACTCAAAACTTTCTCTTCAAAAAGTGGGAGGATTTGAAGGGATGAAGACAGATGAAAAAATTAGATATTTAATTTTATATTACTTAAAATAATCTTTCAAAATAAATCATGTCATTTATTATATTAATATGTAAGAATAATATAATAATAGTGTAATTTAAAAATAAAAATATTTTTCATTCTCTTCTCTCATTCTAAACTCACAAACAACAAAAAATATAATTAAAGTCGTCATATCTCTTTAATTATTTTTTCTTTCTAAAACTTGCAAACATGACAAGAGAAAATTATAATCCATTCTTATTTATTCTCATCCCTTTCCCTCCTATACTTTCTATTCGCATCTCATCCCTCCAAACTTTCAAACATAAAATTACTATTTAGAAACTTATATTTTCACATAAAAATTATCGTTATAGATCCTATAACGACGATTTTACCACCGCTATACATTTATAATAACATTTTTCGTATAAAAATATCAAAAGGTTATATAGAAATATCAATTTCCTACTATTTTATCATTCAATATTAAGTCATTTATTTTTTGATCTAATCTACAACCAAGGTTGATTTGCATATACACGTATTCCCTTTTCTCATATTGTGAGACCCCAAATTTTATGAATAAAGATTTAAATTTTTCGAAATATTTTGTTTTTAATATTATGGTGTGGATTTGATATAATGTTATAGTTGTGGGTAATATTTATAAATTTTGCAAAGTATGCAAGTTGTTGTATAATATTCGATTGGTTAGGGGAATATTCTTTTTTATCGGAGAATATCCAAATGCTACCAGATACAATCATTAGTGGACCCCTGGCGGAATTATTATCGGATTGAAAAACGACAAAAATATTTTTATAAAAATAACGGCCGAAAGTGTTACCGTTAAAATTGTTGAACTACTCCTAAGTAGTAAAAAAGTACGATGTCTGGCGTGGTTGCGTAGTAGCGCGATATTGATTATTGATGCTTACGTAAGAAGTCACTCGGTTATACTCAATTCTTTGCTTTCACGATAATTCTTTGCATCATATCTCTCATATTATTAATTCAATTATTGTTACGATATCATCCTGCATAATATGATATATTATTAAATCAATAATTGAGGCGCAAGAAAGTTATTCATATTATTATTTGCAATATTGATGATGTCTAGAAGTTACATCGAGGAGAGTTTGGTCACCTAATCAAGCGCCCGATAAGGAGAAATCCTTATCGGAAAGCCTCCTCTTTTCTGGGAACGACCTGGTTGTTAAATATTGTGAATTATAATATTAATGATGAATAAGTTCGTGTTGATTAAGGATGAATTTTATAGTTCCATTGTGTTGAAATTATTTATGTTAGTGGAAATCGACATTTATTTCGATAATAATTGATGTCTGGAGGTTATATTGACCAATCGGGTATTATTCGGTACTTTTAGTGTAATTGAGTACTATTCACGGGATACTATTCACCCTTGATTCTTATTCACTCTAGTATTGTTCACTCAGTATTTGGGACACTTTTCGTTATTAGAGTACTATTCACGAGTTCTTATTCACCCTTCTTTTCACTATAGTATTGTTCACTCGGGTATTTGAGACACTTTTTGTGTCGGGGTACTATTCCCGAGGTACTATTCACGGGGTACTATTCACCTGAAAAATATATTTATTTTCGGTTCAAATCATTTTTGGGTACAATATTATTTAAGTGAGGAGATGTGATAATTTTTCGAATAGTTGGTTGAAGTTATAATAATGTAAATCAATATGGATCGTTGGTTGAAGATATAATAGTAAATCAATATGGACCCATTGGTGGAAAGTTATAATAGTAAATCAATATATGGATCATTGGTTTAAAGTTTTAATAATAAATCGGTGGAATGATTTGCTTTAAAGTTTTAATAGTAAATCAATATGGATAGTCCAGTTTAAAAAGTAAATCAATCTGGACCATTCATGAATTAGTTCTTATTCACCCATTCTCCTATAAATAGAAGCTCATTCCTTTATTATTTCTTACGAATTCACTTTGAAACTCTGAGAGAGAAAAACTATAGAGAGAAAGAAGAAAAGTATTCTACTACTTCACTACTCCAAAGATTCGGTTTTTCTAATGTAGGGGACATTATTTGTTGTACTTTCATAAGGGGTATTATTTCTTTCGTATTCATGAAGAGAACTTACATTATTCCATTCTTTATTATTATGTTGGAATAACTTTGTTTTTATCAATCACTGCGTACACATGTGAAATTCTCTGTTATTCCATTGTTTATTATTCTATTGGAATAACTTTATGCATCTTGATCTATCATATGCACGGTGATTTGGCGCCCCAAAATTAGGTATACATCACCCATCTTGGGTCGTCGGATACGTGGTACAAAATTCAAATACAACTTACTAATCTGTTATGTATGTACAATACGACAAAACATAACTGTGAGTTTGAATACAATTATTGTTTACTAGAGATTATACAAACTCAAAAGGAGTCCTCATTACAATTATTAACACACTATTTCACGAATAGTGAGGACTACTAATGCTATCCTACGGACCACACTCCGCTCCCCACTAGTCCACATTATGTTCTCATTTCACGAAGAAAAAGTGAAAGAAAGGTGAGCTCAACTAGCCCAATGAAAAATATTTAAATTATCGTTAGCCTTCAACGGTGTTAAACCGATAAAATATGACAACATCAAGTTTAAGCTGCGGTGAACAAGCGATCCATTAAAAGAGTCAAGTAGAGAATAAAATCTACTATCTTTTATGATTTAAAAGGTTTTTCATGACTTTTATCATTTGGGACTCGACAATAAATAATCCACATCATCGAATCACCCATGCACTACGGCCAGGATATTCTTTAGTATCACGACCACAAATTATATATACTTACTACTGACCAAGGACATTCGTGTATTCATTAATGGTCATGATCATGCTAACAATCGTCCATCAATGCACTACTACGGAATGATAACTTTTACCACATCATTTGTAATATTACGGTCATGATTACAATCAATAATCCTCGGTCATAATCATACCAAGTCCATCTATGCACTACAAAGGCCACCGATGACTTTCAACATAATATAAACATGAGGATGATGACAATGATATAAGAATTCAATAAAACAAGTTCAAGAATTAATTTATCTAGGGAACTAATAATGCCCAAATTGTCGACGATATCTTTGCTTTGTAGAGTAAAATTCAAGAATGATCGGAAGAATATTTCCATGAAAAGATCTTTGGATGAAGTGCAAATATCGAGGATATTCTACTAATTTTATGGAGTATAGAAGTCAAAACTTTTACCAACCGAGTATAATAAAGAATGGAATAACAAAAGAAATCACCATGCGTGCGGTACTTGGCGCGTAGAGTTATTTCAACAGAGTAATAATAACGGAACCGAGTCGAGGCAAAATTTGCACCAACAGGATGTTCCAACGAGAATAATAAAGAGCGGAACCGGTCCGGTGTAAAACACACGACGAGGATATTCCAACGGAATAATAATAAAAAAGCGGAACCGGTCCCATGTAAAACACACGCATACGTGATGTTCCAATGAGAATAATAATTAACACGGAACCGGGTTCGATTGTAAAACACACTGAACGTGGATGTTCCAATGTAATAATAGAAGAATGTCACCAAGTATAGGGTAAACCGCGTATACGAGTTATTTCAACGAAATAATAAGCAATGGAATAACAACGATTCTCTTCATGAATAAGAAAAATAACACCCACTTACATTAGTAGTAGATTGAATCTGCGGTAGTGTAGTAACATAATACTCTTCTTCTTTCTCTCTTATTCTCTCTATACTTTCTCTCTCTATAGCTTGAATGAATTTGTGAAAAATAATGAAGCACTAGGCCTCTATTTATAGAAGATTTCTAGCTTATCACTTGAAATATGAAAAGGCAAGTGACTTGACGACTGGTGATGTGAAAAGAAAAGTGGTTTGACGCCTGTAATATGAAACGACAATTGGTTCGACGCCTGTAATATGAAACGGCAAGTGGTTTGACGTCTGGTAAAGGTAGTTACTATTGACGAAGGTAATTACTATTGATGAAGGTAATTTGTGACATACCCAAAATAGGTCCATTCCATCCAACCCATTCTGAGTCACCAAATACATGGTACAAAAAACAACTACAACTTTATTACAACAATTGTCGTACAAAATACAATAACACATATGTTGTGAGTTTGGATACAAATATATACCAAATGTGACACATGTCCCAACCGTGGACAGCACCTCACAGTGACACCTTACATAAAGGTATAGTCAAAAACTGTTTTAGAAACTAAAATTTTTGGGAAGTGCTCAAGGAAACCTTCGTACATGGGAGGCCATGCGTCTAGGTTATGATAGATATCATATGGCCACAGAATTATCCTTGGTTGACCCAATAGACCCCAAAGAAAAATAAGAAGATTACTATCATATTCTTCCCAATGGTAAGTCTTCTCTTGACATATCATTATCTCCACTGTCTCTAATTGAGAATTATACTTTAAACAAACACCAAGATTATATAGGTAGTGCTTTCAGTATATATACTTTCGGAAGTGGATGAGCACATCTACTCTTATGATGATCTGAGGTTGTATGTCATTAGACATCTTGTATGATAGTGACAAAACACCCTTCCAACGTTGGGTTCGCCTCACCCTCAACAAATTATAGACCAATCGCTTCATTCCCCATTATCCCTACTAAACCTAGCTACACTTTTATTACACGAAAGGAATTGTGAAGCAAAAGGGTGAGCACAACTAGCTTCGATAAAGAATATCATGACCAAAGATAATTAAATTATCAATAGCATTCATCGAATAAATCGGAGATTTAGAACATATGGTAGATGATAAAACTTTTCAACCATAGTTAACGCAGGAACGAGAAATTCATTAGAAGAGTCGAATAGAACATAAAATCTATTATCTTCTCCATGTTAAAAGTCCACCAACAATGTTTTATCCTCAGAACATCAATCAACAATTCCATCCCCACAATCACATGTATAACTCATAATCGTAATTGTAGTTCTAAATTCCTTTTCTCATCCAGGGACAAAGATAATTTTCATCACCCGAAACATCAAAGATCATGGTTATACCAAATCACGGTTTATGTTCATAATCATACTAATAAATTTATGTTTTGCTCACGGGCCAAAGATATTCATCAACAAGTCATCTTTGCACTACATGCCAAAGATATTCAACAACAGTCATCTTTTGCACTCACGGGCCAAAGATATTCAACAAAGTTATCTTTGCACTACGGGCCAAAATATTCAATGATAATTCATCTTTTACACTACAGCCAAAGATATTCAATAATAATTCATCTTTGCACTACAGGGCCAAAGATATTCAATAATAATTCATCTTTGCACTACGGCCAAAGATATTCACATCTCAAAGAAATATATAATCATTTCAAAATCTATTTAAACCATAATTATAACCATGTTGATCAATTCACCTTTGCACTTAAGCTAAAAATATTCAATTGTAAATTCAATGGTCATGATCATACTAGTCACAATTCATCTTTGCACTACTGGCCAAAGAGAACCCATAGTCATGATCATACCAATAATCTACCCATCTTTACACTCAAGTCAAAGAGAAATTCAACATCAGGGTTATAAAAATGTTATATACGATAATAAAAACAATATGATCAACAACTGCATTTATTTTCAAGAGCAACAATCATAAATCAACGATAATTTGGTCAGAAAAAGAAACCAATTTTGTTGTGAATAGTACTCGTGAATAGTATTTCTGAATAGTAACTCGTGAATAGTAACTCATGAATAGTAACTCGTGAATAGTACTCCGTATTCGTACATAGTACTGTATACTTAAATAATGTCATATAGATAAGTAGTGCCGTATACGTGAATAGTGCCGTATACGTGAATAGTAACTCCGACACAAAAAGGTAGAAATTCCACAATAATATTCATATCAATATTTTCGGTATAATGATATTGAAAGAAATAATATCATTTTACGAAGAAAATAACATTCTTTACCATCCTCTACTATCCTTGATCCCCCTCCTCAAAAAAGCCGACTTACGATTGGATATCGGATATGACCTTTGAAGAAAACTTGCAGCGATGAATAGAAACTCACCAAGTATCTAAATACTCACAAAATACACTCGATAATCTAGAGAGAAAAGAGAAAACTTATGAATTACGGTGTGATTTTAATTCTAAATTAGCCCTCTATTTATAGGAAAATGTTAAGCATGCAAAGCGGACTTGACTGCTTACGATGGCTTTACTCGCTACTATTCCACCCACCAAAAAATCAGCCATCTTCCCCAACAACCAAAAAGTGGGGCCCACCCATTTCTAGAATTTTCCACCAAAATCATTTATAAACCTAATTTTCGAATCAGTCACCTCTTAAAATTCATAACAAATCATTCATTCATTTTTAACGGTTCAAAATTTGTGAACATATAATCAACTTATATATGTATAACATATCCAAAAATCCAAACGATCCAACAGACGGATTAAAAATTATAACTCACACAATAAAATTTGTAAGAACAACATTTGATCTTTTAATACCTCGAATCCGGCAAAAATCTTAATAAAATAC
This sequence comes from Panax quinquefolius, assembly GCA_020205615.1. Taxonomy (NCBI): domain Eukaryota; kingdom Viridiplantae; phylum Streptophyta; class Magnoliopsida; order Apiales; family Araliaceae; genus Panax; species Panax quinquefolius. The sequence goes on from CM035162.1 coordinate 22,062,871, forward strand.
CTCAACATTAATTCCTTCATTTATAACCACACAAATAAATCCATCATTTATATCCACATCAAATAAATATTTTATTATCATATAAATCAATAATTAATTATTCACAAATAATATTACGAGAATCACAATAATGACAACCAAAGGCGGTTCCGGAAAGAGGGGATTTCAGATAAGGATTTCTCACTTCTTGGCGCCTTGATTAGGTGACCAAACCTCTCCTTGTGTAACTTTCTACACATTGCCAATAATGCTATCTAATAATATTATTCAAATAATATGAATTATTGATATGATAATGGAGATATTATGCGATGACAATTATTGAAACAACAATAATATAAAATATCAACCTTGATAATTATTGAATCAATAAAATAAAATATTGAACAGTAATTACTGTAATAATTATTGAGTAGTGTCATATTACGTAAGGATCAATAATTCAACAATCTTTATGCAATCTGGTAATATTTCTTTGTGCGACCACGCGTATTACTGTATTTTAACCACCGGGTATTCCAACAGTGTTAACGAATATTCCCCGACAATAATGAATACTTTATAACCACTTGCATATTTTGAAAAAAAATTCATATATCACCCTTAACTTTAACTTTTATCAATTTAACCATTTACTGAATAGAAAAATTAAATACTTTTATTTCATAAAATCCGGGGTCTTACATAATTACTATTGTGAAGGTAATTACTATTGACGAAGGTAATTACTATTGTGAAGAGACTCTTAGATGATGACATATGGGCCCCCATAAAATAACCAAACTTACCATAAGCGTCTCATAATAGACTCTTTATATACATCGAGGATTGAATAAATATTACCACAAATCATTTTATTTTTAATCAACACATATTTAATCTTTCAACAATTATTAATCATTTATAACTTGTCGTCTCAATTATTGATTTAATAATATAACATATTATCTGAGATGATCTTGTGACAATAATTGAATCAATAATATAAGAGATATGATCACGTGATTCTTTGTAGCAATAATTGAGTATAAATTTGGTGACTTCTCCGTATAAGCATCAATAATCAATCCGTGTGCTACTTATCTGCAACCACGCGTATTCTTCGTACTTTTACTTCTGGGTAGTTCAACGGTTTTAACGGTAACCTCTCACCGTTATTTTCATAAAGTATTTTTTATCGTTTTCTCGATCAAATGATAATTACATTATGGGGTCCACCAATGATTGTCTTGCATCGTAATATTCCCAGATAAAAGAATATTCCCCACCAAACGCGAATATTTTATAACAACTTGCTTACTTTGCAAAATTTATAAATATTACCTACAACTATAACATTATATCAAATTTACTCCATAATATTCAAAAATAATATTTATAGAAAATTCATCTTTATTTATAAAAGTTGGGGTCTTACAACCTCCCTTCTTATGAAATTTAAGCCCTCGAAATTAGGGTGCGATACACGGTATGTCGAAGAGGTAAGGATACCTTGATTTCATTTGATTCTAACTCCCAAGTCATTTCCTCAACATCGTGGTTTCTCCACAAAACTTTGACTTGAGGTATAACCTTGGAGCGTAGAATATGTTCCTTCTTATCAAGATTTGAGCAGAACCTCTTCATACATCAAATCTTCCGCTATTTCGTCCGGTTCTAACTTTCAATTATGTGGCTCGGGTCTTTCACATATTTACGTAACATGGATATGTGAAAAAGCGTTATGAACACGAGACATACTTGGCGATAAAAGCGAGTCTATAGGCCAGTTCCTACTCGATCGAGGATTAAAAATGGGCCGATGAATCGAGGATTGAGTTTTCCTCTCTTTCCAAATCTCGTAACTCCTTTCCATAGAGCAACACGCAACAACACATGATCTCCTTTATCGAATTCCACGTCCTTTCGATGAAGATCAGCATAACTCTTTTGTCGATCTTGTGAGATTTTTTATACGTTTTCGGATCGTTTGAATCTTTTTCGTAGTCATACGTACCAACTCCGGTCCCAACAACGTTGTTTCACCCACCTTATCTCAGCATACTGGAGAACGACACTTTCTTCCATACAACGCTTGAATGGAGCCATGCCAATACTTGCGATAAGCTGTTGTTGTAGGAAAACTCCACCAATGGTAAGAACTTGTCCCAACTTCCTTGAAATCAAAGACACGAGTCTTAATAGATCTTGAAGAGTTTGAATAGTCTCTCCGATTTGTCCGTCCCGTCCCACAGGATGATATCTGAGAGCTAAATCGTAAAATGCATTGCCCATACCTTTTGCAAACTAACCCAAAATCGTGAAGTGAATCTTGGGTCTCGATCGGAAACTATGGATATTGGCATACCATGCAGTCTTACAATCTCGTTTATGTACATATGAGCAAGACGTTCAAGTAAAGAAATATTTGAGGCTTTTATGATCCGTAAAGATCTCGCTTTACTCCCCATACTGATAATGCCTCCAAATCTTTAGTCTGCGAAGATAATTTGCCAACTCTAGATCATGAGTAGGATAATTCCTCTCATATTCTTCGAGTTGTCTTGAGGCATAGGCTATGACTTTTCCATGTTGCATGAGAACACATCCCAACCCTTTGCCCGAAGCATCACTGTAGATGACAAATCCCTCCGAGCCAGATGGTATTGTCAGAACAAGTGCCAAAATGAGTCTCCTCTTGAGTTCTTGAAAACTCTTCTCACATTCTTCGCTCCAACCGAACTTTGTATCTTTTTGAGTTAGCTGAGTCAATGGAGTAGCGATTCGAGAAAATCCTTCAATGAATCTCCGATAATAACCAAATTTAAGCCGAGAAAGCTACGTGCTTGGTCATTGATTTAGGTTGCTCGACTTTGAATTGCTTCAATCTTTCTTTGGGTCAACAGATATTCCATGACTTGATACTACGTGCCCAAGGAATGCTACTTCTCAAGCAAGAATTCGCATTTCTTGACTTGGCATAAAACTTGTATTCACGAAGCTTTTGGAGTGTCGACCTCAAGTGTTGCTCATAATCTTCACGACTTTTGGAATAAATAAGGATGTCATCAATAAAGATGCGACCACAAAGTGATCCAAATATTCCTTGAATACTCGGTTCATCATATCCATGAAAGGCGGCGGGAGCATTAGTCAATCGAAAGGACATGACTAGGAATTCATAATGCCGTCTGGGGATTAAAAAGCCGTCTTTGGAATGTCATTCGGTTCTAATCTTCAATTGCTTGATATCTGGGCGAAGATCAATCTTTGAAAAGAATTTGGCTCCTTGCAATTTGGTCAAACAGTCATCAATACGTGGCAATGGGTACTATTTTTGATGGTGACATGATTCAACTCCCGATAATCAATACAAAGTCGTATACTCCCATCTTTCTTCTTCACGAATAGAACAGGAGCACCCCAAGGATAAGTACTAGGACGAATAAAGCCAATGTCTAACAATTCCTGCAGTTGGGTCTTTAACGCTTGAAGTTCAATAGGATCCATTTGATATGGGGCTTTGGAAATGGGTTTTATCTGGGGTTCAAGGTCTATATAAAATTCAATTTCACGCTCAGGGGGTAGGCCAGGAAGTTCTTCGGGGAATACGTCAGGAAATTTATTAACAATAAAAATATCGTTCAAAACTGACTTATTTTTGTTTAAATATGTGACATGAGCTAAGAAAGCTTGACATCCGTTTTTCAATAAACGAATAACTTTATGGGTTGAGATGACTGTGATTGATTTTAATGGTTTGGTCGCTTGAATTCGTATAATAGGTTGATTAGGAATATGAAAGCTAACAACCTTACAGAAACAATCAATTTTTGCATGATGAGTAGTTAACCAATCAATCCCTAGAATCACGTCAAATGCAAGTATTTTCAATGAAATAAGATCTACAGGTAATGTGAGGGTACCGATTTGAACCAAATAAGACTTATAAACAGTGGATGTAATGAAGGTTTCTACCAACGGAGTTTCCACAGATAAGTCAAAGTCTAATTTCTCCGGAGTCAAATTTAATCGATGAGCGTAAGTAGGAGAAATAAAAGATTGGGTAGAACCGGTATCAAATAAAGTATAGATATCGTTAGAGTTTATGATAAGCTTACCCGTGATGACCTCATTCGGGTTCCTTGCTTTCTGGGAGGTCACAACAAACGCTCTCCCTTGCACTACCGGTTTTGACTTTTCTGGAACGGCCTTTGGTGCCTCTATCCTAGCTGAATTTGTCTTCGATGAACGACAAAATCGGGCTAAGTGACCTTCTCTTCCAAAATTATAACATGCTTTGGGCTGATCATCGCAGTTTGGTGATGTGCCCTCCCTCCGTATTTGAAACATACGAATGGTGGTCGCTTCTCCTTCCTTAACGACAGTCTTTGGTCTTGACGTCTTTCCATCATTGTTGAATCTCCTCTTCTTGAAATGTCCATTCTTATTGTTTTGTACGATTACCACCGAAGTGGTTACCATTTCGCCTGCTTGATTCCTCCACGCTTGTTGTCACCGCTCGATAATTTCTCTGTTGGTATAATCATTTTGCTTAAATTTGCTTTCTCTTTAGTTCGTTGACTCGTTATCGTGTCTCCACTAATCGAGCCCTATTTACAACAATTGAATATAAACACGGTTTATGAGAAATAAGATGTTGACGTATCTCCGCTTCAAACCTCTTAAAAACATCCGTGTCATTCTCTCTTCATTATCCACCAAGTGGGACCTGGCCCGAGAGATAACTCCGCAATTTAGCCTCGTATTGCGACACGGTCATATTGTTTTGTTCCAACTTGATAAACTCCACCTCCTTCATGTGTCGAATACTTTCGGGAAAGTATTTGTCGTTGAACAGCTCTTGGAAATTCTCCCAAGACATCTTGATCTGGCCGAGTTGAGTCGTTTCTGGAATTTCCACCAATGTCTGTCTCTCCGCGCAACATAAAGGCGGCAAAAGTAACCTTTTGCTCCTCGGAGCATCCCAAGACATCAAATATCGTAGTGATCTACTTTATCCATGCTTCCGCCATAAGTGGTTTTAGCTCTCCCTTAAACTCCGGTGGTCCCAGCTCCTTGAACTGTTTAGCGGTGACCACCCGAGACTTTCTAGTGTTTCCACTGCATTTTGGATGAGGCCGCTCTGCTACTTCTTTGTAGCATGAATTGCATAAAAGCCCCCGAACATTTGATCATTCATCATTTGGTCGGTGTTGTTATTTGCATGAGGATTGTCTCCTTCCTCGATGCACATTATCCACGATTATTGATATGTGGTGAATCAATGGTCGCTTTGTCTTTGCATTGCTATTCTCAACATTCTCGAATGTCATTTTCGAATCTTGCCACAAAACAAAGGTTAATTGACATATAACATATTATCCCTAAATTACGACCGACCAATTAAATACCACATAAACTTAGGTAGGTCATACTAGCGAAGGAATTCCCGTCTCTCCCTCCTCTAGTACTATTCTCACATCTTAGCGAGGATCATATCCCTAAGCTTTGATACTGTTGTGGCGCCCCAAAATTAGGTATACATCACCCATCTTGGGTGCGTCGGATACATGGTATAAAATTCAAATCTGACTATCGTGTACAAATCACGACAAAACATAAGCGTGAGTTTGAATACAATTATTGTCTACTAGAGATTATACAAACTCAAAAGGAGTCCTCATTATAATTATTAACACACTATTTCATAGAATAGTGAGGACTACTAATCTTATCCTCCTGGACCGTCACTCTGCTTCCCGACTAGTCCTCGTTATGTTCTCATTTCACGAAGAGAACAGTGAAAAAAGGGTGAGCTCAACTAGCCCAAGAAGAAATATTATGACTAAGATAATGCGAGAATAAATTATCGTTAGCCTTCTACTAAGTGTTAAACCGATAAAATATAACAACATCAAGTTTAATCTGCGGTGAAACAAGCAATCCATTAAAAGAGTCAAGTAGAATAAAATCTACTATCTTTTATGATTTAAAAGGTTTTCATGACTTTTATCATTTGGGACTTAGCTTAATAAATAATCCACATCATCGAATCACCCATGCACTATGGCGAAGGATATTCTTTAGTATCGCGACCACAAATTATCCATACCTTCTGACCCCAGGACATTCGTGTATTCATTAATGGTCACGATCATGCCAACAATCATCCATCAATGATACTTGGGCCAATGATAACTTTTACCACATCATTTGTAACATTACGGTCATGATTACAATCAATAATCCACGGTCATAATCATACCAAGTCCATCTATGCACTACATGAACACGGATGACTTTCAACATAATATAAACATGAGGATGATGACAATTGTAAGACCCCAAAATTTTTTAAATAAAAGGAATTTCCTTTATTTATTATTTTGAAATAATAAGGGTTGATTTGATTAATGTGGATAGTTAAGGGTTAAATCATGCAAATATTTCAAAATAAGCAGTGGTTATAAAATATTCATTTTGTCGGGAATATTCGTTTGGTCGTGGAATATTAAATCTTTGTCGGGGAATATTAAATGCTGCAGTAGCGACCATGTGTGGCCCCATAACGGAAGCGATTGGATGAAGAAAGCGACAAATATAAGTTGGTTAAAAATACTTGGCGTAGTTATTCTGAATTAAGGTTGTTGGAATACCGGTGGTTAAAATCTGATGTCTGGCGTGGTTGCCTGATGCACGCGTATTACCCGCGATGTTGTTGAATTATTGATCCTTACGTAAGAAGGCACTACTCAATAATTTTTCACATGAATTCTTGTTCAATATTTTATTTTATTGATTGATAATTGCTTGCGTTGATATTTTATATTATTGTTGTTCAATAATTGTCAATTGCATTATCTCCATTATCGGATCAATAATTCATATTATTTAAATAATATTATTAGATAGCATTATTGGCAATGTCTAGAAAGTTACATCGAGGAGAGGTTTGGTCACTAATAATTGCATGTAGGTAAGGAGAAATCCTTATCGGAAAGCCCCTGCTTTCTGGGAGCGGCTGGTTGTCATAATTGTGATTACGTAATATTATTTGTGAATAATTAATTATTGATTCATATGATAAAAAAATATTTATTTTATGTGGATATAAATGATGGATTTATTTATGTGGTTATAAATGAAGAAATTATTGTTGAGGTGTTTTATCGATATTTTACAGTTGGAGGTATTAAAAATTAAATCGGGGTTTTGAGATATATTGCGGGGATTATAATTTTTAATCAAATAGTTGGATTGTGGTAATTTTTTGGTATGTTATACATACATAAGTTGAGTATATGTCCACAAATTTTGAGCCGAATTAAAAATGCACGAATGATTTGTTATGAATTTTAAGAGGTGTCGATTCGAAAATTAGGGTTATAATTGATTTTGGTGGAAAATTCTAGAATTGAGTGGGCCCCACTTGTGGTTGGTGAAGAAATGTGCTGAATTTTATTTCAAATGTGGTGGGTGGCAATAGTAGCGAGTAAAGCCATCGGTGCTTGGTCAAGTCTGCTTGGTAATTAACATTTTCTATAAATAGGGCTAAGTTAAATTGAAAATCACACGAAACAAAGTTTTCTCTCTTTCTCTCTCTATATTATTGGCGTATTTTGTGAGTATTTAGATACTTTGAGAGTTCTTTGTTGATCAAGTTTCATTCGACATCACTTGAGCCTTTCCTTAGAAATCTTGATTCTTTGAGGTAAGGGATATTATTTTTTTCGTAATGATATTATTTCTTGATATCATTATGTTGAAATGTTGATCTGAAGTTTTATCAAATTTAGAACTTTTTCATATAGGGTTTACTATTCATGAGTTCTTATTCACGAGTTCTTATTCATGAGTTCTTATTCACGAGTTCTTATTCACGAAAGTACTATTAAGTGAAAGCGTGAAGATGTTTTTGTGGAATTTCTATCTTTTGGTGTCGGATTTACTATTCATGTATATGGTACTATTCACGTATACGGCACTATTCACGTATACGGCACTATTCACGTATACGGCACTATTCACCAAAAAAATAAAATTTCTTCTTTTTGTCCAAAACATCTATTTTGGATACTAGCTTTGATTGTATCCATGTTTTGATCATTCTTGAATTTTACACCACTGTGATTATTTTTGGGGTATTGTTGGACATGGATAAAACAAAGTCTGAATCTTTAATCCTTAATCCTTGTCATTTTGTTTCCTTTGGATTCGTTCTTTAAAAATATTTTTCATCATCCTCGGTCTTAAATGATGATATTATTGAATATCTTTGCCTGAGTGCAAGATGAATGATTTACGAAGAATATCTTTGGCTTTGTAGTGCAAAGATGAGCAGTGTTGAGATGAACATACCGGTGATTAATATCTTTGGCACAGAGTGCAAAGATGAGCAGTGTTTAAATGAACATGACCCAGTGATGAATATCTTTGGCACATGGTGCAAAGATGAATATTTGATTCGGATGTATATTGATTGTTATTCTGAGGGATAAAAGATGAGCGATGAACTTTTAAATTCATACATAGAAGATAGTAGTTTGCATTCTCTACTTAACTCTTACAATGAATTATTATTTCATTTATTGCGAATATTGATTGAAAATTTGTTGTCTATTGTATTACATTAAATTTTTCCTGTTGAAGACTAACGATAATTTGTTGTATATTATCTTAGTCATAATATTCTTTCTTGAGCTAGTTGAGCTCACCTTTTCTTTTGTTCCATTCTTCTCGGGGAGGCGAGAATATAAGCGAGTGCAGAGTCGGGGTATGGAATGAAGGTTTTAGAAAGGATTGTTTAGTAGTCCTCACCATTTTGTAAAATAATGTATCAATAAATGTGATGAGGATTTATGTGAGTATAAATATTATCTAGAAGATAATATTTGTATTTAAACTCACAGTTTCTTGTTGTAATAATAAAGTTGTAGTTGTTTACGTACCATGTATTGTGAACTCGGAATGGGTGATGTATACCTATTTTGGGGGCGTCACGGTTGGTATCGAGCTTAGGGATATGATCTCTGGCGGAGATCGGGGAATAGAACTAGGAGGAGGCGAGTAAATCCTTGCTAGTGTGTCTACTAAAGCTTATTTGTTAGTTGGTCGAGATATAGGGATATTATGTGATATATTGATTTCCTTAATTAACCCTTGTTTTATGACGGTGTTTGAGAATGTCGTTGAATATTAACGATGGAGTAAATGAGGCCGTGGAGATGCTGTCTTTACCAGCGAGGAGAGCGTCTGCAACAGTGGCAATGTTCCTCCACGTGAACAACACCAATGGCCAGCGAGATGATGAGCGAGGGGATGTTTAGAAGCTTTTTGCGATTCATGTGCAAAATCGAGTGAGGAGACTTCGTGTTCAAAATCTGAGGAGAAATGATAGCAATTCACGGGTTATCCGTGCGATTCGAAAGAGTTGGGACCACGAATTTAAGGAAAGCGAGATCCGATCATGGCGGAAACATGGGTCAAACAAATTACCAAGATATTCGATGTCTTGGGATGCGGAGGAGAACGAAGGTTCCATTCGCCACCTTTATGTTAAAATGGCGAAGCGGACTCTTTTGGTGGGAGTGCGTGAAGCGTACCATCCAATGCTTTTCGGCGTGTCTTGGGAGGCGTTTGAGACTATTTAATGACAAATACTTTCACGAAAGTGTTAAATCGTATATGAAGGAAGTGGAGTTCATCGATTAGAGCAAAACAACATGGCGGTGTCTCGATGCGAGGCAAAGTTTGCGAGTTATCGAGTTTGCACCTCATTTGGTGGAGAATGAGGAGCGTATGGCGGATGTTTCTTAGAGGTTTGAAACGGCGTACGTCGATTATCTCATTTCTCATAAACTTTCTCTTTATTCGGATGTTGTAAGCGAGGCTCAATTATTAGGCGAGATACTTGAGTATGCGGTCGGCGAGGACCATAACCGGAGGATCGTACCGAGATGGCGATCAGCGAAATAATGATAACTGCGGAGAAAAGCAGACGAGACGAAATGGTAACCACTACGGGTGGTAATCATGGTCGTGAAAAGCGAAAGAAGCGAGTCGGGAGGAGATTTTAAAGAGGAGATTTAACAACGACTATGTGAAAGGCAGCGGTCTTGGCGTGACAAGCGGTTCTAAGGGAGGAGAAGCGACCACCGGTCATATCTTCTGAAATCACGGAAAAGAGGACATATCGGTCAAGCGCCCCTGACAGTTCAAGGTATGCTATAGTTGTGGAAAGGAAGGACATATCGCTTCGAATTATGCAGATGGCGAAACCCTAGTTCAATGAGGGGACGGTGACTCGAAAAAGATCGTCCCGAGAAAAAGTCAAAAGTCAACGATTAGGGAAGAAGCGTTTGTTGTGGTTTGGTCATAATCACGAGAACCCAAGCGAGGTGATCACGGGTAAGCTATTTATAAATTCTTGCGAAGTTTATACCTTACTTGATCTGGGGTCTTACCCATTCATTTATCTCTCTGCATGTGCTCAGCGTTTAAACTTGACTCGGAGAAATTAGACTTTGACCTATCTGTGGAAACTCAGTTAGGAGAAACTTTCATCACATCCATTTGTTTATAAATCTTGTTTGATTCAAGTTGGCACCATCACCTTACATTGACCTTATCTCTTTAAAGATACTTGCTTTTGATGTGATTTTAGGGATTGATTGGTTAACTACTCATCATGCCAAAATTGATTGTTTTTTATAAGGTTGTTAGTTTTTCATATTCCTAACCAACTGTTGTTATGCAATTCAACAACTAAACCATTAAAATCAATCATTATCATATCTAATCATAAAAAGCTATTCGTTTATTGAAAAGCGGATGTCGAGCTTTCTTAGCCCATGTTATGGATTTGAATAAAGACACGTCAAATTTGAATAATATTCTGTTGTTATTGACTTTCTGGCGTATTTCTAGAAGAACTTCCGGTCTACCCCGAGCGTGAAGTTGAATTCTTTATTGATCTTGAACACAGTACAAAGCCCATTTCTAAAACCCATATCGAATGGCTCTATTGAACTTGAGGAGTTAAAGGTCCAACTACGAGGAATTGTTGGACATCGGTTTCATTCGTCTGAAGACATCTCCTTGGGGTGCTCTGTTTTATTTGTAAAAAGAAAAGCGGGGAGTATGCGACTTTATTTATTGACTATCGGGAATTGAACCATGTCACCATCGAGAATAGGTATCCTCACCTCGTATTGATGACTTGTTTGACCCGATTCAAGGGCACAATTCTTTTCAAAAATCGATCTTAGATTACGGATATCATCGGTGAAAATTAGAAGCGAGGATATTCAAAGGCGCCTTGAGAACTTCGGTATGGGCATTATGAATTCTTAGTCGTGTCTTTTCGGACTAACTAATGCTCCTGCGACTTTCATGGATATGATGAGCCAAGTATTCGAGGAATATTTGGATCGATTCGTTGTTGTCTTTATTGATGACATCCTTATATATTCAAAAGTCGTGAAGATCATGAGCACCATTTGAAAATTTGGTACTCGAAAGGCTTCGTGAAAACCAACTATATGCCAAATTGAAGAAATCGAGTTACGGCGAGAAGTAGCCTTTCTTGGGCATATGGTGTCAAAACATGGAGTATCTGTTGATCCGTGAAGATTGAAGCAATCTGAAGTTAGGAGCAATAGAAGTCGGTGGTGAAGTCGTAGCTTTTTGGCTTATTTGGTTATTATCGGAGATTAGTGGAAGGGTTTTCTCGAATCGCTACTCCATTAACTTCGGCTAACTTTCGAAAGAATCTGAAATTCGTTTAGAATGAAGAATCGAGAAAAGTTTCCAAGAGCTTAAGAGGAGACTTATTTATTTTTGTTTTTAACAATACCATCTGGTTCGGATGGATTTGTTATCTCTGACGATGCTTGAGCAAAGGGTTAGGATGTGTTCTCATGCAGGCGTGGGAAAGTCATAGCCTATGCCTACCATGACAACTTAAAAAGAGTATGAGAGGAATTATCCTACTCATGATCTAGAGTTAGCGGCCCAATCGTTCATGTTAAAGATATGGAGGCCTTATCTATATGGGGAGAAAGTGGAGATATATTCGGACCATAAAAGCCTTAAATATTTCTTCACTCAAAAAGAACTCAACATCGGCGTGACGTTGGCTCGAGCTATTGAAGACTACGACCACACTATTCATACCATCACAGTAAAAGCGAGCGTGGTAGGTGGCGCATTGAGTAGAAGATCGTATCACGCGGGGAGCGAGTGCGATGATGTCAAGTATCTGCGTAGAGCCACTTTAATAGAAAAAGTTAAGGTTGCTCGAGCCACAGGCCGGAGGCGATCACGTATGAAGAAGAAAGTCTGAAGGAGCTATTAGGAGCGAGAATTGATGAAGAAGGAATACTTGAGTCCACTCTAGAACTTTGTGTTCCTAACGACTACGATTTGAAGTACAAGATTATGATGGAGGCACATAATACACCATTTGCAATCCATCACGGAAGTACTAAAATGTATCGTGATCTTGACATACATTTGGTGGAATAATATGAAGAGAGAGATTGCAAAGTTTATCTCGATGTGTTTAACTTACCCAGCGTGTAAAGGCGGAGCATCTAGTACCTAAGGGTCCGTTGCAACCACTTGAGATTCCTGAATGGAAGTAGGAACACATTACCATGGATTTAGTTCTGGGTCTTCCTACGGTTTCTCAAGGCATCAATCTTATTTGGGTTATTGTTGATAGATTAACCAAGTCTGCTCATTTCTTGCCGAAATCACGGAGACTTATTCACTTGAGCGTCTTCTTTAGTATATGCGTAAATGAGATTGTGAGGTTGCATGGCATGCTGTATCCATAGTTTGGGATCGTGACCCAAAGATTCACTTCAAGATTTTGGGTTAGCTTGCAAAAAGCTATGGAGCGCAGTTTGCGATTTAGTTGACATACCATCCCCCAAGCAGCTGGACAATCGAGAGGAATATTCAAACTCTTGAAGATTTATTAAGACTACGTGTCCTAGACTTTAAGGCGGTTAGGATAAGTATTTACCATTGGTGGAATTCTCCTACAACAACGATTATCGAGCAAGTATAGGTGTGGCTCCATTGAAGCATTATATGGGCGAAAATGTCGTTCTCCAATATGTTGGGATGAGGTGGGTGAAGCAACATTGTTGGGACCCGAGTTAATGCGTATGACTACCGAAAAGATCCAAATAATTCGACAACGTATACAAAGCGGCTCAAGATCGACAAAAGAGTTATGCGGATCTTCATCGAAAGGGCGTGGAATTTAATGTGAGGGATCGTGTATTGTTGCGAGTTGCTCCATGGAAGGGAGTTACAAGATTTGGGAAGATAGAAAGCTCGATCCACGATTTATTGGTCCATTTCAAATTCTTGGCCAAAGTAGGAAATGTAGCTATAGACTTGCGTTACCTCAAGTATGTCTCGTGTTCATAATGTGTTTCACATATCGTACTTAAGTAAATATGTGAAAGACCGAACCACGTTATTGAGTTAGAGCCAGGACGAGATAGCCCAGAAGACTTAACGTATGAGGAGGTACTATCAAGATCTTGGATAGGAAGGAGCATGTCCTACTGCCTGAAAGGTCGTACCACAAGTTAAAGTTTTGTGGAGGAATCATCTTTATAGAAATGACACAGGGAATTGGAAGCGGAAATGAAAGCGAGTATCCTCACCTTTTGAAACACACGAATACGTCGTCGATTTAGAGACGAAATTTCATAAGGAGGGAGGTTGTAAGACCCGAATTTTTTAAATAAAAGGAATTTCCTTTATTTATTATTTTGAAATAGTAAGGGTTGATTTGATTAATGTGGATAGTTAAGGGTTAAATCATGAAATATTTGAAAATAAGCAAGTGGTTATAAAATATTCATTTTGTCGGGAATATTAGTTTGGTGGTGGAATATTAAATGCTTGTCGGAGAATATTAAATGCAATGGTAGCGACCGTGTGTGGGCCCATGTGAGCGATTGGATGAAAAAGCGAGCAAATATAAGTTGGTTAAAAATAACGGCGTAGTTATTCTGAATTAAGGTTGTTGGAATACCCGATTGGTTAAAATCTGATGTCTGGCGTGGTTTGCGATGGCACACGGTATTACAGATATTGTTGAATTATTGATCCTTACGTGAAGAAGCCTTTACTCGATAATTTTTACGGTGAATTCTTTATTCGATATTTTATTTTATTGATTCGATAATTCTTTGCGTTGATATTTTATATTATTGTTGTTCGATAATTGTCCTTTGCCGCATTATCTCCATTATCGGATCGATAATTCATATTATTTAAATAATATTATTAGATAGCATTATTAGCGATGTCTAGAAAGTTACATCGAGGAGAGGTTTGGTCACCTAATTGCGGCGCCGATGGAGAAATCCTTATCGGAAAGCCCTCTTTCACAGAGAGCGGCTTTGGTTGTCATAATTGTGATTACGTAATATTATTTGTGAATAATTAATTATTGATTCATATGATAAAAAAATATTTATTTTATGTGGATATAAATGATGGATTTATTTATGTGGTTATAAATGAAGAAATTATTGTTGAGGTGTTTTATCGATATTTTACAGTTGGAGGTATTAAAAAAATTAAATCGGGGTTTTGAGATATATTGCGGGGATTATAATTTTTAATCAAATAGATTGGATTAATGGTAATTTTGGGTATGTTATACATACATAAGTTGAGTATATGTCCACAAATTTTGAGCGAATTAAAATGCACGAATGATTTGTTATGAATTTTAAGAGGTGTATACGATTAGGAAATTAGGGTTATAATTGATTTTGGTGGAAAATTCTAGAATTGAGTGGGCCCCACTTGTGGTTGGTGAAGAAATGTGCTGAATTTTATTTCAAATGTGGTGGGTGGCAATAGTAGCGGTAAAGCCATCGGTGGCAATTCGAAATGCCTTGGTAATTTAACATTTTCTATAAATAGAGGGCTTAAGTTAAATTGAAAATCACACGAAACAAAGTTTTCTCTCTTTCTCTCTCTATATTATTGGCGTATTTTGTGAGTATTTAGATACTTTGAGAGTTCTTTATTCGGTCTGAGTTTCATTCGACATCACTTGAGCCTTTCCTTAAAATCTTGATTCTTTGAGGTAAGGATATTATTTTTTTTTCGTAATGATATTATTTCTTGATATCATTATGTTGAAATGTTGATCTGAAGTTTTATCAAATTTGGAACTTTTTTCATATCGGGTTCTTATTCACGAGTTCTTATTCACGAGTTCTTATTCATGAGTTCTTATTCACGAGTTCTTATTCACGAGTCTTATTAATGAAGCGTGAAGATGTTTTTTGTGGAATTTCTATCTTTTGGTGTCGGATTTACTATTCATGTATACGGTCTTATTCACGTATCGTCCTTATTCATTATCTGACCTTTATTCACGTATTCTATCTGGCACTATTCACAAAAAAAATAAAATTTCTTCTTTTGTCGAAAAACATCTATTTTGGATACTAGCTTTGATTGTATCCATGTTTTGATCATTCTTGAATTTTACACCACTTGATTATTTTTGGGGTATTGTTGGACATGGATAAAACAAAGTCACGAATCTTTAATCCTTAATCCTTGTCATTTTGTTTCCTTTGGATTCGTTCTTTAAAATATATTTTCATCATCCTCGGTCTTAAATGATGATATTATTGAATATCTTTGGCACATAGTGCAAAGATGAATGATTTCTGAAGAATATCTTTGGCTGTAGTGCAAAGATGAGCAGTGTTGAGATGAACATATTGAGGTGATTAATATCTTTGGCTGTAGTGCAAAGATGAGCAGTGTTTAAATGAACATGACCCAGTGATGAATATCTTTGGCTTTTGTAGTGCAAAGATGAATATTTAATTCGGATGTATATTGATTGTTATTACGAGGATAAAAGATGAGCGATGAACTTTTAAATTCATACATAGAAGATAGTAGTTTGCATTCTCTACTTAACTCTTACAATGAATTATTATTTCATTGCTGCGAATATTGATTGAAAATTTGTTGTCTATTGTATTCTATTAAATTTTTCCTGTTGAAGACTAACGATAATTTGTTGTATATTATCTTAGTCATAATATTCTTCTTGAGCTAGTTGAGCTCACCCTTTTCCTTTTGTTCCATTCTTCTCGGAGGCGAGGCGAGAATATAAGGTTTTAGAAAGGTTGTTTAGTAGTCACCATTTTGTAAAATAATGTATCGATAAATGTGATGAGGATTTATGGAATATAAATATTGAAGGTTTTAGAAAATAAAGTTGTATTGTTTAGTAGTCTCTGGGTGATGTATACCTATTTTTGTAAAAATATATGTTGATAAAACAAGTTCAAGATAAATGTGATGAGGATTTATTTCCATGAAAAGATCTTTGATAAAGCGCAAATATAAATATTCTACTAATTTTATAGTATAAATCAAACTTTAACGATTGAGTATAATAAAGAATGAATAATATTTGTATTTAAACTCAACTGAGTCGGTTTTTTGGGATGTTCAACGTAATAATAAAACACCTTGCAGGGATTGTTCCAGTTGTTTACATAATAATAAAAAGCGGAACCAGTCCGTGTAAAATATCTGACGAGAATAATAGAAGAATGTCACCAAGTATAGGAGTGGCCATAGCTCGTTATTCCATAGAATAATAAGGATGTAACAGATGTAAAGAATACCAGTATTTTGAATCTTTGCGAAATAGAATACTCTGCAGTATGAGCCGAAGAAGAATAATAGCACCAAGCGAGGAGTTACAATCTTTCTCTATTCTCTCTATTCTTTCTCTCTCTATAAGCTTGAATGAATTTGTAAAAAATAATGAAGCACTGAGGCCTCTATTTATAGAAGATTTCTAACTTAGCACTTGAAATGTGAAAAGCGAAGTGGTTTGTGACGGTGATGTGAAAAGAAAAGTGGTTTGGCGCTTTGTAATATGAAGCGACAATTGGTTCGGCCTTTTGTAATGTAAAGCGGCAAGTGGTTTTGACGTCTGGTAAAGGTAGTTACTATTAATGAAGGTAATTACTATTGATGAAGGTAATTACTTATTGTGAAGGTAATTACTTATTGGCGAAGGTAATTACTATTAGCGAAGAGACTCTTAGATTATGACATATATTTATAAAATAACCAAACTTACCACAAGCGTCTCATAATAGACTCTTTATATATATCAAGGATTGAATAAATATTACCACAAATCATTTTATTTTTAATCGACACATATTTAATCTTTCAACAATTATTAATCATTTATAACTTGTAAGTCTCAATTATTGATTTAATAATATAACATATTATCTGAGATGATCTGTAATGATAATTGAATCGATAATATAAGAGATATGATGCGACAATTCTTTATGTTGATAATTGAGTATAGGTGAGTGACTTCACGTAAGCATCGATAATCAATCTGTAGGTAGTATTTCTTATCTTTAACCACGCGTATTCTTGTACTTTTACTACTTAGGGTAGTTCAACGGTTTTAACGGTAACATCTCATAGTTATTTTCATAAAAATATTTTTATGCGTTTTCTCGATCAAACAATAATTCTATTATGGGGTCCACTATGATTATTGTGTAAATTAAATACGAATATTCTCCGGACAAAAGAATATTCCCAGACCAAACGAATATTTTATAACAACTTGTTTACTTGGCAAAATTTATAAATATTACCTATTATAACATTATATCAAATTTACTCCATAATATTCAAAATAATATTTATAGAAAAATTCATCTTTATTTATAAAAGTTGGGGTCTTATAGGTGAATTATGTTGTTATTCCATTCTTATTATTACATTGGAATAACTTTGTTTATCTGCAATCTGCATCGTGGTGAAATTCTTCTAATATTCCGTTCTTTATTATTACTGTTAATAATATCTGTTTGTTGTTTTCTGTGGGACTGGTTCCATTATTTATTATTACATTAGAATATCTTATGCGTGCGTTTCGTCGGACTGGTTCCATTATTTATTATTATGTTGGAATATCACATGCGTGCGTTTACTGGCGGGACTGGTTCCATTATTTATTATTACATTTGGAATAACACATGCATGCGATCTATCGCATGCATGGTGAATCCTTACGGTATTCCATTCTTTATTATTACATTGGAATAACATATACATGTGGATTACCACGTGCGTGGTGAATGATCCTTCGTATTCATTACTTATTAAATTGTGGAAATGATGCATGTCGTGGATTCTGGCATGGCGGGAAAAATCTATTTGCAGTTTCATATATTCAATTATACTCAGTTGGTTAAAGCTTTGGCTTCTATACTCCATGAAATTAGTGAAATATCCTTGATATTTGTGCTTCATCTAGTATCTTTTCATAGAAATATTCTTCTGAGCATTCTTGAATTTTACTCTACAAAGCAGTATCATGTTGACAATTTGGACGTTATTGGTTCCTAGATAAATTAATTTATTAATCTTTAAAATTTATTCTTGAACTTATTTTATTGAATTATTATGTCATTTATCATCCTCATGCTTATATTGTGATGAAAGTCAATCTTTGAACTTACGATGCGTAGATGGACTTGGTATGATTATGACCAGGGATTATTCGGTATAATCACGACCGTAATGTGACGAATGATGTGATAAAAGTCCTCATTGGCCTGTAGTTCATTGGTGGACAGTTGTTGGTATGATTATGACAAGGGATTATTTTGTATAGTCATGACAATTGATGATTACATGAATATCCTTGGCCGTAGAGCAGGGATGATTCGATTTTATTTATTAAGCTGAGTCTCAGCAATAAAGTTGATGAAAAACTTTTTAAAGCATAGAAGATAGTATATTTTATACTTTACTTGACTCTTCTAATGGATTGCTTGTTCCGTTGCATTTAAATTTGTTGTCTATTATATTCTATCAGTTTAACAATGTTGAAGGCTAATGATAATTTATTCTTCATTATCTTAGTCATAATATTTCTTACTGGGCTAGTTGAGCTCACCCTTCTTTCCTTTGTTCTCTTGAGAAATGAGAGCGTTAGGCTGGGACTAGTCGGGAAGCGAGTTATGGTCTAGATGGTGCATTAGTAGTCCTCACTATTACATGAAATAGTGTGATAATAAATGTAATGAGGGACTTCATTGAGTTTATATAATGTCTGAGAGGACAATATCACGTTATTAAAACTACGAGATTATGTTTTGTTGTATTTTACATTGTTGTATAATTAAGATGTATTTGTATTCAGTACCTTGTATCTGGCGACCCAAGATGGGTGATGTATACCTGTTTTGGGGGCGTCACAGTTGGTATCAAAGCTTAGGGATATGATCCCTAGCTGAGATGTGAGATAAGAACTAGGAGGGAGAGCGGGAAATTCCTTTCGCTAGTATTACCTATGTGGCGCCCCAAATTGGGTATCGTCACCCATATTGGGTCGTCGAATACATGGTACAAAAATTCAAATACAACTTAAATACAACTATCTACTATAGGTAAATCGTGTCTTGAATACAACATTATCTATGTATGATTTGAATCACAAAAGATTATTACTCTATTGGGTTATTTGAACTGAAAAGAGTCCTCGTTACATCACATCAACTGACTAGTCGGAATGATTTCCTCAAGAGTAATAAAGAAAGAAAGGGTGAGCTCAACTCACGAAGAAGAAATATTATGTTCATTTCATAATGAATAAATTATCGTTAATTTTCATGTTAAACTGATAAAATATAACAACATCAAGTTTAGCTGCAATGCGGATCAAACAATCCATTAAAAGAATAAAGTAGAGAGTAGAATCTACTATCTTTTATGATTTAAAAAGTTCTTCATCACTTTTATCGGCCGAGACTCGACTAATAAATAATTCACATCATCCCTACACTACTGACCAGGATATTCGTTAGATCACGACCACAAATTCCATGCACTACGGGCGAGGATATTTGTGTATTAATCAATGGTCATGATCATGCCAACAAGCGTCCATCAATGCTCTACTGGACAATGAGGACTTTTTACATCATTTGTAATATTACGATTAACCATGATTACAAGAATAATCCACAGTGCAATCATACCAAGTCCATCCATGCTTTACGTGCCACGATGACTTTCAAAAAATATAAACATGAGGATGATGACAATGATATAAAATTCAATAAAACACGTTCAAGAATTAAGTTATTCAGGAACTAATAACGTCCCAAATTGTCGACATGATCTTGCTTTGTAGAGTAAAATTCAAGATTTCTCAAAAGAATATTTCCATGAAAAATCTTGGATGAAGCCTTGAAATATCGAGGATATTCCACTAATTTCATGGAGTATAGAAATCAAATTACAACCAATGAGAATAATAAGGAATGGAATAACAGCGAAATCACCATGCATGCGGCACTACATTATGGGTAGGTTATTCCAGCGGAATAATAATAATGGAACCGGTCGGTGAAAATCACACCGGCGGGATGTTCCAACGAATAATAAAGAATGAAATAATAAAGCGCGAACCAGAATTGGCGTAAAAGCCTGAGCAGGATGTTCCGATGAAAAATAAAGACGAGAATAATAAAAAGCGGAACGGTCCCGCGTATAACACCAGAGCGGGATGTTCAAATGAATAATAAAACGAATAATAGAAGAATGTCACCACGTATAGGGTATTAAGCGTATCTGAGTTATTCAGCGAGAATAATAAAGAAATGGAATAACAAAAGTTCTCTTCTTAAATCTGAAAAGAATAATATCCCTTCTACAGTAAAAAAAGCTGAATATAAAAAGTAGTTAAGTAGCGAATACTTTTCTTCTATCTCTTTATAGAACTTGGACGTTATTGGTTCCTAGATAAATTAATTTATAAATCTTTAAAATTTATTCTTGAACTTATTTTATTGAATTATTATGTCATTGTCATCCTCATGCTTATATTGTGATGAAAGTCAATCTTTGGCTTCGTGCGTAGATGGACTTGGTATGATTATGACCGAGGGATTATTCGGTATAATCACGGCCAGTAATGTGACGAATGATGTGGTAAAAGTCCTCATTGGCACATAGTTCATTGGTGGGCCGGTTGTTGGTATGATTATGACAAGGATTATTTTGTATAGTCATGACAATTGATGATTACATGAATATCCTTGGTAGTAGAAGCGGATGATTCGATTTTATTTATTAAATTTGAGTCTCGACAATAAAGTTGATGAAAACTTTTTAAAGCATAGAAGATAGTATATTTTATACTTTACTTGACTCTTAATGGATTGCTTGTTAGGTTGCATTTAAATTTGTTATACATTATATTCTATCGGTTTAACAATGTTGAAGGCTAATGATAATTTATTCTTCATTATCTTAGTCATAATATTTCTTCTTGGGCTAGTTGAGCTCACCCTTACTTTCATTTATTTCTCTTGAGAAATGAGAACATAAATTTGGGACTAGTCGGAAAGCGAGTTATGGTCTAGATGGTGCATTAGTAGTCCTCACTATTACGTGAAATAGTGTGATAATAAATGTAATGAGGACTTCATTGAGTTTGTATAATGTCTAGAGGACAATATCGTATTAAAACTACGAGATTATGTTTTGTTGTATTTTACATTTGTTGTATAATTAAGATGTATTTGTATTGATTACCTTGTGTCTGGCGACCCAAGATGGGTGATGTATACTGTTTTGGGGGCGTCAACGGTTATATCCTAGACAAGATGTGAACTAGGAGGAGAGGCAGGGAATTCCTTCACTAGTATTACCTATGTGGCGCCCCAAAATTAGGTATCGTCACCCATATTGGGTCGTCGATACATGGTACAAAATTCAAATACAACTTACTAATACAACTATAAATGTACAATACGACAAAAACATAAGCTGTGAGTTTGAATACAATTATTGTCTACTAGAGATTATACAAACTCAAAAAGAAGTCCTCATTACAATTATCAACACACTATTTCACGAATAATGAGGGACTACTAATGCTATCTTCGGACCGATCACTTTCTCCTTCTGACTAGTCCTCGATATGTTCTCATTTCTGAAAACAAAGAAAGAAAGGGTGAGCTCAACTAGCCCGATAAGAAATATTATGACTAAGATAATGCGAATAATAAATTATCGTTAGCTCATCAAATGTTAAAACCGATAAAATATAACAACATCAAGTTTAATCTACGGCGGATCAAACAATCCATTAAAAGAGTAAAGTAGAGAGTAGAATCTACTATCTTTTATGATTTAAAAAGTTCTTCATCACTTTTATCGGCGAGACTCGACTTAATAAATAATTCACATCATCCACTTTCTACTGACCGAGGATATTCGATTAAGTCACGACCACAAATTCCATGCCTACGGGCCAGGATATTTGTGTATTAATCAATAGTCATGATCATGCCAACAAGCGTCCATCAATGCTCTACGGGACAATGAGGACTTTTTACACATCATTTGTAATATTACGGTCAAGTGATTACAATAATCACAGTACGCATAATCATACAAGTCCATCCATGCTTTACATGCCACAGATGACTTTCAAAAAATATAAACATGAGGATGATGACAATGATATAAAATTCAATAAAACACGTTCAAGAATTAAGTTATTCGAGGAACTAATAACGTCCAAATTGTCAACATGATCTTTGCTTTGTAGAGTAAAATTCAAGATTTCTCAAAAGAATATTTCCATGAAAATCTTGGATGAAGCGCAAATATCGAGGATATTCCACTAATTTCATGGAGTATAGAAGTCAATTTTAACCAACTGAGAATAATAAGGAATGGAATAACAACGAAAATCACCATGCAATGCGGCGCCCATTATAGGTAGGTTATTCCAGCGAGAATAATAATAATGGAACGGGTCGGTGAAAATCACAAAGCGGGATGTTCCAACGAATAATAAAGAATGAAATAATAAAGATTTTAACCAGTCGGCGTAAAAGCCTGAGACAGGATGTTCCGTGAAAATAAAGACGAGAATAATAAAAAGCGGAACCCGGTCCGGCGTATAACCTGATAGGATGTTCCAGCGGAATAATAAAACGAGAATAATAGAAGAATGTCACCACGTATAGGGTATTCCGCGTATCTGAGTTATTCCAATGAATAATAAAGAAATGGAATAACAAAGTTCTCTTCTTAAATACAAAAGAATAATATCCCTTACCGTAAAAGAAACTGAATATAAAAGTAGTTAAGTAGCAGAATACTTTTCTTCTATCTCTTTATAGAACTTGGACGTTATTGGTTCCTAGATAAATTAATTTATAAATCTTTAAAATTTATTCTTGAACTTATTTTATTGAATTATTATGTCATTGTCATCCTCATGCTTATATTGTGATGAAAGTCATCTTTGGCTTACGTGCATAGATGGACTTGGTATGATTATGACCAGGGATTATTCGGTATAATCACGACCGTAATGTGACGAATGATGTGGTAAAAGTCCTCATTGGCTGTAGTAGTTCATTGGTGGGCGATTGTTGGTATGATTATGACGAGGATTATTTTGTATAGTCATGACAATTGATGATTACATGAATATCCTTGGCGTAGAAGGCGAGGATGATTCGATTTTATTTATTAAAATTTGAGTCTCGTGATAAAGTTGATGAAAAACTTTTAAAGCATAGAAGATAGTATATTTTATACTTTACTTGACTCTTCTAATGGATTGCTTGTTAATTGCATTTAAATTTGTTATATCTATTATATTCTATCAGTTTAACAATGTTGAAGGCTAATGATAATTTATTCTTTATTATCTTAGTCATAATATTTCTTACTGGGCTAGTTGAGCTCACCCCTTCTTTCCATTTGTTCTCTTGAGAAATGAGAACATAAATTTGGGACTAGTCGGAAGCGAGTTATGGTCCTAGATGGTGCATTAGTAGTCCTCACTATTCTGTGAAATAGTGTGATAATAAATGTAATGAGGACTTCATTGAGTTTGTATAATGTCTAGAGGACAATATACGTATTAAAACTCTGAGATTATGTTTTGTTGTATTTTACACGACTGTTGTATAATTAAGATGTATTTGTATTCAGTACCTTGTATCTGGCGACCCAAGATGGGTGATGTATACCTGTTTTGGGGGCGTCACAGTTGGTATGTGAGACAAGAACTAGGAGGGGAGAGACGGGGAATTCCTTCGCTAGTATTACCTATGTGACGCCCCCAAAATTAGGTATACGTCACCCATATTGGGTCGTCAGATACATGGTACAAAATTCTTCATCTTTCGCCGAGACTCAAATTTTAAAATATAAACATGAGGATGATGACAATGATATAAAAATTCAATAAAACAAGTTCAAGAATTAAGTTATTACGAGAACTAATAATCCACGTCCAAATTATCCATCCACATAATCTTGCTTTGTGATGAGTAAAATTCAAGAATTTCTCGGAAGAATATTTCCATGAAAATCTTTGGATGAAAAATTGAATATCGAGGATATTCCACTAATTTCATGAAGCCTTGAGTATAGATATTCCAAAATTTAACCAAGTATAGAAGAATAATAACCAATGGAATAATAAGGAAAATCACACCATGCAATGCGGTGCTTTGCATAGGTAGGTTATTCAGCGAATAATAATAATGGAACGGTCGGTGAAAATCACAAAGCGGATGTTCAACGAGAATAATAAAGAATGAAATAATAAAAAGAAGCGGAACCGAATCGGGCGTAAAAGCCTGAACGAGGATGTTCAGACGAAAATAAAAGACGAGAATAATAAAAAGCGGAACGGTCCCGCGCGTATAACCTGAGACGAGGATGTTCAGCGGAATAATAAAGACGAGAATAATAGAAGAATGTCACCATTATAGGGTATTAAGCGTATCTGAGTTATTCAACGAATAATAAAGAAATGGAATAACGAAGTTCTCTTCTTAAATACAAAAGAATAATATCCCTTCTTAGTAAAAAAAGCTGAATATAAAAGTAGTTAAGTAGCGAATATACTTTTCTTATCTCTTTATAGTCTCTCTCATAGTTTCTCTCTAGAGTTCGATGAATTAAGTAAGAAAATAATGAAGGAATGAGCTTATTTATAGGAAAATGGAATGCATAGTAACTAATCCATGAGCGGTCCAGATTGATTTACTTTAATCGACGGTCCATATTTAAAAACAAATCTTTTAAATAAAATATAATATATATTAAATATATATATAAAACAAAACTTATAATTATATAATAAAATCACGGGATGCATTCACTTGATCATAATTCCCCTATATATATTATATATATATATATATATATATATATATATATATATATATATATATAATATTATATATTCCTTGAATCCTCCCCCCATTATTCTACTTAATATATCATATATATATATATATATATATATATATATAATAATATATAATACCACACTTGCACTCACGATATATATATATATATATATAATATATATAATATATATATATATAATATATATATATATATATATATATATATTCTTACTATTTTGAAAAATAAGTAAATGGGGTGTCGTAATAACAAGTAAAAATTTACAACAACTCTTTGTAGCGATAATTGAACAAAATTGGTGACTTCTCACGTAAGCATCGATAATTAATACAGAGTATGTACTCTTATGCGACCACAGCGTATTCTTTATACTTTTAACAAGGGTGTTTCAGCGATTAACAGTAAAACTTCCGCCGTTATTTTCATAAAAATATTTTTGTCGTTTTCTCGATCAAATGATAATTCCGTTAATGGGGTCCACCAATGATTGTCTTAGTTATGCGAATATTCCTGTTAAAAGCGAATATTCCCAGACCAATCGAATATTATATAACAACTTGCGTACTTTGCAAAATTTATAAATATTACCCTGACTATAACATTATATCAATTTTACTCCATAATATTCAAAATAATATTTATAGAAAATTCATCTTTATTCAAAAAGTTGGGGTTTTACAATCTCCCCTTCTTATGAAATTTAAGCCCTCGAAATTAGAGTGCGTACACGGTATATTGAAGAGGTAAGGATACCTTGATTTCATTTGATTCTAACTCCCAGTCATTTCCTCCGACATCGTGGTTTCTCCACAAAACTTTGACTTGAGGTATAACCTTGGAGCGTAGAATATGTTCCTTCTTATCAAGATTTGAGCAGGAACCTCTTAATACGTCAAAACTTCCGCTTATTTCGTCGGTTCTAACTTCGATAATGTGGTTGGGTCTTCCACATATTTACGTAACATGGATATGTGAAAAGCGTTATGAACACGAGGACATACTTGGCGGTAAAAGCGAGTCTATAGGCCACAATTTCTACTCGATCGAGGATTAAAAATGGGTAGATAAATCGAGGATTGAGCTTTCCTCTCTTTCCAAATCTAAGTAACTCCTTTCCATGGAAGCAACACGTAACAACACATGATCTCTATATCGAATTCCACGTCCTTTCGATGAAGATCGGCATAACTCTTTTATCGATCTTGTGAGGTTTTTATCGTTCTTGGGATCGTTTGAATCTTTTACGTAGTCATACGTACCAACTCAGGTCCCAACAACGTTGCTTCACCCACCTCATCCCGGCATCTTTGGAGAGCGACACTTTCTTCCATCTGGCGCTTGAATGGAGCCATGCGATACTTGCTTGATAAGCTGTTGTTGTAGGAAAACTCCACCAATGGTAAGAACTTGTCCCAACTTCCTTGAAATCAAGGACCACGAGTCTTAATAGATCTTGAGAGTTTGAATAGTCCTCTCCATTGTCCGTCCGATCGAGGATGATATCTTAGAACTAAATCGTAAATCTGTGCCCATAGCTTTTTTGCAAACTAACCCAAAATCGTGAAGTGAATCTTGGGTCTCGATCGAAACTATGGATCTTGGCATACCATGCGATCTTACAATCTCGTTTATGTACATCTGAGCAAGGCGTTCAAGTGTATAAGTTTCTCGTATCGGTAAGAAATGAAGCGGACTTGGTCGATCTATCAACAATGACCCAAATCGCATCATGCCTTGAGAAACCTTGGGAAGACCGATGCTTGAAATCCATGGTAATGTGCTCCCACTTCCATTCTGGAATTTCAAGTGGTTCTGATGGACCTTTTGGTACTTGATGCTCACGCTTTGACTTCGTTGACACGTTAGACACCTTGAGATAAACAATATATCTCTCTCTCTTATATTGCCCCACCAAATGTATGTGAAAGATCATGATACATTTTGGTACTCCCAGATGGATTACAAAGCGGTGTGTTGTGCGCCTCCATCATGATTTTATACTTTAAATCGGGGTCGTTAGGAACACAAAGTGCAGGAGTTGACTCAAGTATTCCTTCTTCATCGATTCTTGCTTTCGGCGCGCACCTTCTTGCTTTTTCACTTTCTTCCTCATACGCATCATCACTCAGGATCGTAACTTGGCGACTTTAATTTTATCAATTAAAGTCGGTTCTACTCGTATATTCGCCATCATCACGTGGGTCCTGAGTCTTTATCTCTATCTCCATCCTTTGCAAGTCATACAAAATGGGCCTTTGCGTTGACAATATTACACTCGTGCCGCGTATGATCTTACTACTTTCGATCGTCGGCTACCACGTTAAACTTTTCGAGGATGGTATTGGATGGTATGATCATAATCTTTCAGCAGTTCAAGCCAGCGTCGTTGTCGCGTGTTGAGTTCCTTTTGAGTGAAGAAATATTTGAGGCTTTTATGATCCGTAAAGATCTCCACTTTCTCCCCATATGAGTAATGCCTCCAAATTTTAAGTGAAAGACAACATTTTGCTAACTCTAGAGTCGTGAGTAGGATAATTCCTCTCATATTCTTTGAGTTATCGTGAGGCATAGGCTATGACTTTCCCATGTTGCATGAGAACACATCCTAACCCTTTGCGAGAAGCATCATTGTAGATGACAAATCCTCCAAACCGGATGGTATTGTCGAGCAGGTCTTTGAAATGAGTCTCTCTTGAGTTCTTGAAAACTCTTCTCATATTCCTCGCTCAAATAGAACTTTGTATCTTTCGAAGTCGGTTTGAGTTAGTGGAGTAGCGATTCGAAAAAACCCTTCTACGAATCTCAGATAATAACCAAATTAAGCCAGAAAGCTACGTGCTTGATCATTGATTTAGGTTGCTCCCGACTTTGAATAGCTTGATCTTTCTTTGGGTCAGCGGATATTCCATGACTTGATACCACGTGCCCAAGGAATGCTACTTCCTCGAAGCGAACTTCGCATTTCTTCAACTTGGCATAAAGCTTGTATTCACGAAGCTTTTGGAGTGTCGACCTCAAGTGTTCCTCATGATCTTCACGGCTTTTGGAATATATAAGGATGTCATCAATAAAAGGCGACCACAAAATGATCCAAATATTCCTTGAATACTCGGTTCATCATATCCATGAAGGCGGCGGGAGCATTAGTCGATCGAAGGACATGACTAGGAATTCATAATGCCGTCTTGAGTTACGAAAGTCTTTTGGAATATCATCGGTTCTAATCTTCAATTGGTGATATCCGGAACGAAGATCGATCTTTGAAAAGAATTTGGCTCCTTACAGTAATTCAAACAGGTCATCAATACGTGGCAATGGGTACTATTTTTGATGGTGACATGATTGACTCCAGATAATCAATACAAAGTCGCATACTCCCATCTTTCTTCTTCACGAATAGAGCGAGGAGCACCCCGAGGAGAAGTACTAGGGCCGAATAAAGCCCGATGTCTAACAATTCCTGCGGTTGAGTCTTTAACTCTTGAAGTTCAATAGGAGCCATTCGATATGGGGCTTTGGAAATGGGTTTTATCTGCGGGTTCAAGGTCGATACAAAATTCAATTTCACGCTCTCTGGGGTAGGCGAGGAAGTTCTTGAGGAATCGTCGGAAATTCATTAACAATAAATATTATTCAAAAGCGGCGTATTTTTGTTTAGATCGTGACATGAGCTAAGAAAGCTTGACATCCATTTTTCAATAAGCGAATAGCTTTATGGCTTGAGATGAGCGGTGATTGATTTTAATGGTTTGGTTGCTTGAATTAGCATAATAGGTTGATTAGGAATATGAAAGCTAACACACTTACGAAAATAATCAATTTTTGCATGATGAGTAGTTAACGATCAATCCTAGAATCACATCAAATGCAAGTATTTTCAAAGAAATAAGATCGACGATGTAATGTGTGGGTACCGATTTGAATCAAACAAGACTTATAAACCGTGGATGTAATGAAGGTTTCTCCCAATGGAGGTTTCAACGAGATAAATCAAAATCCAATCTCTCCTGAGTCAAATTTAAGCGTTGGCGCAAGTAGGAGAAATGAAAGAGTGGGTAGAACAGGTATCAAATAAAGTATAAACTTTGCTTAGAGTTTATGATTAGCTTACCGTGATGACCTCGTTCGGGTTCCTTACTTTCTACGGGAGGTCACGACAAATGCTCTCCTTGCACCACGGCTTTGACTTTTACGGGGCGGCCTTTGGTGCCTCCATCCTAAATGAACTTGTCTTGGTGAGCGACAAAATCGGGCTAGGTGACCTTCTCTTCCACAATTATAACACGCTTTGGATGGCATCGCGCAATTTGGGCCGATGTGTCCCTCCCCTCGCATTTGAAGCATATGATGGGTGGTCTTTCTCCTTCCTTAACAACGGGTCTTTGGTCTTGGCGTCTTTCCATCATTGTTGAATCTCCTCTTCTTGAAATGTCCATTCTTATTGTTTTGTACGATTACCATCAAAGTGGTTACCATTTACAGCTGTTGATTCCCTCCACGCTTGTTGTCACCGCTTGATGAATGCTCTCCTTTGGTATTATCATTTTTAAATTTTCTCTTTTTGGTTGCGTTGACTCGTTATCGCGCTCCACCAATGAGCCCTATTTTCAACATCGAATACAAACCACGGTTTATGAGAAATAAGATGTTGGCGTATCTCGACTTCAAACCTCTTAAAAAAATTAGCGCCATTCTCTCTTCATTATCCACGAGTGGGGCCTATGAAACCGGGATAACTCATGTAAATTTTGCCTCGTATTGCGACACGGTCGTATTGTTTTGCTCGATTTGATAAACTCCACCTCCTTCGTATGATGAATACTTTCGGGAAAGTATTTGTCGTTGAATAACTCTTGGAACTTCTCCCAAGACATCTTGATGCTGGCGAGTTGAGTACGTTTCTGGATTCCCACCGATGTCTGCCTCTCCGCCTTGACATAAAAGGCGGCAAAGGGAACCTTTTGCTCCTCGGAGCATCCCAAGACATCAAATATTTTGGTGATCTGCTTTATCCATGCTTCCGCCATAAGTGGTTTTGGCTCTCCCTTAAACTCCGGTGGTCCCAGCTCCTTGAACTGTTTAGCGGTGACCCTTTGAGAGTTTCGATGTTTCCACCTATATTTTGGGCGGGGCCGCCTCTCTCTGCTTTCTTGTTGCATGAATTGCATAAAAGCCTCTGAACAATCCATCATTCATCATTTGGTCGGTGTTGTTGTTTGCATGAGGATTATCGCCTTCACGATGCACATTCTCACGATTATTGATATGTGGAGACTCAGCGGTCTCTTGTGCTCCATTCTTTATTCTCAACATTTTGGGATGTCATTTTGAGATCTTGCCACAAAAAACAAAGGTTAATTGACATGTAACATAATATCTCTAAACTCGACCAACCAATTTAAATACAAAATAAATTTAAGTAGGTTAAATACTTAGCGAAAAGAATTCCCCGTCTCTCCCCTCTAGTTCTAGTCTCACATCTTAGCTTGGCAGGGATCATATCCCTAAGCTTTGATACCAAGCGTGGCGCCCCAAAATTAGGTATACATCACCCGTCTTGGGTGCGTCGGATCATAGTACAAAATTCAAATACAACTTACTAATACAACGTAGTATGCAATACGACAAAACATATAACTGTGAGTTTGAATACAATTATTGTCTACTAGAGATTATACAAACTCGAAAGGAGTCCTCATTACAATTATTAACACACTATTTCACGAGAATAGTGAGGACTACTAATCTTATCCTCTGGACCGTCACTCCGGTTCCCAGAGCTAGTCCACGATATGTTCTCATTTCTGAAGAGAACGGTGAAAGAAAGGGTGAGCTCAACTAGCCCGATGAAAAATATTATGACTAAGATAATGCGAGAATAAATTATCGTTAGCCTTCAACAATGTTAAAGCGATAAAATATAACAACATCAAGTTTAAGCTGCGGCGGATCAATCAATCCATTAAAAGAGTCAAGTAGAGAATAGAATCTACTATCTTTTATGATTTAAAAAGTTTTCATCACTTTTATCGGCGAGACTCGACAATAAATAATCCATCATCATCCACCTTTTACTGACGAGGATATTCATTAGGGTCACGACCACAAATTCCATGCACTACGGGCGAGGATATTTGTGTATTCATCGATATAGTCATGATCATGCCAACAACTGTCCATCAATGCTCTACGGGCCAATGAGGACTTTTACACATCATTTGTAACATTACGGTTAAGTGATTACAAGATAATCCACAGTCGTAATCATACCAAGTCCATCCATGCTTTACGTACCACAGATGACTTTCAAAAAAAATATAAACATGAGGATGATGACAATGATATAAAATTCAATAAAACACAGTTCAAGAATTAAGTTATTAGGGAACTAATAACGTCCAATTATCGACATAATCTTTGCTTTGTAGAGTAAAATTCAAGATTTCTCGGAAGAATATTTCCATGAAAAATCTTTGGATGAAGCGCAAATATCGAGGATATTCCACTAATTTCATGGAGTATAGAAGTCAAAATTTTAACCAATTTGAGAATAATAAGGAATGGAATAACAACGAAATCACCGTAAATGCGGTGCTTGCGCATAGGTAGGTTATTCAACGAGAATAATAATAATGGAACGGTCGGTGAAAATCACAAGCGGGGGATGTTCAACAGAATAATAAAGAATGAAATAATAAAAAAGCGGAACCCGGTCGTAAAAAGCACGAGACGAGATGTTCAACGGAAAATAAAAAGCGAGAATAATAAAAAGCGGAACCGGTCACGTATATAAACGCAGACGGGATGTTCAAACGAATAATAAAGACGAGAATAATAGAAGAATGTCACCACGTATAGGGTATTAAGCGTATCTGAGTTATTCAATGAAATAATAAAGAAATGGAATAACGAAAGTTCTCTTCTTAAATACAAAAAGAATAATATCCCTTACTAGTAAAAAAGCTGAATATAAAGTAGTTAAGTAGCGAGAATACTTTTCTTATCTCTTTATAGTCTCTCTCTATAGTTTCTCTCTACAGAGTTCGATTGAATTAAATAAGAAAATAATGAAGGAATGAGCTTATTTATAGGAAAATGGAATGCATAATAACTAATCCATGAGCGGTCCAGATTGATTTACTTTAATCGGCGGTCCATATTTAAAAGCAAAATCTTTTAAATAAAATATAATATATATTATAATATATATAAAATAATACTTATAATAAAATCACGGGGATGCATTCCATTGATCACCTTCTGTCGATAATTCAAATCTGCATATATATATATATATATATATATATATATATATATATATATATATATATATATATATATATATATACTAAAACCCCATCAATTCAATGAATCCTCCCCCCCATTATTCTACTTCTATCACTATCATAAATATATATATATATATATATATATATATACTATATATATATATATATATATATATATATATATATATAACGAATCAATAATAATAATAATATATATATATATATATATATATATATATATATATATAAATAAAATCGATATATCATCTTCATACAGCTTTTTGAAAAATAAGTAAATGGGGTGTCCAAATAACAAGTAAAATTTACAACAACTACTGTAGCAATAATTGAACAAAATTGGTGACTTCTCACGTAAGCATCAATAATTAATCTGTGTGTGCTACTATGCAACCACGCGTATTCTTGTACTTTTAACACCGGTGTTTCAACGCGATTAACGGTAAAACTTCCGCCGTTATTTTCATAAAAAAATATTTTTGTCGTTTTCTCGATCCGAACAATAATTAGTTTATGGGGTCCACCAATGATTGTCTTGGTTATACGAATATTCCTGTTAAAAGCGAATATTCTCCTACCAATCGAATATTATATAACAACTTGCGTGCTTTGCAAAATTTATAAATATTACCCACAACTATAACATTATATCAATTTTACTCCATAATATTCAAAAATAATATTTATAGAAAATTCATCTTTATAAAAGTTGGGGTTTTACAACCTACCTAAGTTTATTTGGTATTTAATTGGCTGGTCAGAGTATAGGGATAATATGTGATATGTTAATTAACCTTTGTTTTGTGACAGTGTTTGAAAATGGCATCTGAAAATGATGAGATCAGCAATGAAGCACATGAGACCATTGAGTCACCAACGATCAATACCCAAGATAAGGTGCAACAGGAAGACAATAATCCTCAGGTAAACAATAACACCGATGAAATGATGAACGATGGGATGTTTAGAGGCTTTATGCAATTCATGCAAAATCAGGCGAGAGAGACTCCTCTTCATAATGCAGGTGGAAACAATGACAACCCACGGTAGAGGAGCGTAGTGGTGACGCGGTGCTGGTGGTCCAAAGTGGCGCTGCGGTAGCGGACCATAACGGCGCTGCGGTGGTGGTGGCTGATCATAGTAGGTCAGCGGTGGTGGTGAACCGTACCATAATGGGTGACTGGGAGAACTATGGCGGCGACATGCAATATATAGTGGGGTTGCGACGGTGGTGGAAGTGACCTTGCTGACATGGACCTCATCGGTGGCAATGACGGAGGTCATCCCATAATATTGGTCATCATTGAAGTGATCAGTGTCCTCATCCCAATAATTCAACCGATAGATCTTGGCTCGAATTAAGTTGCACGTGGGCAAAGAAATCGTGTTTCGTTAGTTAGAGTTTTGTGTTAACTAATGAGGAGACAAATTCGCGAAGAATACGTAATTGATTATTTGATTGAACAGGGGAGAAGAACAGGTGAACAATTACTCCAATGACACGTGATAGAACTTCTAGAATGGAGCTTTCTTGAGTGCTTCGGGTTGAGAGAGAATGTCCCAGAACCCTTAGAATTTGGAAACCTTGTTAGGGTAGCAGGGATTCCAAGAGATTCAAGCTTCCAAGTCCAGCAAGAGGTCTCAGCTCCAAAAGTCTAAAGTCCCAAAAGAGTCCCCCTTCTATTTATAGAGTTTCCTAGAACTTAAGTAATCACATCAGGCACATGTTTTTAGGAAAATTCCAGAAATACCCTTTAGTCATTAGAATAATGCCTATATCGTCATGTCCTTCTAGCCACCAATCAAATCCCTCAATCAATTCCCAAAACGAGCCGCCTTCACGAGCCTTCTGCCTCAGGACACGTGGAGGCTTCTCTCAGGTCTAGTACATTTATTAATTTTTGGCTTTTCTGTCTTCATTCAATTAGGCCATGCAGCCTTAATTTGTACATTTAATAAGGTCGTGGAACCCTAATTGTGCATTTAATTTAATTAGATCATGTGAATCCTAATTTTCACTTGGGCCCACATAAGTCAACGCTTTTGATGCGGTGAATCTGCAAAAATTAATCGAGATTACGTACGTGTCCAGCAAGATTACTGACATGTTGATGGAGCACCTCCACCTACGATGGTGGTTCTAGTGCCTTCGCATGGCACCTTACCGTGAGTTAACTTCCTTCTTTTTGACACACTACATAAATATATATTTTGAGTAGGGTTAATTTTCATGCAAAAAACTATAAATCAAAGTAATCACAATTAATAATGTAAAACACATATACATATATGTAAATATCATACCTTTTTAAGCAAATGGTTGAATGGCTGAATCGACTGTCATTCAATTTAATTAGTGCGTTTGTTTTAAATAAAAATCGTCTGAAGAGTTGAATCGGTCAGATTTTCGGGCTGAATGACCAAGTGTAATTTTTTTTGGCTGAATGAGTGCTAAACGAAGTATTTTATATTTAATTTTTTTTACAACATTAACTATTATATTAAGTAATATTAAATAAATTTACAAAAATTTTGAATTTTTTCAGAGGGGTAAAATAATAAAAATATGTTATTTAGATGTTTTAGACATGTCAATTATCAAACAACTTTTTTCATTCAAAATTCTACTTCATTCAACTCATTCAGATTACTTAAAATTCAGAACTATTTCATTCATTTTATCAAACACCCCCTTAGCATACCAAAACGTCAAAAAAAAAATGCTTGGTTAGAATGACCATACCTTTCCACCGTCAATTCCTTCATACCAAACAACTCGATCATTAGTGAATATTTGAAGCATTATATATATAGACATACGGCCCGGATCAAGAGCACTCATCTTAAGTAGCATTATTCCTTAAGTACTCCCTCCGTCCCTAATTATTTGACGTTTTAGAGTTTTTCATTTGTCTTTATTATTTGACGTTTGTTCAAATTTAAGAGAATTAATGACAATTTTTTCAAAATTACCCCTCATTACGCTGCCTATTTTTTTGATACTTTAAACTCTTTCTCTCTACTTATCCCAACAAAAGATTTAAGGATATTATTGACAATTGAGTACTATATTTAATACTTTTCAATCATTATTTTAATTTTAGATCCACTTTTAAAACGTCAAATAATTAAGGATGGAGGAAGCAGAATACGAGGTATCCGATTTTTCGCTCCATTTTGAAAATCGAGTTTTCTCTCTCTCTCCAAAACAAAACAAATCCTTTGAACATTTTTTTCTCTCTCCAAAATTGTCATATCAAAATTGATTTCTGTAACTCTCTCCAAAACAACCTACTCAGATTCCAGATCAAATCGATTTCCCCTATTTCAGATTCAAGCAACCTAGCAAAATCAGTATACCCCTCACGGAGACCAAAAATCGGCTTCTACCTCCTTATCTCGGCTTCAATTTGGTAAACCCTTCGTTATTTTCCTAGATTAACTGTATTTTGTCTAGATTAACTGTATTTTGTGAAGATTTCTAGGTTTTATGTGACCCTTTTATGTCTATTTGGTATTTGGGGTTCTTTAGGGTGATTCTTCATTTTTCTTTGGTCTGAAATAGGGGGATAGTACCCTTGTGAGAATTTCTATGACATGTTTTTGATTTGTCGATAAAAAAATACACAACTCCAAACCATTACATTACTATATGAACATACTCTATACTCAAATTTGTCCTACTAGTTTTTAGGGGAACAATTTTAGCTTGAATTGAATGAAGATTGTGCTATTAAAGTGATTATCATCTTTTCATGCACACTTGTTTTAGTTGTTATGTCCATTCATCAAGCCTTTTGCCTTTGGGTCTCATTTTCTATCTGTCATCATTATATTAGTTCGCATTAACTTTCAACTACTTGGTGCACCTTGAATAACTAATGTAATGATAATGTGAGTGAGTCAAATTTGAAACTAAAAAAAAAACTGAGAAACACCAGCTGGGTTTAAAATTTTCTCAGTTCCTTCTGAGATTATTTATTTTTATTGCTTTATAAGCTTGTTTGAGTTTGTCATTTACTGCTTGGCAAGATTAATGTCTTGGATTTCATACTTGCCATATTTGAAGGCTTCCAACTGTTGAACTGTCCTTTATGTTGTTGAAAGTCTTATGAAGGTTGTTATTGTCCAAGCCATCTTATTTTCTGCTTAGAAACACAATATTGATATTGACAAAATTAGTCAGGATGTACGTTCTGATAAATTGTCATGATTCATGAAGTGTTTTTCAACCACTTAGATCTGCACTTGCTGTATTTCTCTTTTTTCCATTTTCTCCCTTTGTATGTTTACTACACTAGAAAACATGTTTGTTAGTATAGTGTTCGAATTATTCTGTATGAGAGAGGGATTCTCTGCAAAAATATGAATTAGCCAGGATGTACAATATTGATATGACATGTTTTTGATTTGTTGATAAAAAAAAACATAGAATTGGTATTATTTTTTGTCAAACATCAGTTGATATTGACAGACTAAAAATTTTATTTTCAGGTTTATTAAAAATGGATGACATGGACCATGCATGAAGTAGGGAGTTGTGGGAATAATGCAGAAATAGATTTAGCTAGACTACATAAACAAAATTATGGTGAAGAAATGGAGGGGGATGACTTGAATGCAGAAGGGTTGGAATGCTAAAACTTTTGTCTACTATCCTAGCTCAAGTAGCCGATGAGTTTATGCCTAAGCTAGGTCAAAAATTTCAAACATTAGATGATGTTCACATATTTTATAGTAATACATATGCAATGCATGCTGATTTTAGTGTGCAAAAGTATAATGAGAAAAAAAGGGTGGAAAGCGATGAGATAATTAAGGAGGAATATGTGTGTTATAAGTAAGGAAAAGACAAACTATTAGCCGATGTGGATGTAAAAAGAAAACGTAGATCTATAAAAGAATCCGATTAAAAGGTAAACCGTTAAGATACATAAAAATGCAATCAAACACCACCAATTTATTATTTATCTCTAACCCTAACTAGTCAAGTCCTTCTATGAACCGGATTCCACCAGGTCATAGAAAATTAATTATGTTACCTACCCTGTGCATAGCCTCGTATTTTTATTTTAAAAATATAATAATACATCAAAGTGCTTTGATGGTTTAAAAATAGATAATAAAAAAATAGACGATAAAAGTAAATATAAAATGATGTTTATGACTGTAGTTGATTACAAAATTGAATAAAAATAGATAATCCGTCTATAAGGGTTAGGGTTGGATGGGCTTGCGGATCCAAATAACTAATTTTATATATTTTGAAATTGGACTGAAAATTCCATTTTTTTTGCTTATTTATTTGAAGCCATAAATTACTACAATCTTCTTTAGCCTATATATCTAGCAAAAGTGAGAATATAAGAACATATTGACAATTTATTAAGGCCACATTAAATGGCTAAATTGACCATAATTCTACACTTCTTATAGAGTCCACAGCACACAATAATTTGAGTGAAAAACCCTCTACTTTTTCGGTTTTTCCTCACAACATGAAAAGTCCCACTAGTTAACTAAACCTCTCCTTTTTGTTATCAAAACTTCAACTTCTTCATAATCTTATCTTTCAAAAAACCCCTAGAAATAAGGGAAATATGAACTGATCAAGAAAAAGAAATTAAAGCCATGGCCACCGATAGTTTCAAAACTCCATTATTTCTCTACCCTTCTTTAATCATCTTCTTCCTTCTCATTACATTTTATTGCCTTAATACCAATTTTGGTTTCTTTGCCTTTTCTTCCATTCTTTCTAGCCATAATAATAACAGTACCCTTTATCAAGAAAATTCAGAGGCCTCCATATCTTTTTATGAAAAAGTAAGCTAAAAAAATGAATGTGTTTTTATATATATATATATATATATATATATATTTTGTTTGTTGATATTTATTTATTGTTTTTTTTTGGTTGTTTAATTGTCTATTTTGGTTTTGATATATTTGCAGGAGAAAAGGCATGTTGAGAGAGTGGAGAAAGGGCTGGCAAGAGCTCGAGCAGCCATACGAGAAGCGGTTCAAACACGGAGATATATATCACTCAAGAATGAGACCTTCATCCCCAGAGGACGCATTTATAAAAATCCTTATGCATTTCATCAGTTAAGAAAATCTTCTAACTTTTTATTATTTACTTCATTCTTTATTTTTTATTTTATATATTTTTTGTAGCGTTCTTTAATTTACATATGATGATCTTTTACTTAATTAAAATTATAACTGTCAGAATATATATATAAAAAATCTCTCCAACGAATCGAACCGGCCGTCGTCATAGCCGGTTCGTCAACGAGCCAATTTGTTGGAGAGCGGGACTATATATATATAAATTTACCTCAAACTATTTTGACGAGTTGTTGGATCAATCCCTTAGTCATGTTGTTTAAGGGATCAGTTTTTAGGGTTTCATACTTGTGTAATTTTTGGTTAAGAGCGATTCAGTCCTATTGAATGAGAATCTATATATATCAAGTTCAATACAGATTTTTCACATTTGGCCATATATAGAGTTTGGAATTAAATTAATCATTTGAAGGTACGTACTTGTGTACATTTAGGAAACTTATTAGATAACTGAAAATCTTTTTTAGGATTTAGTCAACTTAAATATTGTGAAAACTCTTATAAGCCGTAATCTAATCATAACTAATGCTTTCAATTTTAAAGTTATAATCTGACTATACCACATTAATTAACAGTGTCAACTTATTTTAGGCTTTAATTAATTTTCGATCTCATGGGTCTACGTACTATCTATCTTCCTAATCATAGGGTAGGTATTGTGTAATATCCTTGTCCCAAAAGAAAATTCTCATTTATCGTTTAACCCCTTTTTTCAAGTAAGACTTCTTTGTATTTTTTTTCCTTCATAACAAATTATTAAAAGAGTTGTCTATGAATTTATCGCATCAATTTTTGTGCGTTCATTTGAACTATAAATATCGTATTTATAAATTAAATAAATTGTAATTTAAATAAAATATTATAAATACTGAATAACCAAACATACATTAAGTATGTTTATAGCGAACGAGCAATTAAAAATAAAAGTTATTTTAGCTATATAGGGGGAAAAGAATTAAAGAATTAAAGAATTAAAGAAAGAAAGATGTATTAATGCAGTATCCAAAGAGTCAATCCATTGGTTGTCTCCATTAATTGGACGGACCAGATTTATGAAGATGATAATTGATTTAAATTCCTGCATGGCTCGAGGCAACATAATAGTAGTAAAAAATAAGTAGGGGGGAATAAGTTGATATACCACCATGTGTCAATTTAATGAGGCTTACACAAAAAAAATAGCCCACAACTTTAAAAAGAACTGTTACATTGATTCTAATTCTTATCACTTTCCCCAATCTATATGAACTCGTGCATATAATATAGAGTACAATCCTGTTAAATCTAAGTTTTCAATATTATCAAAACAAAATAATATATTTTAAATAAATATATATTTAATGACACGTTTGTAATTATTATAGTAACTCTTATATTTTAAACAACATTTATTGATATATTACCAATATTTTTTTCTTATTTTCAATCATTTAATGTTTGCAATGATTACAATTTCGAACTATATTTCTAAAAATTATAATTTCAAGATTATTAATAGTGGGATTAAATATTCCTAGTCAATTATTTATTTTTCATGTGAACTTAAAATAATCTCAAGTTGATTTTTTGTTTTGTCTAGAATTATTTAAAGAATTCAATAAAAATTTACCATTTGAACTATTATACCCATACCACTAATAACAAAGATATAATATTATCACTAGTTTGAGTATAAATAGATAGTATACAATATATCGATCAATTTAAACAAAGTTAAAGGTAAATTTTGTTCACAAAATTTTAGTTCCAAATGGTAGGGATTAATTATAATATTTAGTTGGACATGGTATTAAATAATTCTCTTTTCAAATTATTTTATTATCCCCAAATCTATTTTTAAAAACAAACATAAAACTTGAGATTAATAGAAATTTCAAGTATAATTCTTGCAATAACTTTAATTATTTGCTAGTGACATGAATCCATATATACTAATGTTGCAGGAGCCACAGAGAGATGGAAAAGAGATTCAAAGTGTGGGTATACAAGGAAGGAGAGTTGCCCTTATTTCACAACGGACCAATGAAAGACATCTACTCCATAGAAGGACAGTTGATAGATGAAGTGGAGAGCAGCGGGAAAAGCCCATATTTAACTCGCCGGCCGAGAGATGCCACCGTCTTCTTCCTCCCCGTCAGTGTTACCAAAACTGTTATGTACCTCTACAGGCCTCGCGTCGATTATCGCCGTTTTCGCCTCCAAAATGTGGTTACAGATTACATTGGCATCGTCTCCAAAATGCATCCTTACTGGAATAGGAGCAGCGGAGCTGATCATTTCTTTATTGGCTGCCATGACTGGGTATGTATATATATGTATCTCTATTTCATCTCTTCCTTCCTTTCTCATCACACATTATATATAAGACGTACAAAATGTTATTGCATGCGAGTAGACATAACCTGCAAATTATTATTACTATAAATATTTTGATAATCGATTAATTAATGTGTCTCGATCCTTGCAATCCATATAAGTCTTTTCCAAGCTCAATAGTCGTTGATCGCCGGATTAATTTTTAGTATACTCAAATTTTCACCGAATATCTTCAGTTTTAATTCGCAGCTTAATTTACTAACCCTAATCCATATGACAACATTAATTTCAGGGACCAGATGTTTCAACAGCAAACCCTCAATTATACAAACATGTAATTAGGGTTCTTTGCAATGCCAACTCCTCCGAAGGATTCCAACCGTCAAGAGATGCCACATTGCCCGAAATAAAAATCCCTATCGACTCACTAGGGCCTCCTTCGCTCGGCCAAAACCCTAATAACCGTTCGATTTTCGCCTTCTTTGCCGGTGGCCGCCACGGTTACGTAAGAAACCTACTATTCCAATACTGGAATAATAAAGACGACGACAAAATTCAAGTTCTTGATTACCTTCCTAACAATGTAGATTATTTTGAATTAATGGGCCGCGCCAAGTTCTGCTTGTGCCCTAGCGGTTGGGAAGTAGCAAGCCCTAGGTTGGTCGAATCAATTTACGCGGGTTGTGTTCCGGTCATCATTTCCGACAATTATGTGCTGCCTTTTAGTGATGTTCTTGATTGGAGTAAATTTTCCGTTCATATTCCGGTGGAGAAGATACCGGAAATTAAGAAAACTTTGGAGGGGATTTCATTTGATGAGTACCAAGAAAAACAAAAGCTACTTAAATTGGTGCAGCGACATTTTACGGTTCATAGACCTGCGGAGCCTTATGATTTGTTGGACATGGTTTTTCATTCAATTTGGCTGAGGAGGCTCAATGTAAAGATATCTTAGAAACTACATATATAATTATGTGTGTACAGTATTTTTCAAAAGACCTAGCTAGAGAGGTTATTAATTATATAGTCAAATACGAATACAGTTTTTATGAACAATAATAATTAATGGTGTAATTAAGTATTTGTTTTCCAATGTCGAAAATAAATATAAAAAAAAAGAATTGTGTAACCTTTTTTTTAATTATCTGTTTTCTAGTGATTTTTTTTGTTAGACTATGTTGGGAGTGGTTAACATGAAGTTAATTTTGATCAATTGATCAATAAAATGTCGACATACAGACGAGAGTTGATATTTTCTTCTGCATGTCAGGATTGTATTGGTCAATTGACCAACTTACTATGAAGTTAACTTCATGATAATCGGATCTGATTATGTTATACTAATTTATTTCTTTTTCATTATTTTCAATAATATAAATAATATTGAATATCAAATTTGATCTATCGAACAAAATAGTAATAATATTTTTTAATATTCGTGTTTTCTTTTAAAACACTTGAAAAGGAAGGGAGTATATAAAAGCATAACCAAAAGTATAAGTGGGACCACCATAAGTAATTATATGGTACAACCAAATATATATAATCAAAATCAAACTTGAGAATAGATATTTTTACAAATAAAAATATTAATTATAAATTATTGTTCATACAAATAGTAAATAGATTACACTCCTGTAAATTTTTTTATATAAATATCAAATTTTACTCGTGAGTATCGCACCAAATCAAACTAAAAATGTGTTTTTAATCATGTAGTAGCTAGGATAGTGGTGATGCAGCAAAGAGAGAGAAATTTGAAAAAAGAATTAAATTAGACCAAATCGCACCAAAAATCGTATTTAATCAGATCAATTAAAATCGCACTAACTGCTCCGTACAGATATAAGCGATTTTAGGTGAGTTGAATAACCAAATTTACGGTTCCGATTTGGTTACTAGCCAAAACCGCACACATAAAACCGAAACCGCACCATATGTGTGTATGTATGTATTATCTCTAGTAAATTCTAAAATTACTTTTCACTTGAACACGCTCAAAAAAAACCTCAGTCTTGCATTGCCATCTTTTCACTAATTGAAAGAAGATGGTTAGAGGTTATAGAGTCAAAAATTAAGCAATTGGGTTTTGGAATTTCAAATTTGTTTGATGCATTATTAGAGGGGCTTATGGCTGATGGGCCAAATTCGTTGGTTCGAGCACTTGATGCATTGGTTAATTAAGGTCAAAGCTATAATAGTAATAGTCTAATAGATTATTTTTTAAATTAGGTATAGTTAGGATTATATTCTATAATTAAGTCCTCCCTGTAATATATAAGATAGAATTTCATTATATCTCCAATATATATTTTTAATTTTTGGGGAACTAGATAAATCTTCTTGCCTGTTATCGAATATATGGTCTATGTTGTTTTATATATAGCGTATGTTTTAGTTTTAAAGCATCATTCTTTTATTATAAACTAAAACTATTTTACGTGTCTCACTGTTCTATGATTTGATGGTGAATTTGAAGGAACTTTGGTTATATATTTGATATAATTCTCATTGCCGACTATGTCACTAAGTTAATTGCTTGATGTAAGTTCTATGTTAAATTTTTATTGAAGACTTCTTTTTTGTTGTTTTAATTGGTTTTGAAACCGAAACTGCACCAATTAAAACCGCACCGCACACTTTAAAAGCTACTCATGACCGCACCAATCACAAAAGCGGTTTCAGGTAATGCGATTTTGAATTTTTCAAATCGCATTTTAAGCGATTTAAACCGCACTCTAAGTCGATTTCATTAAACCGCATTTTACGCTTTCACCTGACAAGCAGTGATATGAAGTGTCGGACCATGCAAAACTAACAATGATAAACCCCACCGCTCAGTAATAGGTTCCACTGTATGAGTGCTCGAGGTGTTTAATTCCTAACATTCATCTCCCAAACACAATAAATTTATTCTTTAATTAATTGGAGGCCCTATAAAATCAATACTCTCTCCGTTTTTAAAATATTGTCGTTTAAGATTTTAGCACATGATTAAGAATGTATCATTTATCAAGTAAAATTTGTTTAAAATTTCATCACTACCCCTTTATGGAAAGTTGAAAACTATTAATACAAGGAAGATAATTTTTTGGAACAATAAGAGAAGGTAGGGGTAATATAAGAAAGTAAATAATTTATTTTTCTTGAAAGTTATAAACGACAAACTTTTTAGAACAAATTTTTTCTTTTAAAACGATAATTTTTTAGGAACGAAGGGAGTACAATTTAACTCTACTTAATTAATAAGCAAATGTGACTTGAGTTATATTCTCACTCATAGGGGATGATATATTGGTGGTAATTTACGTCATGCACGTTATTTTAAAAAGAAATACGTAAATTAAGAAATGTAATTAATTAATATTTTGTCTAATTGACTTAATTGAGCATAAAATCTCAATTTATCCTTCTAAAATTAATCGTTTTTATGAAAGATAAATAAAAAACAGTATTTAATGTTCATAGATAATATTAGAAATTAAGGTATATTTTTTTTTTTGAAATCTAAAACTGACAAATAAAAATGAGCGAAATTGGTCCTCCGCAGTTTTTGGTACTGATTTTTGTCCTGAGTCAACTCGTCACTTAGTTTTGATTGAATAATGCAGATCATGATTTAAATGGATTTATTTAAAAAAAAAAAAACTACTTCCGTCTAGATCTGGTAAAATTGGCCTGCGCCCAGCAGCGTAAAATCGGCCGTAAAAATTGAACTTTTTAAACTTTTAACTTTTTTATTTTTAGTCGGAAATTTTGGCATTTTTGGCCCTGTGAGTTTTTTTTTTTTTTTAAAAAATTTTTTTACTTGTAGTAGAGTTTGAACACGAGATTTATAAGTAAATAAATAAGAGTTCAAATCAACTAAGTTTCTAACAACTATTTTTTTAATGCAATCTTCAATAAATTTTAACTATATTTGA
The DNA here is from genome assembly GCA_020205615.1 of Panax quinquefolius. NCBI lineage: Eukaryota > Viridiplantae > Streptophyta > Magnoliopsida > Apiales > Araliaceae > Panax > Panax quinquefolius. The sequence continues at coordinate 22,107,842 of CM035162.1, forward strand.
AAATTATAATTAAGATATGTAGTTAATGTAGGTAATTAATTAATAATACTAATTAAAATACTATTAAAATTTTAATTGATTGAGATATGTAGTTAATAATTTCAAAGTATAAAACTATTAAACTAACAATTATTAGTTTAAGTTAGATAATATAATTATAAAATTTAAAATTATCTATTTATTAATATTAATTATAGTATTTATTATTTTTAAAAGTTAAATAAATTATATTAATTTTAAAGAATCAAATTTGATTATATACTTTGAATTACTAGCAATATATAATCCTAAATCAACCACTAATTTTTTAGATTGCAAGTCCAAAATCTATACACAATAATATAGATAATTTTATCCCTTAATTATGCTATCCCCTACTTATTGTAGTACATTTGGAAAGTAAATCAATCATTATCCCTTAATTATGCATTCCTCCTACTTATTTGGAAAGTAAATCAATCATTATCCCAAATCATGCCTTTAGAATAATATCTAAAATTATAATACTATTAAAATTTTAATTGATTGAGATATATAGTTAATTTAAGTAATTAAAATTATTATTAATATTTATTATTATTACTTATTTTTGGTGTGACAAGATTTTGAAAAAAAAAAAAAAAAAAAAAGAAAAATGCACTTCTACTACCATTAACCCGGCCACTCCACTTTTTCAAATTACGTCAAAAACTCGAATCATTTTAAATTTCATCCATTTTTGACCCATCGTTCAAGACCGACCAATTCGGCCTGGCAACCCGTCCGCCCGTCCGTTTGCGATTTCTACTTCCGTCCAAGAAATTCTTCCAAAAAAGGCGAAGATATTCCCTTTTCCATTGTTGTGATATATGATAGAGAGTGACTACTTGGAGGTAAATAAATGCGATGCTTCATTTTGATTAAGGCAACATATAAGTAAGCCGGATGTATACATGCTAAGAAATATGATGTACCACTTCATTTTGTTATTATGGGTGCATGGAAATTTTATAATTTGTACAAGCTAACTAGGGTAGATATAGGGTGTATTTATCATATACACCTGACCCCACTTGACATCCAACTAAATTTAATATTATAGGCGAGGAAAAAAATGTTTTTCTTATGGATTAGTTATAAAAATTTTCAGGTGTGTATTTTAAAAAAGAAATTCATCTAAGTAAATATGATGAATGATCTCTAAAGTTATTTTTAATTGTTACAACAAATAATAAGTCTTCAATTTCGAGCACTACCGTGTTAATAAATTATATATTTCATTATTTAAACTAACACGTGAATTACACTGACATGTAACATTTTAGTTCTGATGTGTCAAAAAGCAATAAAATAAATATAATGTAACATTAAAATTTAATAACAAAAAATAAAAATATTTCTAAAATGAAAATAACTAATTTAAGAGGTGATTTTTATATATATAAAAAGAATTGAGTAATAATAATTTTAAAAAAAAATTACTTATCACTATTGTTGCCATGCACCAAAATTTGCAAACAAAATAGTAAAAAATATTATTATTATTATTAAGTAATCGAATAAAAAAAATTAGAAGCAAAAAATTTGATGACCTCAATCCCCGTACCACCATCTTCAATCTAAAAACATCTTTCCTCTCCCTCTCTATACTGTCATTCACTGCCACCATAAATCCCCAGGACTAACACTAGAAAAAAAGAAAGTTCATCCCAAAAACACTTCATTAAAAACCAAACCCCCAAATCACCTTCAAATCTAAATTTCTCTATCACTCATACACTCTTAACAACACTTCGTTGCATCAATGAAGCCACCAAGGTTGGACAATCCGACGGACAGCTATTTCGGTGTAATGAAGTTAATACCGAAATGGGTTAAACAATTTGGAGCTGGATCTATGGTTAGGTTTATGATTTTCTGTTGATTCCCATAATGATGAAGGCGACAATGATAATTCTGGGTTTATGGTTGATGATTGTGGCGTCAAATTTTTTGGATCGAGTAGAGGATCTGGTGTTGTGTTCGGATCTAAGGTTATATTTCAGAGAAAAGAGCTGTTAACGCCAAGATTTCTAACGTCCCAATCACATAAGACGCCCTGATCCTACACAATAAACACGATAAACACCACATGTTTCGACGGCTTCTGCCATTGTCGATCGATCGCTCGGCGTGAAAGTCGATTCATGTTTATAAGGATTAACAATGGAGGATATAATGTCTAGTGTATTGAGAGAGATGATAATTTTGTTGTATGTGTATGTGAGCGTACTTGTTTGTGAAGACTTAGTTGATAGGTTATACTCTCTTGCCCGGTTTATCGTGTCACCCACTACCTTCCTCGACACGCCTTCTCGATCGATCGATAGTTTCACGGGATGTATACAAATCCACCCACTATCTCTGTCCCTCTGTTTTTCTCACCGCCGTCACGGATCCCATTCACATTAATGCATGACAGTAATAACAGTCAACCATCATGCTTTTTCATCATTACAAGTCAAAGTAATAGATATTAAAATATCTAATGGGTTAATATAATGAACCATCCCGGTCTCATAGGGATTAATAGGAATAACATGATGATTAGGCCCAAAGACTTTCGAGGCTCAATAATGAAGGCCCAATAGATTAATTTAAACAAGTTAGCCCAATTCATTCTACCAAATAGGAAAAAATATCACGACCGGCATTGCCCCTAGTTTTTATTAAATGTAATTTTAATAGAAAACTATAAATGGTCCATGATAATGAGTGTAATTGAGACGTACCCGATTTGGTCCATAAGATGAAACAGAGGATGGTCGGATGTCCAACGTAAAAGGCCCAAACAATAAAGGATTAAATTTGAAAAAGATGGACTAAAAACTGGAAGTCCAAACGAGAGGCCCAATTTGATAAAATATCTAAGGATTGACCCGGACGCTCCCCATTCAATTCTCATCATTGCGGAAATTAAATGTGCATTTCAGAACTGTGTATGTAACCATCAAGATAAAAGGTAAACTTTACCAAATTTGACAGTTTTACTTGCTAATTTTAATTTTCGGACCTTTGAGCTCTCTTTCTCTCTCCAGAACTTTTTTTCCTTTCTCTGCGAAACCTCAACAATGGCTTCCCAAGATTCGGAGCAAAATCCACCTATTTTAGTGACACCGATCAGTACTGTCCCGCCAAATCCAGACCCCAACAGAGAAGCCTCAACCTCCAACCCCAAGGGCACGAAGACCAGCAAGAACTCTCCTTCAAAAGCCCCCCTAACCCCCTCTGAGTATTATAGGAATACAGAGCGTTTCTCACATGCTAACACTCCTTCTACCGTTACTGAGGCTGATTTGAAGAGAATTCGAACTCGATGTCACATTCCGGACACCCATGTGATTAGGGCTCCAAGATCGGGTGAGAAGATGTACCAACGACCTGAAGGTTGGATGGCCGCCCCTGTGACCATCCTTAGGGGTGCTCATCGGTAAAAACCGAACCGATCAGAAAAAAGCGAACAAGGCATCCGATCCAAAATACTGAAAAACTAAGAACCAAAATCGATGCAAATTTTCGGTTTTGATGCCGATTCGGTACATAATCGGTTTCGGTTTTTTGGTCCGATTTTCGATAAACCGCCTCATCGGTATGTAAATTGCGAATATGTTTCTGATTCCCACCAATGAATCGCTTCTTCACGCAACATAAAGGTGGCAAATGGAACCTTTTGCTCTTCCGAGCATCCCAAGACATCAAATATCTTGGTGATCTCGCTTTAACCACGTCTCCGCTTTTAAGTGGTTCTCGCTTTCCCAAAAACTCCGGTGGTCCCAGCTCCTTAATCGCTAATGCGGTGGCCGTAATCGTGGGTTGCCATTATTTTCACCTCGCTTTATGAACAGGGGCCGCGCCCGTCGATGTTGCATGAATTCTAAAACTCCTAAACGTCTGGCTGTTAGTCATTTGATCGATGTTGTTGTTGTTTACGGGAGGATTATCGCCATCCTGTTGCACATTGTTCGATTATTGATCTCGTGGAGAATCAGCGGTCTCGTGTCTTATTGCTTTATTCTCAACATTCTGGGATGCCATTTTCAAACACCGCCACAAAATAAGGGTTAATTGACATGCAACATATATTATCACTATACTCGTGATCAATTAATTAAATACCAAATAAACTTAGGTAGGTCATACTAGCGAAGAATTCCCCGCCTCTCCCTCCTAGTTCTTATCTCGCATCTTAGCGGGATCATATCCTCTAAGCTTTGATACTGTTGTGACGCCCCAAAATTAGGTATACGCCACCCATCTTGGGTCGCCACTTACATGGTACATAAATTCAAATACAACTTATTAACCTATCTCGTCAGGTATACAATACGACATAAGCGGTGAGTTTGGATACAAATATTGTCTACTAGATATTATACAAACTCAAAAGGAGTCCTCATTACAACTATTATCACACTATTTCACGTAATAGTGAGGACTACTAATGCTATCCTCCTCGGACCATTACTCCGCTCCCCGACTCGTCTCGGTATGTTCTCATTTCACGAAGAGAACGGTGAAAGAAAGGGTGAGCTCAACTAGCCCAATGAAATATTATGACTAAGATAATGCGAATAAATTATCATTAGCCTTCAACAAAGTTAAAGCCGATAAAATACAATAGACAACCACGCTTAATCAGCAATGAAATATGCGATCCATTAAAAGAGTCAAGTAGAGAATAAAATCTACTATCTTTTAGGTTTTAAAAGGTTTTCATCAATTTTTTATCATTGAGACTCGACTTTAATAAATAAACCACCACATCTAATCATCCATGTACTACGGTCAAGGATTTTCATCAAATTATCAATGGTCATGACTATACCGAATCACCCCAGTCATAATCATACCAAAAACTATCCATCATCGCATTACAGTGCCACCGAGGACTTTTATCACATCATTTATAACAAGCCATGATTATACCGAATGATCCTCGGTTATAATCATACTAAGTTCATATATGCACGTAAGCCAAAAGATAACATAATATATCACGAGGATGATGACAATGACATAATAATTCAATAAAATAAGTTCAAGAATTATTTTATCCGTGAATTAATAACGCCCAAATTGTCAACAAGATTCTGTTTTGTAGAGTAAAATTCAAGAATGATCGGAAGAATATTTCCATGAAAGATCTTCGGATGAAACGCAAATATCAAGGATATTCTACTAATTTCATGGAGTATAGAAGTCAAAGTTTTAACTAACCTGGGTATAATAAAGAATGGAATAACAAAAGAAATCACCACGCATGCGATGCTTGCATGATAGACGGTGTTATTCCAATGTAATAATAATAACTAAACAGTCGTGAAATTCACAATCAAGCGGGATGATCCAACAGAATAATAAATGTGAATAATAAACAATGGAACCAGTCCTGTAAAAAACACGCACAAGATATTCCAACGTAATAATAAATGCGAATAATAAACAATGGAACCGGTGTCCTGTAAAACACATGATGGATATTCCAATGTAATAATAAAGAATGGAATAATGTAAGAAGATCACCAAGTATAGGGGATTCAACAGATATGTGTTATTCCAATGTAATAAATAAGGATGGAATAACATAAGGATTTCACCAAGTATAGGGTATGCCGCATATACAAGGTTATGTATAGGGTATACCACTTTTACAAGTTATTCCAATGTAATAATAATGAATGGAATAACAGAGGTTCTCTTCGTCATGAATACAAACGAATAATATCCCTTACGGCACAAATAAATAATACCCTTACCGTAAAAAGATACTTTGGATATCAAAGTAGTGAAGTGCAGAAATCACTCTTCTTCTTTCTCTCTATAGATTTTCTCTCTATAGCTTCTCTCTATAATTTCTCTCTACAGAGTTTCGGTGAATTCGTAAGAAAATAATGAAGGAATGAGCTTCATTTATAGGAAAATAGAATGCATAGTAATTAATCCATGAATCAGTCCAGATTGATTTACTTTTAATCGGCGGTCCATATTTAAAGCAAAATCTTTTAAATAAAATATAATATATTCTATTTATATAAAAATATTTTACTATGCAAACACTATGCAACACTTTATGCAAAACACTATGCAACACTATGCATAATAAAATATAATATATTCTATTTATAGAATAACTTTAATAAAGTATTCTCATTTTATATAAAAAGATGTTTCGCTTTTATTACATTAATAATAATGAATAAACAAAACGCGTCATTATCGCTATAATAATTCATATTATTAATCGACAATAATGGAATCAAACCGAGTGACTTCTCATAAAGCATCAATAATCAATACCGGTGTGCTACTATGCAACCACACGACATCGTACTTTTACTACCGAGTAGTTCAACAAAGATCAACGGTAAAACTTCCGTCGTTATTTCAATAAAATATTTTTGTCGTTTTCTCGATCGACAATAATTACATTAATAGGGTCCACCAATGATTGAGCCATTGTACGAATATTCCCCGCTAAACCGAATATTCCCTGACCAATCGAATATAATATAACCACTTGCATACTTTTGCAAAATTTATAAATACTACCCACAACTATAATATTATCTCAAATTCACACCATAATATTAAAAATTATTTCGACAAAATTTAAATCTTTATTGATAAAATCTGGGGTCTCACAATCTCCCTCCTTATGGAATTTCAGCCTCGAAATTAGGGTACGTACTGTATGATAAAGAGGTGAGGATACCTTGAATACCTTTATCATTGAAAACATTAAATTCATCTTTGCAATCCTACGAAAGATATTCATTAACAATTGATCTTTTTCGACTACAAAATCCAAAGATATACAACTCAGTAAAACCAATAATACCGAGACTCAAATTTAATAGTATCCTGAACCATGAATTATTCATGCACTCATCTTTGAACCATCGCTAAGGATATTCGTGTTTTTTCAATTACTGGTCATGATTATACCGAATAATCCGTGGTCATAATCATACCAAGTCTATCAATGCACTACTGACCAAAGATGACTTTTACCACATCCATGAATTAATATTTCATTCTTTGAGACTTAGCTCAATAATTAATCCATATCATCGAATCATCCTCGCACTACGTGCCAAGGATATTCATTAAGATCACGACCACGAATTATCCATGCACTTCTGACCCAAAGATAATCGTGTATTCATTAAGTATCCGCGACCACAAATTATCCATGCACTACGACCAAAGATAATCGTGTATTCATTAGTATCACGACCACAATTATGCATGCACTACTACCAAAGATAATCGTGTATTCATTAGTATCACGACCACAAATTATCCATGCACTACGGCGAAAGATAATCGTGTATTCATTAAGTATCACGACCACAAATTATCCATGCACTACTACCAAAGATAATCGTGTTTTCATTAAGTATCACGACCACAAATTATCCATGCACTACTACCAAAGATAATCGTGTATTCATTAGTATCACGACCACAAATTATCCATGCACTTTACCAAAGATAATCGTGTATTCATTAAGATCACGACCACAAATTATCCAATGCACTACTACCAAAGATAATTGTGTATTCATTAAGATCACGCGACCACAAATTATCCATGCACTACTACCAAAGATAATTGTGTTTTCAATTACTTGCTATGATTATACCGAACAATCCTCGGTCATAATCATACCAAGTCCATCTATCTTCTACACGAGCCACGTATGACTTTAAAAAAATATAAACACGAGGATAATGATATAAAGAATTAATCAAATGAGATAAAGGATAAATATTAAACATTTATAATATAATTTATCCAGATTCAAGAATATCCCCATGTTATCAATCACTTAATAATCTCATAATCTAATATCATTAATATTATAACAATATTTTAATCACTTAAATTTATAAATAATTTATCTTAATTGTTTACGCTTTTACCATATAATGCATTTAATCATTCAAAATGCCATACTCATAATATATCATCACCAATTATCAAATCTCTCAAAAAATATGCATATACTCTATATAGGATTCTCTAGCCATAAAATCCTATTTTTCAACTTTGTTACTTCCCATAACATATTTAACTCATATGTTCAGAATTAAACTATTTTCATAAAAATACCAAATTAGTCCCAAAAATATTTCTTTTAAAGGATTTAGCATAATATAGTCCCATAATGAAAATATATTTTTCTCGAATTTTTTAAAATTCATTTACTATTTTTCAAAAATCAATTTCTAATTAATTTCTTAAGAAATTAGCTACCTCAAGTTTAACTCCAAAATTCCCAAAACTTGGCAAGACCTTACACATGTTAACGTGAGCTTCTAGTTTAAATTTCATGGTCATCTGAGTTATAGAACTCCTGCTATAATATTTTCGCGGAGGAAAACTTAAATATTGAAATAGTCATAACTTGCTTATTTTAAGTCAGAATGAGCTCATTTTTGGACAGGAGGTACTTTATACCATATACCTTCATGTCCCAAAAGGCCAGAATTTTTCTCATAATTTAAGAGGCCGAAACAGCCCCTCTAAAATCATGGCAGTAGCTTTTTCGATTTTTGCAGCTTTGCACTCCTTTGCTAAAATTAGTCCACACAAAAATCTACAACACCTTTTCCTGTAATTCCACTTGGATTAGTTAGGTAACTCATAGATCTAACTCTAGGACTTGACCACATTCAAAAATTCAAAATATAATAGGAGATATGGTCTATTGAATTTCATGTTACGCTTTTTCACCAAAATCGATTTTCAACTCTTTTTGTGATTTCTAAGAAACTTTCATGTTTTCACATAATAACCAACATAACTCATCATAACACTTACTAATACTTCATATACCCATGATTTTCATTAGTCCAATGCTTTTATTATGACTTTCATCATAATCCTCGTAAGCAGATCCTTTTAGTTGAAGAAATATTTGAGGGTTTAAGAAATGGGTTTTTTGTCTTTGGGGTCAATACAAAATTCGATTTCACGCTCTAGGGTAGGCTAGGAAATCTTCAAGAATACGTCAAGAAATTTATTAATGATAGAAATATCATTCAAAATTACTTTCATCCAAGACTTGGATAAGACGTCACATTGATACCAACTCATGACTTTCTATCCTTAACCCGGATAAAGACCTCACAATGATACCTATAAACTTTCCATCTTCATTCACGATGTGGCCTACAGAAAGTCCTGGCTTGGTGCATTCCACACAAAGAAGTCAACAACGAAAGGTTCGAGCTCTTTACTTGTGGCTTGATATTACAATGATTAACTTTAGGGTTTGGTTACTTTAAATTCGTATAACAGAGGTTGTTATAAATATAAAAGCTAACAACCTTACGAAAAAGCATGATGAGTAGCTAACCAATTGATTCCAAAAATCACATCAAAGGCAAATATTTTCAAAAAGATAAGATCGACAGGTAACGTTAAAATGTTTATTTAAATTAAACAAGATTTAAAAAAGTAAGCGATGTAACGAAGGTTCCTACTAACGAAGTTTCAACCAATAAGTCAAAGTTTAACTTCTTCTAGAGTCAAATTTAAACGCCGAACACAACTAGGTGAAATAAAAGAGTGGGTAGAATCGATATCTAACACGGTATAGACTTCGCAAGAGCTTATGATTAACTTACCCGTGATAATTTTATTAAGGTTCCTCGTCACGAGAAAAAAACGCTCTCTCTTAAACTACCGGCTTTGGTTTGTCGGGGACAGCCTTTGGTGCCTCCATCCCAGCTGGACTTGACTTTGGTGCACAACAAAATCGAGCTAAATGACCTTCTCTTCTTGAAATTTCCACTTCTATTATCTTGGTCATGATTACCACCGAAGTGATAATTTCCCCCACGATGGTTATCGTTGTTCCGATGGCCGTTGCCACCGGTACGATTATTATTGTGTTGTTGGTCGTTACCTTTTTTGTTGTCGACTCATTATCGCGCTCAATAATCGAGCCCTATTCACAATATCTCAATACAAACAAAGTTTATGAGAAATTAGGTATTGACGTATATCGGGTTTCAAACCTCTTAAAAACATTCGCGTCATTCGCTCCTCATTATCGACCAAATGGGATGCAAACCGAGATAACTCGGCAAACTTAGCCTCATACTGTGACACGGTCATATTATTTTGCTCCAACTTGATAAACTCCACCTCCTTCATGTGACGAATACTTTCAGAAAGTACTTGTCGTTGAACAACTCTTGGAACTTCTCCCAAGACATCTTGAGTATATCGATCTGGTACGTTTACGATTCCCACCAAGAATCGCCTCTTCACGCAACATAAAGGTGGCAAATGGAACCTTTGCTCCTCTAAGCATCCCAAGACATCAAATATCTTGGTGATCTTCTTTAACCACGTCTCCGCCTTTAAGTGGTTCCGCTTTCCTAAAACTCCGGTGGTCCCACTCCTTGAATCGCTTATGGTGGACCAATCGTGGGTTGCCATTATTTTCACCGCTTTATGAACAGGAGCCGCGCCCGTCGATGTTGCATGAATTCTAAAAACTCCTAAACGTCACCGTCGTTCAAATCATTTGATCGGTTGTTGTTGTTTACGGGAGGATTATCGCCATCCTGTTGCACATTGTTCGATTATTGATCCGTGGAGAATCAACGGTCTCACGTGCTCTATTGCTATTCTCAACATTCTAGGATGCCATTTTCAAACACCGCCACAAAATAAGGGTTAATTGACATACAACATATTATCACTATACTCGACCGACCAATTAAATACCAAATAAACTTAGGTAGGTCATACTAAATGAAGAATTCCCCATCTCTCCCTCCTAGTTCTTATCTCAAGATCTCTTAGCCAGGATCATATCCCTAAGCTTTGATACCAACCGTGTCGCCCCAAAATTAGGTATACGTCACCCATCTTGGGTTGCCACTTACATGGTACATAAATTCAAATACAACTTACTAACCTATCTGTCGTATACAATACGACATAAACCGTAGTTTGAATACAAATATTGTCTACTAGATATTATACAAACTCAAAAGGAGTCCTCATTACAACTATTATCACACTATTTCACGGAATAGTGAGGACTACTAATGCTATCCTGCTGGACCATTACTCCGCTTCTCGACTCGTCCTAGCTATGTTCTCATTTCAAGAAGAAACAAATGAAAGAAAGGGTGAGCTCAACTAGCCCAATGAAATATTATGACTAAGATAATGCGTAATAAATTATCATTAGCCTTCAACAAATGATGTTAAACCGATAAAATACAATAGACAACCGTTTTAATCTGCAATAAATATGCAATCCATTAAAAGAGTCAAGTAGAGAATAAAATCTACTATCTTTTAGGTTTTAAAAGGTTTTCATCAATTTTTTTATCACGAGACTCAAATTTTAATAAATAAACCACCACATCTAATCATCCATGTACCACGGCCAAGGATTTTCATCAAATTATCAATGGTCATGACTATACCGAATCACCCCTCGGTCATAATCATACCAAAAACTATCCATCATTTGCATTACAGAGCCACCGAGGACTTTTATCACATCATTTATAACAAGCCATGATTATACCGAATGATCCTCGGTCATAATCATACTAAGTTCATCTATGCACGTAAGCCAAAGATAACATAATATATCATGAGGATGATGATGATGACATAATAATTCAATAAAACAAGTTCAAGAATTATTTTATCCAGAATTAGTTGAAAGTAATATGCACACAAGCCAATCATGTTTGATGATAAAGCATATACTTTGTAATAATCTTATTCATTTATTAATAAAAAGTATTAATTTATTAAAGGCTTTTTAATTATCTACATGATCTTTGTTTTATAATATGTGATAAACCCATAGTTTTAAGCAATGCTTTTAGAATAATGATGATGATCATTCTAATGAGATCTAAATTCTTAGAAAGCTTAAAACTAAAATAGTTCCCCCAATCATTGGATTACTAAATTGGGGATTAGTTAATCCTGGATAGATTGGTACATACGTTCTTTTGCTCATTGGATGAGGATGATTGATCTCATGATCATTTGTGTGGAGACACTAAAGCAAGTATGTAGGTGCTTATTAGAGAATAAGTTCACCGAACGTGGCTCAAGCTAAGGAATACCTAATGGAGTTTTATTTGCTGTCATCAGAATTCTCAGAAGTGATAGTAGTACAAGTAATCCTTGGACTTGAGATCATCATAGTATCTTGTGTATGACGAGTTATACTTTGACTTATTCCTTAAGACCCTTAGGGTATATCAAAGGTATGCTTGGGTATAATAAGTTGTACATGGAGATAATGTATGATCAATAAAGAATCTACCACTTCTAATAAAAGAAGAGAATGTCTATGTGATTCGATAAATGACAACCCAAGAGTCCTCGGTTAAGGCGTAATGAAATTAGAAAGGAGTTTCTAATTTGCATTATTTGGAGTTGTGCATTTAAGGATCGAAATACATATAATTAAATAAAATAAGACTTCGACAAAGAATTTCATGCCTTATATTTAATTGGGACATCAGTATGGTGGAAGGATCAATTGCATTTCACAGAACTATTTACTCAAAGGTTCTTTAATGATTAATGTTGAAATCTATATTATCCGGAAAGTCGCGTTGATCGCTAGGAGGCTTATCCCTATCAGAATAAATATTATTTATTTAAATAAATTAATTGTTTAATTTATTTATTTAAATAAGATTAGAATTGTTCTAATTGATTTATTCACAACCTGGTTTAATATGGAGAACCTAAAGGGTCACACCATAAAAGGAAGAATAATTATTTAAGAAGTTAATGGCATAATCGTAATAATATATATATATGTATATTTAATTTAATCTATGGTGATAGAATAAATTAAATAGCTTAATATTTATTATTTAATATTTTAGAAATATTAAATATAAATTAATAAGAAGAGTCTTATTAATATTATTACAATTATTATTATTTTAATTTCTAAAAGAGTTTAGGAATTAATTTAATATAAGTACTTCATTTATTCCTAATAAGATTAGGAGGTTAAATTAATTAAAAGAGTTTAATTAATTATCCCTAATAAGATTAGGGAGCTTAATTAATTAAAAGAATTTAATTAATTAAATAAAACCAAATTTCTTAATTGTTAAGGAGGGTTGCCCACATCAATAAATAAGAGGAGTCTTATTATGGGTGATGGGGTTGTTGACTTTTTCAACAAAACATATAATTCCAATTTGTTGGAGAGTACCCTTTTTCTATGTAGATAGAAAACTAGGGGTTTGAGCCAAATACACCATCTTCTTCAATCTTTATTTTTCCTCGTGGATCACCCTCTGAGGCCAAACACACGGGTGGCTAACGCCGATCAAAGGAAGGAACCAAACACGGTGGATTCAAGTTGAACGCCGAAAGAATTTGGAGGTGAACTTGTACTGAAGAAGCTCGATCTTCAAGGTATGATTTTATTCTTTATCTTTTCGCTTAATTAATAATTATATAAAGGGTGATCCGGGTATATGGTTTGTAAATTTTTTTAAACTCGATTTTACTCGCTTCCGCTTAATTTTTACAATTTGATTGCAGCACATATGAATATTACAAACCTAATAAAGGGCATCGTAACCAAACCTTTATGCAAATTATTAATTGTTTGATATGTATATTGATATGTGTTTAACAATTTAATTGGGCATAATTTTATTGTATAAAATTTATTTAAAAAAAAAAAACAGTTTTTTTTTTAGAAACTCATCAGGTAAAGGAAATCAAAGACCGCACGTGCGAAATCGAGAAATCATGCCATGCACGGAAATTGATGCTTCACGGTTTAATAAAAAAAAAAAAAGAGGCAACAAGGAATTCATGTGAAAAGATTCTATTATTAGATAAATGGAACTTACGGATATATATATATATATATATATATATATATATAGTATAATAAGTTAACTTTATATATATATATATATATACGGATATAATAAAGTTAATAGCTTTATATATATATATATATATATATAATTTAGTTAACGTTTTTTTTTAGAAAAATATATATACGGTTATTATTATATATATATATATAATAGTTATATATATATATATATATAAATTATTCTTAATAATTTTAGAATTAAAATAAAGTTTATTTTAATTTTAAAATAAAAAGTTTATTTTATATTAAAATATAAAGTTTATTTTAATTTTAAAATTAAATTTCATGCAAACTAATTAGAGTTGGAATTAGATTCCATGATAACTAATTGGAGTTGAAATTGGATTTTATTTTTCCTAAAATAAAGGAGTTTTATTTGTGAATAGGGAAGTAATTCATCTTTCCTTAAATAAAGGAGTTTGTTTAGATATGAAATAAGATTTCATATTATTCAAAATAAAAGAGTTTATTTGTGAATAGGAAAGAGAATCCATGCTTTCCTTAAATAAAGGAGTTTATTTAAATATGAAATAAGATTTCATATTATTCAAAATAAAGGAGTTTATTTGTGAATAGGAAAAAGATAATCCGTGTTTCCTTTAATAATTTTTTTTTTTTACATGGAATTGGATTCCATAATTAATTAAAATAAAAGAGTTTATTTTAATCAATTTTTTTTTATTACATGGAATTGATTCCATAATTAATTAAAATAAAGGAGTTTATTTTGATTAAAGATTTTGATTAAAATAAAATAATTTATTTTATTCAAAATAGGATAAATTAAAATAAAATAGTTTTATTTTTGATTTAAATTTGGATTAAAATAAAGGAGTTTATTTTGATTCAAAAATAGATTTTATACTAACTAAATTTGCCCATTAAATGATATCAATATATATATTAAATGTTTATTATTCATAAGATGAATATTATTTATTGATACATATGGTGATGTATATGATAATAAATGGGATTGATTATGGACTATCACCAATGTGATTGGATTTTATTTTAGTTGGATGCATGAATGTATGGGTTTTATTAAATGGGGTCTCACAGACTGCTTTCTCTAATTTTTCTTAATGTAAATTCTATCTCCTCCTATGTACTTCCCTCGATCACGATCAAGGTTTCTATTTATTTTAAATAGTTTTGTAATAGAATATTTAGAATTATTTTGAAAAATTGGAGATCAAGGAGCAAGGAGTCGCTGAAGACCCGTTTCAGAATGGAGCCCGGGTTTAAATGTAATAGTTATATTTAAATATTATTTCTTGCACCCCTGTGGTTTGACCTTTTGGTTCACTTGGTGGTTCTAGTGAACCAAACTAGAATAAAAGTTCATAATCAATTCGTAGAATATAAGTATTCTATATGTGCATGCTTATACTATATATATATATATATTATGCAAACATGCTTCATGTTCATTAATATATACGCGATTTTATATATATATATATGTAATGCGCTTACAAACAAGATGAGACAAATTAATAACAAACCCTCAAATTTTATATTAAGTCCTAAGCGTTCAAAAGATATTTGAATATCGAACGTCACTTTCTAGCATGATAAAATTAATAGAGTATTAAATATTTAATATGAGTTTGTTGTGTCACCACAAGGCAAGTATTAAGTATTTAAGATGTTAATTTATCACATTTGATGCTTATAAAGAAAATTGAACAATATTGTTTTGTTGTGTCACCACAAGGATGATATTTTCTTTTTTTGAATATATGGAGTGCTAGTTCGGACTTAACTTGGATAATTTTGATTCTGGATGTGCCACCACTTGATCAAAATAATCTAAGAGGCAAAAGAAAAGGAGTGAGTCAGTAATGATGTAATTGACAAAAGTTGTTTACCTATTTATTTATATATAGTTTGTTGTGACACCACAAGGCTATATACATTTGAAATGGGATCCTTTCAGAAGACCAAAATTTTTTTTAAATAAAAGGAATTTCCTTTATTTATTATTTTGAAATAAAATTACTAAGGGTTGATTTGATTAATAATGGATAGTTAGGGGTAAAATACGCAAATATTTCAAAATAAGCAAGTGGTTATAAAATATTCATTGTTGTGTTTAGAATATTCGTTTGGTCGTGGAATATTAATGCTGAATATTCGCATTTACTACAGCCAGCGACCATGTGTGGGCCCCATAACGAAAAACGATTGGATGAGAAAACGACAAATATAAGTTGTTTAAAAATAACTTAATAATTGTTACAGATTAATCTTTGTTGGAATACCCGATGGTTAAAACACACATTGAGCGCTGCTTCAACAAAGAAGATTGAGTTAGGTTTGTAATATTCATAAACGCAATCAAATTGCAAAAATTAAGCTAAGCGTGGTAAAAAATCGTAGTTTAAAAATTTTTACAAACCATATACCCGGATCACCCTTTATGCATAATTATTAATTAAACGAAAAGATAAAGAATAAAATCATACCTCAAGATCGAGCTTCCTCGTACAAGTTCACCTCCAAATCCTTTCGCTCAATCTTGAATCCACCGGGTTTGGTTCCTTCCTTTGATCAACGTTAGCCACCCAAATGTTTGGCCTCTAGAGGTGATCCACCAAGAAGAAATAAAATTCAAGAAGATGGGTTATCGCTAACCCTAGTTTTCTATCTCTATAGAAAAGGCATACTCCCAACAACTCGAATTATTACGTACTTTGTTAAAGTCAACAACCCATACCACCCATAATAAGACTCTCTTATTTATAGATGTGGGCAACCCACCTTAACAATTAAGGAATTGGGATTTATTTAATTAATTAAATTCTTTTAATTAATTAAGCTCCCTAATCTTATTAGGGATAATTAATTAAACTCTTTTAACTAATTTTCCTTCCTAATCCAATTAGAATAAATGAGAGTACTTATATTAAATTAATTCCTAAACTCTTTTAGAAATTAAAATAATAATAATTGTAATAATATTAATAAGACTCTCTTATTAATTTATATTTAATATTTCTAAAATATTAAATAATAATATTAAGCTATTTAATTTATTCTATCACCATAGATTAAATTAAATATACATAACATATTATTACGATTATGCCATTAACTTCTTAAATAATTATTCTTCCTTTTATGGTGACCCTTTAGGTTCTCCATATTAAACCTATTGTGAATAAATCAATTAGAATAATTCTAATCTTATTTAAATAAATAAATTAAACAATTAATTTATTTAAATAAATAATATTTATTCTACAATAGGATAAGTTCTCCCAAATGATCAACGACTTTCCGTATAATATAGATTTCAACATTAATCATTAAAGAACCTTTCGAAAATAGTTACCGTATAATTCAATCCTTCCACCATACAATGTCCCAATTAAATATAAGACATGGAATTATCACAAGTCTTATTTTATTTAATTATATGTATTTCGATCCTTAAATGCATTAACTCCAAATAATGCAAATTAGAAACTCCTTTCTAATTTCATTCTCGCTTGCCAAGGACTACTGGGTTGTCATTTATCGAATCACATAGACATTTCTCTTTTTTATTAGAAGTGGTAGATTCTTTATCGATCATACATTATCTCCATGTATAACTTATTATACCCAAGCATACCCTTTGATATACCCTAAGGGTCTTAAGGAATAAGTCAAAGTATAACTAACTCATCATACAAAGATACTATGATGATCTCAAGTCCAAGGATTACTTGTACTACTATCACTACAGAATTCCTATCGACAGCAAATAAAACTCCATTAGGTATTCCTTAGCGAGCCAATGCTCAAAGAACTTATTCTCTAATAAGCACCTACATACTTGCTTTAGTGTGTTCCACACAAATGATCATGAGATCAATCATCCTCATCCAACGAAAGCAAGAACGATGTACTAATCTATCCTGGATTCACTAATCCCCAATTTAGTAATCCAATGATTGGGAACTATTTTAGTTTTAAGCTTTCTAAGAATTTAGATCTCATTAGAATGATCATCATCATTATTCTAAAAGCATTGCTTAAAACTACGGGTTTATCACATATTATAAAACAAAGATCATGTAGATAATTAAAAGCCTTTAATAAATTAATACTTTTTATTAATAAATGAATAAGATTGTTACAAAGTATATGCTTTATCATCAAACATGATCGGGCTTGTGTGTGCATACTACTTTCAATCTCCCACTTGCACTAAAGCCAATCGTCATGGTATCTTATACTCTTCTTCTCTAAGTGACGATTATCCCGCCGTTGGATAAGCTTTAGTTAATGGATATGTAATGTTGTTCATGAGAGTCCACTATCTCTATAGTGATTTCCCATCTTTCAATGATTCTAATAATCAAATGAAAGTGCCACAACACATGTTTAGATCCAAGATGAGACTTAGAAACTATTCCTAGTTCTCAGAATGAACTTTTAATCCAAACAATCAACTTGGCAGCCTTCATTTATAGCTATATACTTTGTCTTTATCACTAAACCAAAGAACTCTTTCATTGCTTTGGAACCTTTCCAATTCATCGCACCACCGCTCAAGGTAACACTTTACCTTAAAGTGGATTTTTCTATCGTCTTTGGTCCGTCTCAAAAACTTGAGTCTCGTAAAGCCCTCTAGTTTTAATTCGCACCCACCATGAATATGATCACATCCTTAGTGCTTAAGTAAGAACTTTAAGATGTTTTTCACCGACTCATGTTGAACTTCTCCATAATACGACCGATCAACATCGTCTCTCATATTTCATCAGATACATGATTGTCACTCATGCGATCTCTCTTTTCGTGAGTCTGTGGGGACTATTAAGAGAGATACACTCCATAGCTCATCAACATGAGACATCTCTTGAGTTTGCCATGCTAAACGACTTTTAGCATCAAATGAATATACGCCTCGGGTTAAGTCGAGCATCCTCTTAAATCTATCTATATAGATTTATATCCCCAATTAAGATACTCTTCCCAAATCATTCATGGAGGAATGTTTAGACAACTTTATCTTTACTGATCAGAAGCATTGGTATGTCATTCCTCATCCGTAGTATATCAACATATAATACTAGAAATTTCACGACGCTCCCCATCGACCCTTTTTTTACACACACTTATTTTGAAAAATCTTACCTCATCGAATGTAACTCGATCATCATCTTCTATGATGCAACACTACCTCATCATCATCATCATCATCATGAATCCATACCTCCTAGGTATCTTCTGCATACTATTCCGCATTTACGATTCTTGGCCAGGTACAATAGTCTATCTACAGGTTCCTCTTATTCGACTTATATAAGATTTTTGTGGTTCTTGAACTCTTCAAGATCTATTATCCTCCCACTAGCCCCTTCAATGATAAACACCTTTATCTTAGTAGGCAAGCCGTGTTTCAAACAAACACCTTTTGCTAAGTAGGATTATAGAACATATACCCTAAACTTACTTTAGGATGTCCCACAAATCAGACTTTGTCAAATCTTGTCCCAAGCTTATCCTTTGAAACCTTTTCACATAAGTCGACAACCCTTATCTTAACATACTTAAGATTAGAATCCTCCCCGTCCATAACTTTTATGGAGTCTTCAATGGATTTTGAGGTTACCTTTTTCGTAGAGATATGCAACCATTTCTAGGACATGACCCTGTAAGGATACCGAATGCTCAGAAAATCATTATGGACCGCACTATGTCCAACAAGGTACGATTTTTTCCTTTCGTATACATCAATCAATTATTACATATCGAGGTGTCCATTATGAGAAAACCATTTGAGATGATCTAGAAACTTATCGCACAAGTATTTATTCCTCGATCTAATCAAAGAATCTTAATACTTTGCCAATTTGTTTCACTTCAATTCTTTTGAACCTTTCAAATAATTCACACTTGTATTTCAACAAATACATACATTCAACTCTTTTTCGAATGATCATCTCCTTTTCTTATACTAATTTGTTCAATATGCAAAATTATTTTCACGTAAGTCAAGTATACAAAATTTATTAAGTAATATTCCAGCTTCTATACAAAACATTATTATTATAAATAGAACAACAATTGTTCTTAATTATAATACCAAAGATTTCATCATTCAACAATAAAATGGAAATAATGTTTTTAACAAGAATCGAATACAATAACAACTTATCGACTTAATAGATTTGCCAGTAGGCATTGCTAAACTATAAGTTTCTATAGCTAATGCAAAGAAACCTTTGCTTCATTTCCCACACATAGATTACTTATATTTGTTTAACTTTCTACTTCTTCTTGGTCCCTTCATAAATCTATATTTATGATAACCAAAGTCAGATCCAATACCCAAGTAGAACCTCGACTTAAAGAAAAATTTATTTCAATCATGAACAAAAATCAGATTTGAACCTAAACTTCACTAAGCTTCTTTCGTTAGCCTCTCGCAAGATGCTTCTCGCAGCTTTCTTTCCAAAGGTCCAAAGCTTATTGCAGCGGGAAGCAAACTCCTTTGCTATCCGTATCGCTTTTGTTCTTATTATCCTTTGTTTATGCCTTTCTATTTACCTTCTTTGAATCGCTCTTCTTTCGTAAGATCCTTTGGCCCCTACCAAGAAGACTTTGGTCTTTCTTGGTCGAAAGTGACTCTCAACATTTTTCAACATAGTTAAGCAAATCAAAGAAAGTCGATATCTAGCTTGTTCATATGAAAAATTCACAACAATTGTGAAAGGAGTCCGGAGTGAGTGCAAGATCAAATCTTGCTCAACTCTCCATCCATGACAAAACTCGTTGTCCTAATCGATCAATCAAATTGATAATGTTAAGAACTTTTATCTCAGCATTTTGTATAGTGCCATCGGGCCATTCTAGATCTAAGAGCTCCTTAGATATCTCGATATCTATCAGTCCTATTTTCCTCACCATCAACTACTTGATGTGCAGAAATATAAGTAGAGCATCCATAGTTTCATGCCGACGTCAAGCTCAAGTACTCATGGGATGCGAGCATGATGCATCGAGCCAATCAGCATCATCTCGCCCACTTTCTAAAAGTAGCAATCTCTTCCTCAGAGGCATTGTCTCGCAACCATTGCGTGGATAGAGCGATTAAGACATAAGATAGCTTTTCAAATGCGAGAACTATTCTCAAATTCCTTAACCAATCCGCTTAATTCTTGGCCCGTTAATTTAGCATCTAATATGCTTCGCAGTGATAGTAATTTTAGACATTGTAAAATTCTCAGAAATGAATTTGTAATTAACAACATTTTAACATACATTCTTTATTAATTACCAAAATAAATTAGGTCTTGTTTTAAATTGGTATCTCCCACTATTTTCTTCAAACTATATTACCTCACTTATATAGTTCTAAGAAAATCTAATTAAAGATTTGCTAGTGAGAATAAGGATCCCATTTCAAATGTATATAGCCTTGTGGTGACACAAACAAACTATATATAAATAAATAGGTAGACAACTTTTGTCAATTACATCAACTATGCAACTCCTCAGATTTTGCCTCTTAGATTATTTTGATCAAGTGGTGGCACATCCGAATCAAAATTATCCAAGTTAAGTCCAACCTAGCACTCCATATATTCAAAAAAAAAATATCATCCTTGTGGTGACACAACAAAACAATATTGTTCAATTTTCTTTATAAGCATCAAATGTGATAAATTAACATCTTAAATACTTAATACTTGCCTTGTGGTGACACAACAAACTCATATTAAATATTTAATACTCTATTAATTTTATCATGCTAGAAGGCTTACGCTCGATATTCCAAATATCTTTGAACGCTAGACTTAATATAAAAAATTGAGGGTTTGTTATTAATTTGTCTCATCTTGCTTAGCGCATTTATTATATATATATATAAAATACGCTATTATATTAATGAACATGCGAAGCATGTTTGCATAATATATAATATATATAGTATAAGCATGCACATATAGAATACTATATTCTACCCGATTGATTATGGACTTTTATTCTAGTTTGTCTACTAGAGCCACCAAGTGAACCAAAAGGTCAAACCCTAGGGGTGCAAGAAATAATATTTAAATATAACTATTACATTTAAACCCTGCTCCATTACAAACGGGTCTTCAAGCGCTCTCGCTTTCTCGATCTCCAATTTTTCAAAATTAATTCTAACTATTCCTATTACAAAACTATTTAAAATAAATAGAAACCTCGATCGCTAGCCAAGGGAAGTACATAGAGGGAGATATAATTTTTACATTAAGAAAAATTAGAGAAGACGAGGTACGCAGAATTCCCATTTAATAAAAACCCATACATTCACGCATCCAACTAAAATAAAATCCAATCATATCGGGTCAATAGTCCATAATCAATCCCATTTATTATCATACACATCACCATACGCATCAATAAATAACATTCATCTTATTTAATAATAAACATTTAATATATATATTGATATCATTTAATGGGCAAATTTAGTTAAGATAAAATCTAATTTTGAATCAAAATAAACTCCTTTATTTTAATCCAAATTTAAATCAAAATAAAACTATTTTATTTTAATTTATCCAATTTTGAATAAAATAAACTATTTTATTTTAATCAAAATTTTAATCAAAATAAACTCCTTTATTTTAATTAATTATGGAATCCAATTCCATGTAAAAAAAATTTTAATTAATTATGGAATAATTAAAAGGAAACACTTTTTCTTTCCTATTCACAAATAAACTCCTTTATTTTGAATAATATGAAATCTTATTTCATATTTAAATAAACTCTTTTATTTAAGGAAATACTTGATTTTCTTTTCCTATTCACAAATAAACTCCTTTATTTTGAATAATATGAAATCTTATTTCATATCTAAATAAACTCCTTTATTTAAGGAAAGATGGATTTACTTTCCTATTCACAAATAAACTCTTTTATTTTGAATAATATGAAATCCTATTTCATATCTAAATAAACTCCTTTATTTAAGGAAAAATGAATCCAATTTCAACTCCAATTAGTTATCATGAATCCAATTCCAACTCTAATTAGTTAAGATGAAATTTAAATTTTAAAATTAAAATAAATCTTTTATTTTAATATTAAAATAAACCTTTTATTTTAAGATTAAAATAAACCTTTTATTTTAAGATTAAAATAAAATATTTATATTATAAAATATTAAAATTAAAATAAAACTTTATATATATATATTAAAATAAACCTTTTATTTTAAAATTAAAATAAACTTTTTATTTAATTATATATAATAAGATATAAGATATATATATATATATATATATATATATATATATATATATATATATATATAATATATATATCTTCCAATTTACTTTCCATTTAGTATAAAAAACCACTGTCTAATAATTTTTTTTTTAATATATAATCTAAGGAAGTTTATAAAAAAAAAAAATTGTCAATGCATGTCTTATTAACTTTTGATGAAAAAATAATTAAATATATTGCGTTTTTAATTTTTTTTTTATACAAGGACATCAACGAAAATTAATCTAATTAAAAAAAAAATATTTATTTTTTTTTAAAGGAATTAAACTGATTCATTTAAAAAAAAATTTTTTTTTTTTTTTTTTAAATAAATTTTATACAATAAAATTATGCCCAATTAAATTGTTCTAAACACATATCAATATACATATCAAATTAAAACAATTAATAATTCGCATAAAGGTTCGCTCGATGCCACCGTTAGGTTTGTAATATTCAAGAACGCAATCAAATTGCAAAAAAATAATGCTAAGCGTAAAAATCGTAGTTTAAAAAATTTACAAACCATATACCCGGATCACCCTTTATGCACAATTATTAATTAAACGAAAAGATAAAGAATAAATCATACCCTCAAGATCGAGCTTCCTCGTGTACAAGTTCACCTCCAAATCCTTTCGCTCAACTCAATCCACCGGTTTGGTTCCTTCCTTTCGATCAACGTTAGCCACCCAAATGTTTGGCCTCTCTGAGGTGATCCACCAAGGAAGAAGAAAATTCAAGAAGATGGGTATTATGGCTAAACCCTAGTTTTTCTATCTCTATGTAAAAGGCATACTTTCCAACAACTTGGAATTATTACGACTTTTGTTAAAGTCAACAACCCATACCACCCATAATAAGACTCCTCTTATTTATAGATGTGGGCAACCCACCTTAACAATTAAGGAATTGAGATTTATTTAATTAATTAAATTCTTTTAATTAATTAAGCTCCCTAATCTTATTAGGGATAATTAATTAAACTCTTTTAACTAATTTTCCTTCCTAATCCAATTAGAATAAATGAGAGTACTTATATTAAATTAATTCCTAAACTCTTTTAGAAATTAAAATAATAATAATTGTAATAATATTAATAAGACTCCTCTTATTAATTTATATTTAATATTTCTAAAATATTAAATAATAATATTAAGCTATTTAATTTATTCTATCACCATAGATTAAATTAAATATACATAACATATTATTACGATTATGCCATTAACTTCTTAAATAATTATTCTTCCTTTTATGGTGTGACCCTTTAGGTTCTCCATATTAAACCTATTGTGAATAAATCAATTAGAATAATTCTAATCTTATTTAAATAAATAAATTAAACAATTAATTTATTTAAATAAATAATATTTATTCTACAATAGGATAAGCTCCCTAAATGATCAACGACTTTCCGTATAATATAGATTTCAACATTAATCATAAAAGAACCTTTCGAGTAAATAGTTACCGATAATTCAATCCTTCCACCATACAATGTCCCAATTAAATATAAGACATGGAATTACCGTCAAGTCTTATTTTATTTAATTATATGATTTCGATCCTTAAATGCACAACTCCAAATAATGCAAATTAGAAACCCTTTTCTAATTTCATTCTACCGCCAAGGACTACCGGGTTGTCATTTATCGAATCACATAGACATTTCTCTTCTTTTATTGTAAGTGGTAGATTCTTTATCGATCATACATTATCTCCACGTATAACTTATTATACCCAAGCATACCCTTTGATATACCCTAAGGGTCTTAAGGAATAAGTCAAAGTATAACTCATCATACACAAGATACTATGATGATCTCAAGTCCAAGGATTACTTGAAACTATCACTACAGAATTCCTATCGACAGCAAATAAAACTCCATTAGGTATTCCTTGAGCCAATGCTCAAAGGAACTTATTCTCTAATAAGCACCTACATACTTGCTTTTGTGTTCCACACAAAATGATCACGAGATCAATCATCCTCATCCAATGAGCAAGTTAACGATGTACCAATCTATCCGGATTCACTAATCCCCAATTTAGTAATCCAACGATTGGGAACTATTTTAGTTTTAAGCTTTCTAAGAATTTAGATCTCATTAGAATGATCATCATCATTATTCTAAAAAAGCAATCGCTTTAAAAACTATAAATGGTTTATACAAAGTTACATAAAAAAAAACAAAGATCGTAGATAATTAAAAGCCTTTAATAAATTAATACTTTTATTAATAAATAAATAAGATTATTACAAAGTACCGTATGCTTTATCATCAAACATGATCAAGTTGTTATTAAGACCGCTGAATATACATACTACTTACGCACGCAGCATAAAGCAAGACATTGTTGCATCAATTATTGATTATCGATCCTTACGTAAGAAGGCACTACTCAATAATTGTTACATGAAGAATTATCGCTCAATATATTTTATCGATTCAATAATTGTCATTGTTGATATTTTATATTATCATTGCTTCAATAATTGTCACCGCACAAGATTTCCCATTATCGATCAATAATTCATATTATTTGAATAATATTATTAGATAACATTATTGGCAATGTCTAGAAAGTTCTGCTCTAAGGAGAGGTTTGGTCACCTAATCATGCTACCAAGAAGAGAGAGATCCTTATCGAAAGCCCCTCTTCCTCGGGAACTTTCGTCATTATAAATGTGATTCTGTAATATTATTTGTGAATAATTAATTATCGATTCATATGATAAGGAAATATTTATTTTATATGAATATAAATGATGGATTTATTTATGTGGTTATTAATGAAGGAATTAATGCTGAGATGTTTTATTTGTATTTTATTTGATCGAGGTATTAAAAGATCAAATCGTGGGTTTCACGTATTTATCAGGTGAGTTATAATATTTAATCCGACCGCTGGATCGTTGTAATTTTTGGATATGTTATACATATATAAGTTGAGTATATGTCCACAAATTTTGAACCGCTAAAAATGAGCGAATAATTTATTATGAATTTTAAGAGGTGACTCGATTCTTCGTAAATTAGGTTATAAATGATTTTGTGGAAAATTTAGAATTGAGTGGGCCCCACTTTGTTGTTGGTGAAAAATGTGCTGAAATTTTATTTCAAATGTGGTGGGTGGCAATAGTAGGTGTAAAGCCATCGTGAAAGTGTCAAGTCTCGCTTTCTACGGCTAACATTTTCCTATAAATATAGGGCTGTAAGTTAATTGAAAATCACACCGTAAACAAAGTTTTCTCTTTCTCTATATTATCGAGTATTTTGTGAGTATTTAGATACTTTGAGAGTCATTGCTCAAAGATAAGTTTCATTCAAAGATCACTTCCGACCTTTCCTTCCGGCACTGATTCTTTTCGAGGTAAGTGATATTATTTTTTCAGAATGATATTATTTCTTCAATATCATTATGCTTTGAAATGTCGATCCAAGTTTTTATCAAATTTGAAACTTTTTCATGTCTGGGTTACTATTCATGAGTTACTATTCACGAAGTTACTATTCATGAGTTACTATTCACGAAGTTACTATTCACGAGTTAGTATTCACGAGTTCACTATTCACGCGAAGCGTGAAGATGTTTTTTGTGGAATTTCTATCTTTTGGTGTCTGAGTTACTATTCACGATACTTAAGACTATTCACGATACTAAGACTATTCACGATATGGCACTATTCAATCAAAAATAAAATTTCTTCTTTTCGTCTCAAAATATCTATTCGATACTAGCTTTGATCAGATCCATGTTTTGATCATTCTCAATTTTACACCACTATGATTATTTTTGAGGTATTTTTGATACGGATAAAACAAAGTACTTAATCCTTAATCCTTAATCCTCACATTTTGTTTCACCGGATTCGCTTCTTTTTTAAAATATTTTTCATCATCCTCGCCTTAAATGATGATATTATTGAATATCTTTCGGCCCAGAGTAAAGATGAATGATTTCAAGAATATCTATCTTCGGCCCAGAATATCTTTAGAAAAAGATGAACAGTGTTTTAAATGAATACGACCGATCGATGAATATCTTTGGCCTTTAGTGCAAAGATGAACAGTGTTGAGATGAATACGACCGATTGATGAATATCTTCGCCAGAAAGCAAAGATGAATATTTGATTCGAGATGAATATCGATTGATGTTACAGTGATAAAATATCGATGATGGAATCGTTAAATTCATAGATTATAGTAGATTTCATTCTCTACGTAACTCTTCTATGAATTATTATTTCACCATGTAATATTGATCCGAAACTTGTTGCCTATCAGATTCTATCGATTTTTCCTCGCTGAGACTAACGATAATTTGTCAGATATTATCTTAGTCATAATATTCTTTATCGGGCTAGTGAGCTCACCCTTTTCCTTGTTGTTCCATTTTTCTTCTCGTGAGGCGAGAATGTAAATGAGTACTAGCTCTGGGTATGGAATGAAGGTTCTAGAGAGAGTTGTTTAGTAGTCCTCACCATTTTTGTAAAATAATGTATCAATAAATATGATGGGATTTATTTAGTGTGGATATTGTCTAAAAGACAATATTATATTTAAACTCACAGATATATTATCGTATTTCACACCACATTCAATTATCAAGTTGTAGTTTCGCTTCTCGTACCATGTATTCACACTCGTAACGGGTGTCAGGTATACCTATTTTGGGGGCGCCACAATGGTATCGTAGCTAGGGATATGATCTCCCAAGAGATCTGGAATAGAACTAGAGGGAGAGACGAGTAAATCCTTCGCTAAGGTGTCCTACCTAAGCTTATTTGTTGGTCGGTCATAATATAGGGGGTATTATGTGATTTGTTAATTTATTTAATTAACCCTTGTTTTATGATAGTTTTTAAGAATGGTCACGAGAACGTTAACAATGGAGTGAATGAGATCGTGGAGACACCTCTAATCGCCAACCGTGATAATGTGATGTCAAAGTAAGAAGGAATTAGAGATATCCATGTGGGATGAGTGAAGAATCGATAACAGACCCTTAGATAATCGCAGAGGTACAAATGAGAGTGAGGAAGAAGAGGAAGAAGAGGTACCAAGAGAGTTTATTAGAGGTATTTTACGATCAAAATGTAGAATCGCAAAATCGATTCATGAGTTAAGAAGAGCAGTCAAGAATCAGCAAATGTGGAGCAAAAGGAGGATGCAACGATTCAAGTCAGGTTACCCGATACGTGATGCTTGAATGTAAGCACTTTTTCGCGTAGTATATAAGATGATAAAGTCGAATCTGAAATTCAAAGAAGAAATAATCGAACGAGTGAGAATGAGTGATGCATGGGTAAAAGCCGCCGACGACGCTGCTGATATTATGGAAAGAGATGTCCAATCTAAAAGAGAAGATTTAACGACGACGGAAGACGCTTAAGCAAGAAAAGATCAAATCCATCAACAAATTCTAGGGAAGAGAACGATCGCCAGCTAGATGCTGCTGCAGATGTGGAGAGGAGGGACATATAAGGTCAAACTGCTCAAAGCCTTCCAAGGTATGCTATAATTGTGGAAAAGAAGGACATATCGCCGAGATCAGACGATATCGAAACCCACCCAATGGTGAATGGTGACTCAAAAGGATGTCCTGTAAAAGTCAAAGTCAACGATTTCTCGAAGAGCGCTTTGTCGCGACCAAATAAAATGCGAGAACCCGAACGGTTAGACGGGTTAGTTAATTATAAATTTCACAAGTTTATACCTTACTAGATATCGGCCTCTACCCATTCTTTTATCTCTTATTTATACCAACGCTTGAACTCGACTACGAGAAATTAAACTTTCGACCTATTTATGGAGACTCCATTAGAGAAACTTTCATTACATCCGTTGTTTAAAAATCTTGCTTGATTCAAGTCAAGCACTATCACATTACCCGTTAACCTTATTTCTATAGAGATATTTGCTTTTGATGTGATTTTAAGGTTAACTACTCATCATGCCAAATTGATTGCTTTTGTAAGGTCATAGTTTTCATATTCCTAAGCAACCTCGTTATTCAATTCAAGCAATCAAACCATCAGAAGTCAAACATTTTCATATCGTCATGAAGTCATTCGCTTATTACTGATGTCAAGTTTTCTTAGTCCATGTTATGGATTTGAATAAAGACACGCCGATTTGAATAATATTCCCTTGTTGTTATTGATTTTTCCCGACGATTTCAAAGAATTTCTCGCTTACTCCCAAAGCCCGATATTAAATATTGTATCGACTTTCAACCCTAGACAAAAAACTCATTTCTAAAATCTCATATCGAATGGCTCCTATCAACTTCGTGAGTTAAAATTCAACTATAGAATTTGGTACCGAGCCTTTATCTCGTGACTTTTTGTGGAATTCACCTGCTTTAACTCTATGTAGGGACGCCATATTCGCAAGCGATAAGAAATCGATAGGTGTCATTGTGACGTATATCCAAGATTGGGATACGAGTCACAATGAGAGCAACCTAAGTCAAGAATCGAAATACGTAGCTTTCAGGCTTAGTTGGTTATTATCTGAGATTCGTTAAGGATATTCTCAATCGCTATTCCATTATCGCAATTGACTCAGAGAGATACAAAATTCGAATGGAGCAAGGAATGTGGGAAGAGCTTCAAGAACTCAAGAGGAGACTCATTTCAAAGACATGTTCGACCCATGCCATCCCGAAAAAGTTTAACGTGGTAGCCGACGTGTTGAGTAGAAGATCGATATAAGTACGAAAGTACGATATCACAAAGACTAATTTCGATAATTTACAAATAATAGAGATGGAGATGAAAACTCAGGTACCCACGTGATGATATACGAGTATAATCGACTTTTAATCGATAAAGTTAAAGTCGCTTTCAAGCCACCGAATCTTGAGTCGATGCGCGTATAAGAAGAAAGTACAAGAAGGAGCTATTCCTAAGCGAGAATCGATGAAGAAGGAATACTTCGAGTCCACTCTAGACTTTGTGTTCCTAACGACTGATTTTGAAGTACAAGATTACGATGGAGGCACACAATACACCATTTGCAATCCATCCTCGAAGTACTAAATGTATCGTGATCTTCGGCATACATTTTGGTGGAACAATACGAAGAGAGATTGCAAAGTTTATCTCGATGTGTTTAACTCACTAACGTAAAAGGCGAAAGCATCTAGTACCTAAGGGTCCGCCAGAACCACTGAGATTCCGAATGGAAGTGGGAACATATTACCATGGATTTCACATTTTGTCTTCCTCCTACGGCTTCTCAAGGCATCAATGCTATTTGGGTTATTGTTGATAGATTAACCAAGTCTCGCTTATTTCTTTTACACGGAGACTTATTCACTCGAACGCCTTGCTAGTAGATGACGTAAATGAGATCAGGAGGTCAGTATGGCATGCCTCAGATCCATAGTTTCGGATCGTGACCCAAGATTCACTTCAAGATTTTGGGTTAGCTTGCAAAAAGCTATGGGCACGATTTTACGATTTAGTTCTAAGATACCATCCCCAAACCAGACGGACAATCGTAGAGGACTATTCAAACTCTCAAGATATATTAAGACTCGTGGTCCTAGACTTCAAGGGTAGTTGATAAGTATTTACCATCGGTGGAATTCTCCTACAACAATAGCTTATCGTGCAAGTATAAAGTGTGGCTCCATTCAAGCATTATATGGACGAAAAATGTCGCTTCTCCAATATGTTGGGATGAGGTGGGTGAAGCAACATTGTTGGGACCCGAAAGTTAAGACGTATGACTCACCGAAAAGATCCAAATGATTCGACAACGATACAAAACCAAGACAAGATCGACAAAAGAGTTATGCGGATCTTCATCGAAAGGACGGGAATTTAGTGTAGGGATCATGATTATCATGAAGTCGCTCCACGGAAGGGAGTTACAAGATTTGGGAAGAGAGGAAAGCTCAATCCACGATTTATCGGGTCCATTTCAAATTCTCGACCGAGTAGGAAATGTAGCCTATGTAGATCATAAGCATTACCTCCAAGTATGTCTCGTGTTCATAATGTGTTTCATATATCTGCATTTCAGAATATGTGAAAGACCAACCACGCTATAGAAGTTAGAACCTGATTTAGATAAATCAAGACTTAACGTATGAGGAGGTACCAAAGATTTTGGATAGGAAGGAGCACGTCCCACGCCAAGAAAGGTCATACCACAAGTTAAAGTTTTGTGGAGGAATCATGCTATAGAGAAATGACCCGGAATTGAAACTAAAATGAAAGCGAGGTATCCTCACCTTTTCAAACACCAGTACGTGACGCCAATTTCGAGGACGAAATTTCATAAGGAGGGAGGTCAGAAGACCTCAAATTTTTTTAAATAAAAAGGAATTTCTTTTATTTATTATTTTGAAATAGTAAGGGTTGATTTGATTAATGTGGATAGCTTAAGGGTAAAATACGCAAATATTTCAAAATAAGCAAGTGGTTATAAAATATTCATTTTTGTCGGGAATATTCGTTTCGTCGTGGAATATTCAGATCGTCGGAATATTCGTTTACTACGTGACACCAATGTGGGGCCCCATAACTGAAAGCGATTGATGAGGAAAACGACAAATATAAGTTGTTTAAAAATAACTACGTAGAATTGTTACCAAGTAAGACCGCTTGAATACCCATGGTTAAAATACACTAATACGCTGCGGTGTCAAAGAAGAAGACACTCAGATTGCATCAATTGTTGAATTATCGATCCTTACGTAAGAAGGCACTACTCAATAATTGTTACAAAGAATTACCGCTCAATATTTTATTTTATCGATTCAATAATTGTCATATTGGTATTTTATATTATCATTGCTTCAATAATTGTCATCGCACAAAGATTTCCCATTATCGCATCAATAATTCATATTATTTTTGAATAATATTATTAGATAACATTATTGGCAATGTCTAGAAAGTTCTCGCCTAAGGAGAGGTTTGGTCACCTAATCAAGGCTACCAAGAAGAGAGATCCTTATCGAAAGCCCCTCTTCCTCGGGAACACCTTTCGTCATTATAAATGTGATTCTCAGTAATATTATTTGTGAATAATTAATTATCGATTCATATGATAAGGAAATATTTATTTTATATGAATATAAATGATGGATTTATTTATGTGGTTATTAATGAAGGAATTAATGTCGAGATGTTTTATTTGTATTTTATTTGATCGAGGTATTAAAAGATCAAATCGGTGTTATTACAATTTATCAGGTGAGTTATAATATTTAATCCGACCGTTGGATCGTTGTAATTTTTGGATATGTTATACATATATAAGTTGAGTATATGTCCACAAATTTTGAACCGTTAAAATGAGCGATAATTTATTATGAATTTTAAGAGGTGACCGATTCGTAAATTAGGTTATAAATGATTTTGGTGGAAAATTCTAGAATTGGTGGGCCCCACTTGTGGTTGGTGAAAAATGTGCTGAATTTTATTTCAAATGTGGTGGGTGGCAATAGTAGCAGTGTAAAGCCATCGTGTAGCAGTGTCAAGTCTGCTTTGCCAGGCTAACATTTTCCTATAAATAGAGGGCTGTTTAGAATTGAAAATCACACCGTAAACAAAGTTTTCTCTTTCTCTATATTATCGAGCGATTTTGTGAGTATTTAGATACTTTGAGAGTCATTGCTCAAGATAAGTTTCATTCAAAGATCACTTCCGATCTTTCCTTCCAAGCAATCGATTCTTTCGAGGTAAGGATATTATTTTTTTCAGAATGATATTATTTCTTCAATATCATTACGTCGAAATGTCGATCCAAGTTTTATCAAATTTGAACTTTTTCATGCTCAAGGTTACTATTCATGAGTTAGCACGAGTTACTATTCACGAGTTACTATTCATGAGTTACTATTCACGAAGTTACTATTCACGAGTACTATTCATGAAGCGTGAAGATGTTTTTTTTGTGGAATTTCTATCTTTTGGTGTCTGAGTTACTATTCACGATACTGCACTATTCACGATACTCTGACTATTCACGATACTATTCAATCGAAAAATAAAATTTCTTCTTTTCGTCTAAAATATCTATTCTCGATACTAGCTTTGATCAGATCCATGTTTTGATTATTCTCAATTTTACACCACTACTATGATTATTTTTGAGGTATTGTTGATATGGATAAAACAAAGTACTAATCCTTAATCCTTAATCCTTGTCATTTTGTTTCACCGGATTCGCTTTTTTAAAAATATTTTTCATCATCCTCGCCTTAAATGATGATATTATTGAATATCTTCGGCCTGTAGAAAAGAAAGATGAATGATTTCAAGAATATCTTTGGCCTCAGAGTGCAAAAAATGATGAACAAGTGTTTAAATGAATACGACCGATCGATGAATATCTTTGCCTTTAGTGCAAAGATGAACAGTGTTGAGATGAATACGACCGATTGATGAATATCTTTGGCCCAGTAAGGCAAAGATGAATATTTGATTCGAGATGAATATCGATTGATGTTACAGGATAAAATATCGATGATGGACCGTTAAATTCATAGATTATAGTAGATTTCATTCTCTCACGAACTCTTCTATGAATTATTATTTCACGCTAATATTGATCCAAAACTTGTTGTCTATTGTATTCTATCGATTTTTCCTCGCTCGCTTGGAGACTAACGATAATTTGTCAGATATTATCTTA